>JAODKE010000044.1:14886602-14905381 GCA_026779605.1 Mormyrus hasselquistii
TCCTTTAAATCAGAGCTAGATAAGATTTTAACGACTCTGAGCTATTAGTTAAGTTCTCCCCAAGCGAGCTTGATGGGTCGAATGGCCTCCTCTCATTTGTGTAGTTCTTATGTTCTAACAACAAGGGGAGGAAAAACATGAAAATTTGACACACATGGAACCCGGGCTGAGACTGGGACTTGAACCCAAGTCCCAGAGGAGACAATGCTCACTACTGTGATACTCTTTGTTCTGAACCAGTAATTATATTTGTCCGTTGCTATGCATAGAAAACCAGCTCGCTGCCTCCTATAAGCTGCTCTCCTCGCCCCATTCCAGCTGCATGAGGCAGGTGGGCCTCAGTGTCCTAAGGTTTATTCCCATCCATTGTGTTCAGTATGACCATAAAAGCTCTTACAGCTCTCCTCCAGCCATACATTTGCCAGAAATAGTCCCTTTTCCCTGGTGAATTAAAACTATTCTGAATTATCTATAATGTAAAACTGCGTAACGGGCAGCTGACTTCCAACGCCAGGACAGGAGCTATCATCACTCTGGCTAAGCAGCAAGAGCAAGACTTGCAACAGCTGTTTTGTTTTCCCTCCATAAAGTATTAATGGTCCTTTAAATGTACCCAAATATTTCAAGAATTTTTGTAGAAAAACAGTTTTTTGCAGAGCAACTTTACAAAAACATTTGATTTTATTTTTATGGTATTTTGACGCAGAGGCCTAGCACTCAACACTGATGGGTCACATGACCCCTTGAGGCAACTTACCCATGAATATGCTGCCTACATCAAAGAGGGTCACTCAAAATACAGGTAAATGGCAGCTCTTTAGCAATAAGAGTTTAGGCTCCCAGGGTACGCAGGAGGTTCGGTGTTCAGTGGCATGAAACAGGCCCTGGGATGTTTACAAACAAGCACGAGAGGCGACATCTGAGATGTCAGCAAATACACCAGGACAAACAGAGAGGCTCTCAAGTTTGCTTAAAGGACAAAAGTGGAAACACAAAACCCAGGTCAATGTGAGAGCCCCTTCAGAGGATTTAGTTGGAAGGATGTTTTGGGGCCAGGAGAATGCAGAGCTGTTTCAGTAACAATCTTTAAGCTAAAAACCTGTCGCAGGCTAACATCTCACTGACACCTGGATTAGCAACACAAGCTACTGCACTCAGGCTGCCCTTTGATGTCCATGCTGATCGATTTACTCACCGCAGAATGTCGGCAGGTATTTCGTCTGCTAACTTTTGCTGTTTTTTTTTCCTGCCACGTTTTATGTCAGTCTGGCTTTCAGTATTTTACATTTCAGATCATAAATGTTGTGAATGGAATTTTCCAGAACTGGATATTGGAACTATTTGGACCTGTCATTGTGTAAGACAAAGATTCCTACAGACATTACTAGAGGTCTATCTATCTATCTATCTATCTATCTATCTATCTATCTATCTATCTATCTATCTATCTACAATAGATATGCTGTTACTTGCTGAAGCTTAATTAGTGAATTAGTTAATTACTAATACTTTGAATGCATAAATAACATTTACTAAAGTAGCCACAAGTCAGGAAAAATGTTTTGTAGGCTCGTTATTTACCATTTGACAGCTTTATATATTGATAAATTGTATAAATATCATTCAAACTAATGTCACCCTCTAGGAAATGGCTGCCCTGATCGTTGCCACTTTAAAAAAAACATTATGTCTTTCCAGTCGTAGATCATGACTGTATACATCACTGCTCAGGATTCCTTTCTGCTTCTGTAAACTTCAATTGTAAGCTACAATTTAGGTCTCAGCTTTCACACTGGGGGGAACTTTATATATATATTCGTGTGTGTGCGTGTGTGTGTGAGTGTGTAGGACGGTGAACCCATAGTCCAGCTGATGCCAGTTGTCGAGACAAAGTGATGGATGGCACAATACCTGTGTCTGGATGGCAGGAGCAGATGTCATGGGGTTCTGTAATGCCTGGCGCACAATGCGATGATCCTCCCTTGGTGTGGTCTTTCTTGGGCGACCAGATCCTGCACGACGTGTGTCAGTGCCCTCACGTGCCCATTGGTTCCAGCATCGGGCGACTGTGACAACTGCATGCCCCACATGCCAGCCGGTCTCATGCAAACCCGTAATGCAGCCCCTATCAAACTCCATCAAGTGCCGGTAATGCTGTCTAATGCGTCTACGAGGCATCCTCTGTGTCTGGTGACTAGACCTGGCAGCTCCTGGCAAATCGATCTTTTACATACCCATCAGTGGTCTGCACGTGTACCAAACTGCCCCCAAATTGGACCATTACTTCTAGGTGCTTAACTTTCCATGTCACTGAATATATATATATATATATATATATATATATATATATATATATATCTCATGGAAAACTCAAGACTCCCAGTGAGTCAATGAAAGAAGCATCTTCTCCTCACATCCCCACCCCACTTTCCCCTTTCAAATCTTTGTTGTAAACTTAACAAAAAGCAGCAGCACACTAGCATATGTCTGTGGTTCTGATGTGTGTGTTTAAAGCAGAATTCTTGGACCATCTGCAAGACTTGAGTGCTTGTATCCCGGTGTAGCCTGGCTGCAGGAACCCCCCCGTATACAAATGGCCATCGGGACACATGGAAAACTGTAGGTATGGAATCAAACGACTGCTTTAATTTAAAACCGATGAAGTTTATTGGTTTGAGTATTTCATCTAAATTAGCGGAGAGTGATCCGGAGGCAAGAAAACCCTTTTTTGACCTGTCATCTCTTACACCCGTAGGTCATTCACATGCTTGTTTAATGGCTGGAAACTACTTTAAGAATTCTTGTAAATAGCATTTCATGTGGGTTTTCACTTATAAACTGGACTCTCCACCGTTTAAGGGAAGGGGCAGCTGGAGAAGAGTGTAAGATCTCAGTTCAGTTTGATGTCTCACATGTTTGAAGAACGTTACGGCTGATCTGTAGGCAAGGTAAATGAATGTATATAGCACAATGCAGACTCAAGGCAATTCAACGTGCTTTGCAGGTGTATAGAGATACATTACGAATAGAAGACATTAAAATCACAATCAAAACACGATAAAGACAAAAAAACCTATGATGCAAAATATAAGAATAAATTGGTAACTAATAAGAAGCTGGGTTGTAGTAGTAGTGCATGAATGAGTAGTGCTGATTTTGTTTATTAAAAAGCTGCTGTGTAATGTCTAAGGCCTGATTTAAGTGAGCTGACAGATTGAGCAGACCTCAGGTCTTCAGGAAGCTTGTTCCACAGATGAGCAGCATAGAAACTAAACGCTGCTTCACCTTGCTTGGTTTGGATTCTGGGAACACTGAGTAATCCTTTCCCAGACCTCAGGGGCCTGCGTGCTTCATAATGTACAAGTAAATGGGAGATTTATTTAGGCTTGAGACCATTTACATCTTTATAGACAAGTAATAGTAATTAAAAATCAATCCTGTGACACACCAGGAAGCCAGTGCTGTGAGTTAAGGACCAGTGTGATATATTCTGCTCTCCACATGCCAGCGGGGACTCGCCCGGCAGCATTCTGGATGAGCTGCAGCTGTCTGGTTGTTTTTTTTTGCCAAGACCTGTGAATACACCATTACAATAGTCTAGCCTGCTAAAAATAAATGCATGAACAAGCTTTTCTGCATCTTGTTTAGAGAGAAATCCTTTAATTCTTGCTATGTTTTTAAGGTGGCAGTAGGCTGGTTTTGTCATCTTTACATGGCTATAGTCCAGAACTGCACCAAGATTTCTGGTTTGATTTGTGGATTTTAGTGTCATGGATATCAAGGTGAACACTGACTTTTAATATTTTTTTTTGGAGGGGGCGGGGGGTGATTGAGCTGAATGTCACTGGTAACTGCAGGACATTTTAAAAAGCCGTGTAGAGAGGAGCAAAATAATTGGAGACACTTAGGCTTAATGAATCACGACACAATGAGCAAAATATATAAATCAGTCTGCTGATTATAGGAGCGCCATTGACCTGCCGGGAACTCCAACTTATTATTCCTGATTTATGAGACGCCGGGGGAGCTGCTGCGCTTGCCTGGGGAAGCAGCAACGTAGCTGCTAAGCTACTGGATGTGGAAATTTTGACTGGGATGAAGTATCTCAACCAAAGTCTCAAAATGAAAGTTTGTAACAAAAACCATTGTATGAGTTATGATATTTAATAATATATCCCTCACTGTTCCAACAGAGCCGTTACTCTTCAAAGGAGTAACACTGTATCGTATTATTTACTTATCCATATTAATTTTTACTGTATATCATTCTGCCAAGGGGGTTTCCTTGCATTGTGCCCTATGCATCATAGGATCCCTTTTGCTCTCTCTCCATCTCCACACACACACAGGTTTGTGATTATATCTTTGTGGGGACCCCCCAGCATGATGACCTTAACCCCTACTCAGCCCTAACCTTAGCCATAAGTAACCAAACAGAATACGAGACTTTTGGCATTTTTACTTTGTTGATTGCGTTCACAGATCTTTGTGGGGACCTGAAAAATGGTCCACACAATGTCAAAATAACAGATTGTTATTACATTGTGGGGAACCTAATTGAATGTTAATCATGGACCAGTTCAGATTGTTTTTAAGATTACAGCAAATTGTCGAATTTCTGACAGTTCCTCAGAGAAGAAGGAAACGGTGTAGTTTTTTTTTTTTGCAGCGAGGGGAGAGAAAATACTTTATTAGACCTATATTTGTAAATCCTTTCTTCAGTGGACTGTCATCCTACATCTCCTGTTTTATATTAGTGTCTATGAGTGGGTTATTTACAGCCCTTTCAAATCCTAGTTGTTATGATGGATAGTGCTTAGCCATGCCAGCTAATACATTTTACTGCTAAAAGCCCCAGAAAAATGAATTTCTGGGGGTATGTATGATGGATATATAGTTTAATAATTTCCCATACAGTAATTCTCAGGACATATTGGGAGGAAATTGCAGTGCCTTGGACAATTTGGTGGCTAATGTTATTGCAGATTGTCTGTCCTCTTCCATTAAGCTGGGTTGGGGCTCGAACTCTTTATTACACAACTGGAATATAGTCATTTTTTGTATCAACCGCTATATTTCTTTCCCACATACAGCTGCACTAATGATAGCAGATACATGTATAGTTGCTCTGCACCTGACAGTGACAGAATGAATGGAGATGGGCTGAGTCACAGTGTAACCCAAACGCTACAATCTGGGGCCCGCTTGGCTATAATGTTGTTCTTGGACTCATGGAGAATGTTTCTCAGCACTGTTCCTCGATTATCATGAATTACGGCTGCAAAGAAGACTAGGGGCTTCTCGTTTCTGGAGCTTGCGGAGGGAAATCGTTGTACCTTTGCTCAACGTGACGACCGCACTTGGTCCATTCTCTTAACCGCTATGTCACTTTACTTGTATAAAATCCCTAAAGAGAGGCATGCTGTGTGAGTATGTTTCTTCTGATCCCTCCTTACAATACAAGCCAGCGCCACATATCCGTATTAGGCAAATGCTGTTTTGATATATATCCCCGCCTTTAGTAAAATATCAGCAGTCAGCCTCATACCTCTTCCTGTCCCTTTCTCACTTATCGTTTAAATTATGTCTCAGCGTATTTGCAACATTAGTCTTCAGCTTCTCCTCTGGAACATAGCAAATCTGCACAATACAAATTACCCATGAAATAAATGAACCAGATACACCGTAACATGAGAGGGGCAGTGATTATGACGACCGCTGCCAATGTAAATCGCTAATACTTTCTCATTTTGGTTTCATGACTTTCTGCAGCGCTAAATCTATCAGATCTTTGAAGATGTGTTCTTGATTCTCATAGATATCAGAAGTGGGATGGATGTGACGCCTGATGTACTTATAATTTTATTTTGAGTGCCCCATGCAGCATGCAGCCCTGTCCAAGGGTTCTATCTGCGGGGAAAATGTTATACTTAATGTCTGTAAGAGATGCTAGATGAATAAATTATCCTTCTTTGCGAGGTTCTGCCCCCTCCTAAATCTCGAGATCTGGGCCGCTCCTCAGACGGCATGGGTCTGTGGAAGAACGTGCAATTATGTAGCGTGATTCCAGCTTTTTCCGCGAGAGCTCCATCATCCTCGAATTGGCCCGCTGGAGTTTATGTACGGGCACGTCCTGCGAGTGGCGGCTCTTTAATGCCATTCTTGCTGGAACACACCAGTGTGAAAATGGCCCTTTTCCTGGGCGTGAGCCGTTTGATTCTTTCAGTTACGGCTCCTTGCGTTATCTGTCACCTGCCTAATAACTACCACTTTTGACGGTTTAAACAACGAATTTTGAAGATTTTTCTCTTGGCTTATTTTTCTTCCAGTGGTAAATACCACTACCCTGGTATCCCCGGCGTAATCATCCGCAGGTATGAGGACAGAGGGGAAGACCCATCTTGCAGAGCTTCGACGCTGTTGAGAGCTAGCTAGCCTGGCTAGGTGACTCTCCGCTATGTGGACAGTATCCAGGGCTAATCCGTGCTAAGGATAACCACTGTGTCAGCTTCATGCCTCACAGATTCCAGCTTGAAACGCTTGAGCTTGTCTTTATCCCGTGTGATTCAGGACTTTGGAGTGTAATCACTCTACTCGTCTGTCCATCTCAACAATCCAATGGTTTCTTTGTACTGCTGCTTGATGTGTGCCTGGTTATTGATGTTGGAAACCACATCTCACCGGAATCTACTTTAGATCTTCAAAAGACTGAGTTCAGGGCCAGTGGGCATCAAGTCCTCCATCCCTAAGCTCACTTAACACCTTGAAGATAACATGAGAGTCAGTGACCATCCAGGACTTCCATCTGGGCAAGTTTAGGAGAGTCTCCTTCCAAAAGTATATAAAAAATATATAGTGCTGTTACCCAATTCCACATTTCATTAACATCAGCAAATTGTTTGCAATAGTCTAGAAATATACTTTGCACTTTGAGTGACTATTTCATGCAGCTCATAGTTACTGGAATGACCTTCAGTTCTGTCATTTATGAATGCGATATCTGATTATTCAGATGAATTAAAATAGCATAAAGATGTAGAATACAAATAAAAAACACTCTGAATCGTGTTGTGATAAGCCTATGACTCAGTTGTGTTCATTGGTGTCAACAAGTTCTCTTTCAAAGAGGAATTGGTAACTGGCAGTTGGTTTGTGTGTGAGTTTTGCGTTTAATGCAGACCCAGCTGAACTAGTATGACAAGCCGGGCTGCTTGTGAGCGGCCCACACATGGGCTTCTGTGTTGCTAACCTTTGAACGACCAATCATTTCTGTCCTGGCTCATTATTTGTGTTTTGTAGCATCTCATTTGCATGTTCTGCTGCGTCCTCCGGGTTCTTCTGATAATCCAAAGACATGCAGTTAGGCAAACAGCCATCTTCTTTTGTTGTGATTTTGTGTGTGTGTGTTGTGTGTGTGCGTGTGTGTGCATGTGTGTGTGTGTGTGAATATATATAATGTCTCCACAGTATGATGAAAAATCTGTCATTTGGACCGTGTGGACACCACTTTTTCGGTCACCATATGGGGAACCTCAATTTAATAAAAATCTGTCACTGCAATGAAAAGACTAAAAATGCAACAATCTTTTGCATTTTATTTGGTTACTTATGGTTATGGATAGGGCTGGGAAAGGGTTAAGGGTGTCATAGTTAACATTAGCATTTTTCCCATAGAAATGAATGAGCGGTCCCCATAAAGATATGTTTACCGACTGTGTGTGTGTGTGTGTGTGTGTGTGTGTGTGTGTGTGTGTGTGTGTGTGTGTGTGAGAGGGAGGGAGCAAAAATGTGGACTGTCTGGCAGGAAGCTCGGAGAGAGCAAAAACATTTGTGGGACTGATTGTGGGTCCCCATGGACCGGACTGGAAAATACTGACATAAAGTATTGAATTGACAGGTAACCACAAGGCTATGAACACATGCATTTGTGTGTGTATTTCTTTTGCCATACCTTCAAAGGACATCGCACCCGTGACCTTCTGCTACCACCTGGCTCCAGTACCTGGTTGGCTACAGTGAAATCTGTCATTGCATTTCTGCACAGAATATACATGGTGTATGTGTAAGTGTGCAGGATAGTGGAGAGGTTTCATGGGAAAGGTGCCATCCGACCGCAGCTGTGATCCTGGGAGAGAAGCTTGATAGACCTAGAAGCTCTGTGGAGAGGATCCACTGGTGGGATTGTGGCAGATAGAAGGATGTTTGAAATACAGAAGCAAGAAATCTATGTTAGATCTTTATTATCATGTCTAAAATCATCTTATCCAGCTGTTACAATGGTTACCATATAGTTTAGGTAAAAGTGATGTCCTAGAATTCAAGTATTAGTGCACATATTAGTAAATTTTAGTGTTATAGTAATAATAGAGGGTTACCTATGAAGTTCCACAGTAATATTATGTGGTGCCAGTTTGCATCTTGTGCTAGTCATTTGTGGATCAGTATGAGACATTATTCTAAATCCATCATTTTACTTTAGATTGTTTATTTTTTTAAGGTCTCAGTAGAAGTTACGTTTTGCTAATTTCTGTCATATTGCTGACTAATAAAAGCATTAAAAGAATCTAGTTGTATTACAAAGAAGTGCAACGTTGTCTTGGGTGCTTACTGAACTCTGGATGTCATTAAAAACACTCTTCAGTTCAAGCTTTCCCTTGGATCTGTATGAAACGTCGACCGGCTACCGTTAGCTGAGAAAGAAGGGAGGAAGCTCTCACTATAGAGTGGGTCTAGGAATTCAAACAGTTTGCCCGCTACCATAATTTGAAATATAAGTGGAAATTTCGGAAATGAAGTGCATAAAGAATGCTTAATTATACAGCATGTGAAGACTCGGGGGCAAAGGGAGAGCCCATGTCGCACTGGTGCTGACACGGCTGGCCCAGGGGATGCTGGGATGCGTGCCATGAACTCGCTGCCATGTGGCTTTCCATGAGATGTGGCAGAATGTGACGGTGCCCACAGACGACAAGGATGGAGACACGCGAATGTTGGGGGGGGGAGGCTTTCTGCTTACAAACAGAAAATGTTCTGCTATGGAATCGAGGATGTTTACAAGTCTGACAGAGCCCTTTTGTGAGTCGACTTCTTTGTCTTTTTGCGGTGGGGAATGTGGGCAGCCGAAAGAATCACGGCCGTAGCCTCCAGGAAGGCAAGAAACAGAGGAAGCAGGGAGAGGAAGACCCGTTTTGACCACATCAATCATAATCACCAACCAATTAATAACAGGGGCAGAGGGGAGCTTGAAATGAATTATAGGAGGATTAAATCAGAACAGTGGCGGTTTCCTCCAACAAAAATGCCTTTCCTGACCAGAAATGTCCCTGTTTACGCGATGGGTGAATGCTTATGAGTGTGTTGCTTAGCGTGAAGTGTTTCCCACAGGACAATGATCGAGACAGACAGCCACAGTCTGAGAGCCCGGCACTGAAAGCTAACAGAGGCACTGTCAGCTTGCATAGAGCACAACTTTTAAAAGTGTGTAATTTAAGTCCATTTTTTCACAATACCTAAGATCTATCCATCCACCTTCCCTGATCTGGGTCAGTATTAGGCGAGAATGCAGCCTTTTCTGGGAAACATACACAGCCCAGAGAGGGGAATCTCAGTCCTTTTCAGGGCACACACTATTGACCTAAACTATATGTTTTTGAACTGTGGCTGGAAGCCAGAGTACCCAGAAAAGACCTATATAAACAGAGCAGGCTCCACAAACCAGGGGTCGGAATTGGATTCAGAACCCTGGTGGTACAAGGCCACTGTGCAACCCACTAAGTAACCTCCATAAATTCCATCCATCCATCTTCCAACTGCTTATCCAGGACTTGGATGCGGTGAACCTGGAGCCCATCCCGGAAGCCTGGGGCATATCCCTGCATGGGTTGCCAGTCCATCTCAGGACACATATTAATACACTAATGGAAATTTAGAGGCATCTATTCACTTAAGTCTTTGGACTGTGAGAGGAAATCGGAGCACCTGGAGGAAACCATTGCAAAAGTGAAGTGAACATGCAAACTTCTCACACTTAGAAATAGGGGTGGGAATCAAACTGACAACCCTGGAGGCACGAGGCCACAATGCTACTCAGTGCCCCCCCCTCCTACAAAATGTACCAAAGTACTATAGGTTAGCATTTTAGCATTGAAATCTACTATTTTATGGATGAACAACCAATCACATCTTGTGAGAACACCTGTATGTCCCGTTTGATGCTGCAATTTTAAACACCACTCTGGCGATAGTTTGAAGAGCCCGTTTTACAGAGTCTTCATCCTGGTCTTTGAGGAGTACAAGAAGAAGATGATGAAGAAGAAGAAGATGAAGAAACACCTCAGCACCATGGCGCTGGTCAGCATGGAAAGTGCACAAGACCCTGCACAGACAGCTTCCTACCACCAACCCTTAATACCCTGGATTTGCATGCCAGTGTCATATATTTGAAAAGAAAATTGCAGTTTTCCTTGCTGGCTACAGCCGTAACCGAGGAGCAGAAAGCACCGCCAAGACGGGAAAATAAATTTCTGCCCAAATGCAAATGGAAGCCACTAAGTGAGCAGCGCGACATGCGCCCGTGCTCAGGCTCGACGCCAGGCTGATAGTCTGCAGCAAGACGGCTTTACGTCTTTCCCCCCCCCCCTATCTGGTAAACCCTCACTAATATGCTGTCATGATTAGAAGAGATCATTGACCTGGAGACTGACCTCTCCCATCGGTGGCTGCACCGATACGTCGACTTAGCCGGCGGACCGGGCCGCTCGAGCGAGGCTGAGTTATCGCTTGGCCGTTCCGCTTCGAAGATGCTGCTTTTCGGTGATTTGTGAGAGGTGGAGACAGGGCTGATGTCTTTTTAATGAATGAGTGGAGATTTAAAGTTGGGGCGAGACCAGCGGCCAAGCTATGAAAGGGAGCAGCGCTTAGGTTTGAGTTAAGACAGGTCCGCTATCTGCTCTTGTGGAGATATGACAAAAAAAGCTCTTTCAATAGTGTGACGGTCACATCCTTATCGCCTGTGAGCTTTTACTCTGAGGTCTGTCGTTGTCGTCATTGTCGCTGTTATTGCTGTGAAAAGCCCAGGCATCGATTTATAAGCGATTGTATCAAACGGCCAGTGGAAAGTTTATAAGAAACAGGAGATGGGAATTTTATAAATGAGAACAGAATGTGAGGTATTCTCCTGTGAATCCTGCTTATTAGTTTTGTCCTTGGTTTGACGAAGGGAAGCTGCACACGTGTTTTGTTTTTCATTGTTGTTACTTTAAAGTGAATACCCACATCCTTGCTTAATAGTTTAAAGGTTTTAAAGGACTTTGTCTTGGTGGACTTTAGTAAATTCAAGCAGACAATGGAGTCTACCCTCCTGAAGTTTTTTAAAGTGATGTGCTGCGTAATGTCTTTGCTTATGGATTGCATTGCCCTCTTCCGACATTTCCAGGGGGGTGTGGTTCAGTGGGCTAAGCCTCTGTGGTGATGATTAGAAGGTTACTGGCTTGAGTCCTGCCCTTGGCAGAATGTTCATGCATCTGCAAGGCCCTTAACCCCCCCCCCCCCCCCCCAGCTCCAGGGGGGTGTCAGTTGGCTGCCCCTTTGCTGCGACCCCAAAGCTTGCTCTCACCTGTATACTTGTCTGATGGAACACAAGGTGAGCTAAGCGAAATGTGAATTTCCCCATAGGGATTAATAATATCTCTATTCTAAATGCATTTTTTCTAAGCAGTATTGAATACTTACAGTAATGAATGGTGTTTATTTTCAGATGAATCTGTAGTGTGACATGCATGCCTTAGTCTCGATAATGTTATAGGGGAAGTTTAAAGGACTGCAGGGGAATTTTATATTTTATCACCTTACTGCAAAAGAAAAGCTTCTGAACACGTCTTTACATAAGTGTGTGTGTGTGTGTGTGTAAGAGAGTGAGTATTAGGGATATACTACATTGTGGGAGGACATTGTTATAAGAACTTGTTTTTTTGATGTTGTGAGGACCATTTTTCAGGTCCCCACAAGGATCTGTGAATGCAATCAAGAAACTAAAAAAGTTGTGCATTTTGTTTGATTACTTATGGTTAAGGTTAGGACTGGGTAGAGGTTAAGTTCATCATGTTTAGATTAGAGTTTTCCACATAGAAAGTCTCTGCAAAGATTACAAACCTGTGTGTGTGTGTGTGTGTGTGTGTGTGTGTGTGTTGGTGGTTATGTGGGGACGCTAACTTGTTTCCTACCCAATTGGTGTCTGTAACAATGGACAGTTTCCAATTGATGAGGATCCAGGCTTGGAGTTTATGGTCTTGAGTCCAAAACAAATGTCCAGGACTCAAAGTGGAAAGTCAGGCTAAGCTCGAGCAGCACAAAGAGGCCGATGAAAACTAATCCTCAATCATCATACACGGGGAAAGCCAGACCTAATGATCAGCCTGTAGCGCAGGAACAAAAAAACAAGTTTTTATAACTAACATAAATACACAGCGGTTTAAATATCCACACAGTTAACAGGACACAGGTGAAAATGATGAAAAGGAACAGGATTATTCCATTTTGTATTCTGGAGAGGGGGGGCCCTGCCACGGGTGTGTGGGCACAAATGAAGTATGTGAGGGTACGACGGTATCAGGACTCCCCTGGATTATGGTAACGCTGTTAAAAGGTCTATCCTTCAGAGAGGCTGCCTAGCTCTGCTCCTCTGTCAGCCCATTTGGTTCTGTGAGAGCAGAAGGGCAGCCCTCCCAGATGCAGAAGTATTGGGCTGTTCATCTATCTGCTCCAGATATGAGTCAGCGTCCGCTGTGAGATTTCCCAGACTCGTCGCCTGACCAAATAGCTGTAACGGCGACTTGCTCCAGAGGCACCAAGCGCCAGTGAAAAAACCAGGCTTCAAACGTAGGCATACGTCTTTTTGTCCATGGAGTGCACAAATTATTCAGCTGTGATGAAATCACCAGAATGTGGAATAAAAAAAAGAAGAATGACAACATAAATGAAATTGAAATTAGACTTATATATTATATTAATATAATATATAATATAATATATATATAAATAAACAAACAAAAAAAAAGAAATTTGACTTTCTTACTTCATACAGCATTATTAACATATTGTTGAGATGAAACTGTATTCATACACTGACGGATCTCATTAAACATGCAGCGATGCACATCCCTACACCAAACCCTGCAATGCCTTTTCTGGGCAGATCTGCTGAACCCAGCTATCCAGTTTGACTACCTATGTGGCCGCAAATGCAGAGATATTCAGAACAGTGTCAGCAAAGATTAATGGACTAATACACCCATTTTTGATGGCCACATTTTGGCTAAATTATCTGGTGTGGTCACACAGAGACAATAAGGGGAAACAATGTAGCCTTTGCTGAAGACTTCTTGAAATGTGAATGGGGATGGATATTTCAATACGATGCACAACATTCCTTGCAGATAAAATGCGCTATGAGTAAATACAAAGCTGGGATCCACGCCAATGCAACCTGGCAGAGTTCCCTAGAAATCCTGTGAAGGCATTTAATATCCAGATGATGCTTCTGTTTTGCGACGGTTATATAGACAATCATTTATTGATGGAGTATGGTGCAACACAAAATTAAGTGCCTTTCAGAGATAATATGTGAATGATCCCACAAAGAAGACAGTAACAGTCAAGTCAGCTGATAATCTTGTTTCGTTCAAAATTGTCTGACTGTGATTCTGCAGCATTGAGGCTTTTGTCGCTTCTGGACAGTGTTGGACACAGGGGCAATTTGAGGATTTGACCCTTGGGGGGGGGCTTAGCTCGCTGAAGAAATATGGGACCCCTCCCCTTCACCCCTCCAAGTCCCCCACAATTCAGTTTGCTGCGGGGGCGAGGGGGGGGGGGGTAATTTTGCCTAGCAGGCGTTGTGAAATGTTTAAGAAAATATGGTTTCATTAGAATTATTTTTCAGGTCGGTCAAGATCACAAATAGACTCTACATACGTACAGTAAATATTCTAGAAGCACCTATGGCTGGACACATTGATCTACGAGCCCCTGGGTCTCGTTATCTTGTTTGCTAGCTTGCCAGTTGGTTCCCTTTGTGAATGTGGGGGCAGGGGCTTAATCTTCCTTTAAATGGGCCACCTTGACATTCGTGATGTTGGAGACAGCAGCGGGGGGGACACGGACATCCCGCCTGAATTATTCATTTTGGGAAAGGTCACTGCTCCGTGGGGATGGAGCCCTGTGTCACTCTTGACCCCAAGTGGCACATGCTGGAACATTCCGCTGGGTGATTTCATTAGGGGCTCCGCAGATGGGGCCCCGTGGAAGAGGCAGACTGACAGGTCCTGACGAGCGGCCGGGGCCTACGCCAGTCGGCCTCCTGTGCTGCGGGGATCGATACCTGCTCTTGGTGCCCGTGAGATTATGCAGATGCAGCCTTAGAGCGACTCATCCACAGCCTTTGCATATGTAAGACCTGTCAGCTTCTAAAGGAGAACCGGCCATGTTTAACATAACTGGTCCCCGGCCAGCGAGAAGCACGCTTTACCCTTCAGGACCATCTATTAAAGAGGCTGCAAAATGAACTATTGTGTGTATTGTAAGAAATGCATTTTTAGAATTTAGCAATTGTCAATATTTTTACCTTCATAATAGTAAACTTTGCAATATATATGGAGAATTATAGAATAATAATAGAATAATTACGCTGCAAAAAGTAATAAAATGCTAATAAGCCCTAAATATAGAATTTATATTTAAACAGGTTGCTAAATACTTACATTTTGGGTGTAACCTATTTTACACTAATTGGTAGAATCATGTTGAGTGGATATCACTGTTGTCTCCTCCCGTAAGGTATCCTTTCTAGAATTCTGGGTTCCTCCTGCAGTCTGAAGACTTGTAGTTAGGCTAATTGGTGTCATTAAATTATCCATGATGCGTGACCGGCGTGTCAGTGTGTAAAGCTATGTGCTCTACAATGGATTGGCTCCCCAGGTTGGGCCTTGGGCACCATATTACCTGCGTCTGACTCTTGATCTCCTGTGACACTTTCAAGGACAAGCAGCTGGAGATTGGATGGATGGACGGATGGATGTGACCTTTAATAAATAACAAATTTACTTTTTGTAAAATACACCTGGATGTTCAGCATATGATGCATCGTGTTTTTAATCTAAAGATGCACATTTCAGTGGTCCTGAAACAATTCACTGCAATTTGACCCGGCAGGATATGCAAAGCTGTTTTGAGAAATCCCATTTCCGTATTCCCCGTATGACTCCAGAATTAAAACAAGATCACTTCTGCTCCACCTCGCATTTCTCAGATTCTTCTAGCGAATAATAAGATCAAAGTCTCACTTTGTAAAGTTTATGATGTTTGTAATGTTGGGAAGGACCTTCAACTACATCAGCTTGGGACAAAATCAAAACCTAGGTGGTCCCAGACCTGCTGTGAATCGAGAGGAACACGCTGATGGGTGTAAGTAAACGGGCTCCCAAAACAGAACTCTGCTCTCAGCCGTGTGTGTTTCAGAGCCGTGCCGGGACCACCAGGAGAACCCAAGGCCCATCTGCCTGGTCCCAGTTCACCCAATGCCTGAGAGGTCGCTCCATCTCCCTGATTTCTTACTGCTCCGGTGGTCCCCCCCATTAAATCCATATAATTTTCAAAGTGTTTCAGCTGACAGTATGACATCCGATATATTCTCCTTCATCATCTGGACCAGAACATTCCACCTGTAAATGCAATAAGATGTTCAAACATCACACAGATCGGTCACCTTGTCATCACTTTGTCACGGCAATTCTCCTAAAGCAATTAAGGTACTGCAGTGATTAAGAGCGCAGCTTTAATGTCAAGCCTGCTGCCTTTAGCTGGTTTGAATATATCCATATGTATAAATGTGAAAAAGGATAGTTTGCTTTGGATAAAAGCATCAAGAAAACAGCTGTGTGTCATGAGCTTATGACAGAATGTGTTTGTTGTGCCATATGGTAACAAATACTATGTACAAAGCTTAAATATGGTTTTGTTGCATAAATTTTCCCAGGACAGTTCAAAAGAAGACACTGTGCACAATGACGACGAGAGAAACTAGCCATGGATGGTGTAGCTAGGAGATAAGATCCTAGAGGGAAGGCAGGCATGGAGGCTCTGAGTAATCAGAACGTATAATATAGGCATTGGGTTTGGCGGCACCAGTAATCCTGGAAATATCCCGCATATTTGCGTTGTGCTCTCTTCGCAAACCAGAGGGCTTCTAGAATCTTCCAAATCAGTCCAATAAATACAAACCACCCCTTGACAAGCAAGCCCTTGAGGGAACCCCCCCCACCCTTCAAGAGCAGAGAATGAGATCAGCAGCGACGGGCTCTAAATCAAACCTGTAGCTTCACAAAAATGACAAAAGACGGGACCCTCCTCCTCCCTGAGCCCCCTCCCCCCACTGCTCCCACCGCCCCCACCCCTAGCCCGGCCTCCAAATCTTAATTGCACTGTTGTTTTCTAAATAAATAAAACATTCTTTCCAAGCGCGCAGGGCCGCTCCGGAGTATTATGGAATTCAGATGTGACTGCTGTCCTCGACTAATGAGGAGCTCCGGAGCATCGCTGGAATGTCAGACTGGGCTGCGCGGCTGGCGTCTACCGCTCGCCCCTTGTGCGCGCGAGATGGGCAGATGCAGGGGCCCAGACAGCCAGCCTTGCCGTCTCCCGCTCTCAAGCCTTGAGGGAAAAGAAGCGAGCTATTATACAGTCTGCTCTGCTCCCCCCCCTCACCTAGGCCGTGTCATTTTTAAGCAAAAAATAAATAAATAACAGTGTGTCTTTACGAGCTGAATGATGCCCTCAGAGGAAGTGGCTCAGGAACATAATGTAAGCTGGACTTCAAAGAGATCCTGTAGTGCTAACTCTGTAATTACAAGGCAGCGAGGCTCTTTAAGAAAGGTGACTGCTCATTACAGGGCTATCTTGCATTTAATTAAGCAGCATTATGGAGATGGCGCTGGGTTGCAAGGATTGTTCTTAATGTCCATACAAATATGTTCCCGCTTCCAAATTCAGTCATCGATGGCAATCAGGGTTATAAATTTTTCACTTCGCAAATTAGTTCCGATGGCCGATGACATCGCTCATTGAAACATCCAATAAGGAATAAAGTAGATTTCTTACTGACTTGCTTGTCTATGCAGTTCGACTTAGACGTGTCATTTAATTGAATTGTCATGCAAAAACCTAATTTTGGGAAACATGCGAAGCACACATTCCAGCAGACAAATTCTTCGATTTGCACAATCGCTGCAGTCATGCGGCTCTCAGCAATTGTTCAAAAACAACCCAGCCCAAGGTATTTCCAAAAATGCTTACATGATGATGTAATAAAATTGCTGAATCACTGGGCAGGCCTGGTATATAGCTTATTTCATTTTCCCACAATGCACTGCAGGAATTCTTACCTGCTGGTTGCCGGAGAGTGGGGAGCGTGAGCATAGGTCTGGACAGCCTAGAAGAAAAGACTGAAAAAAATAATGAACTATTTTTATCCTATATAGGTAAGTGATTTAACAAAACATCTTTTCAATGATGAAAAACTGGGATTATTACAGAAATATATAAATACATGTTGTTAATTTTTAGTTCCGTCACTTTTTGTCAATGCTTAAATGGGATTTTCTCATGACTTATAGCACATGCCATGGTTCGCAAGTTTAGCTCTATGCATGAACTTGAATTCTGTAATTTCAACCTATAACCTCCATACCAAGTGTAATTATAAATTAAGAATCCAGTTTTAGAAATACAACTTTTTTTCTGACCATAACTGGAAAACATATAAAAGTCACCACATGTTTTCACTAATATTCCCCAACCCGGTTACATTATTGCTGAGCTAATATAGTTTATCTATTGTAACATTGTTTTTTAGAAAATTAATTTGTCAGCTAATTGATTATATAAATCAAACTTCCATGCTCAAGCGATGCATTGAAATGTGGTTTCATTTATTTATTTAACATATAGCACCGCTTTACCTTTTTTATTGGAACAAAATATGAAGTAAAAGTTGAAGAAGAAAGCCTGGCCTGAATTCTACGGTGTGGAAAAACGCAGCGGTTTGGCTGGAGATGGCATCCGATGGCAGGACACAGGCCTGGGAGAGAGCAGCAGCCAATCAGGACTCACGGCTCACTTTAAGGTTGAGTCATATAAGGTATCTGTGGATGTTTGCTAAGGAGCGGCACCCAGCCGAGGACTGGGACTCGCACGACTCAGAAAAACACATTCAGATGATGGTGAACTTGGGCCTTTTTGATGGGAACCGTGTATTCAGCCGATAAAACGGGAGATGGACCCGGCACTGTCCCTTGCGCTGCTGAATCGTTTCGCCTGTTTTTTTTTTTTTTGTTGGCAGAAGAAACCTTTAAAACCACTTCAAATGCAGTAATGATTACTGGGTGCCGTGTGGTGAGTACTGGCAGTATGTTTGTGTTGTTCGCCATGTTCACACACCTCCCAGACCTCATCCCACACAGGATAAAAACCAATCAGTGGCACCATGTCAAACCACAAAAAAAAATCCGGAACAATCCTTTAAATGGAAGCTGCTTACTGAATACGGATGGGGGTGGCAGGTTTCGCCGCGCAACTGGGGCTCATGCAGATTCTATCTTTTTTCGGGGGGGGGGGGGGGGGGGTTGAAACTTAATCTGCAGAGAAGAGGGGGGGTGTTTGGAGCTGGTGGGGGTTAGGAAAGAAGGGAGAAAAAAATGAAGCCTCGGGCCTTTGGAGGAGGGATCAAAATC
>JAODKE010000044.1:14905481-14918495 GCA_026779605.1 Mormyrus hasselquistii
AAGGTGGTTTTTTTTTTCGCCCAATTTTTGGCTGGTGGGTTTTTATGTTGGGCGGGGCGGGGAAAAAGGGCGCCCCACGGGCGCAACCCCCCCGCCGGTTTTTTTTCAGCCCCCCCCCCCCCCCCCCCCCCCGAAAACAAAGATATGCATATGAGCTGGGGGCTTGTGGGGGGGAGCACGCTGGCGCCCCGCCAGCGGCTCGGGTTTTGCCACACCGGGGGGGAACAAATTGACGTGTCCAGCTAACTGTATCGGCGTCGCTGCGAGGGAGCTGACTTTTTGGTCAGTGCCAAGCCTGGCGTGTGTGTGTCAGCCCACCCCGGTGTTCAAGATGACCTTTGGTTTCTGCATTCAGGATCTCCTCAAAGGGTTTGTTTGTCTCTCATTTTATAGATGGCTTGTGCATATACACAAGAAAGGTGGTGATGGTGGCGATGGCGATAATAATAGCACGAGACGAAGCCTGTCTTTTGTTGACCCATTTTTAACCTTCCGGTAAATTTATAAACAGACCGCCCCCTGTCTTTGACAGACTGACATAGGTTGTTTTGCTGCATCAACTCAAGATGAGCAATAAGCCGCTAAGATGACATGCAGGCCTGGTTCTCGAGCACGGACTCGTGGGCCGAACCGCGTGTAATGCTAAGATGACATGCAGGCCTGGTTCTCGGGCATCGACTCGTTGGCCGACCTCGTGTACTGCTCAGTTGTCATGCAGGCCTAGTTCTCAGGCACAGACTCATGGGCCGAACCACATTTAATGCTAAGATGTTATTCAGGCCTGGTTCTTGGGCACAGACTCACGAGCTGAACTGTGTTTCTGTCCTGGGGACCGGCACCCGTCTGTGTCGAATGGACACCCGGGAAATGAAACAGACGGAAAGTTCTGGAAGAGGAGCAGGGGGCGGTTTGTCCTCTCATGGGAGCCTTGCATATTTCAAAAAAATGAGATTCAACTGCAGGGGTGTCAAAATTGCACCCCTTGAACATGAACTATGTGGATTTGCGGGAATATTCACCTGGGCGCAGAAAAATGGGCAGCCCGGTCTCCGCCACAACCCCCTACCCAAACACCACCTAATGACCTGATAACACTCTTGTGATTTTCAAGCTTATTTCATTTCTTCAGTGTTCCAAGGCTTCCTCCATTGCCTTACAGGTACCCGATATACACCCCGGCTTCATTTTCTGGAGGCATTTTTGTGTGGAGACACGGAGGGATCCAAAGAAAGGAGTTACGTCACGTCCAGCAGTAGACAGACTGGCGTAACCCTGAAGAGCACTTCTGTCGTCAATCAGATAGAGTTAAATGGCTTGTAAGAGCTCTACAGGTATGAGAATTCAGCCCCGAAGCTGGCCGTTAGCTCAGGGCTCCGTGTTTCTCGGCTGCTGATCAAAAGTGAAGGAGAAAAGTTTCTGCTTCAGTTCTTTCATAACTCAGAGTAATTTTTGGGGCCCATCTGTATCTCCCACACAAGCAGTCACATCCTACTCGGTGTCTATTTGTTAGTGAAAGCTTTCAAAGACTATTCTCAGCCGTGTATAGCAGGTCGCTGACGTTTAACGCTTTTCTCTGGTGCTTCAAAGACACTGTTAAACAACAGTTTCGCGAGTAGCTCTGTCGCGGGGAGGCGAGTCTTCGTCCCAGTGAGCTTAGCGTGCAGGGATGGTCCCCAGGTGATGTTCTGTCGCCTGCCTTGTCGTCATGCTCCGGTTGTAAGTCGCGAGAGTGTGTGGCCTGTGGCCTGTGGCCTGTGGCCAGGGTTCCCAATCAGGATGGGGGAGCTCTGTAAGTTTCCCAGAAATGAAGGAATATAAACCAGACTCATAAACTGAAGGCCGCTGGATTGCGTTTTGCTCTTGTGTCTTTTGAAAAGTACTTAACTTGAATTGCACTGCTAAAAAGAAGAAGTCTGCCTTAACAAATGGACGAAATGTGAAGCTATTTATATTTCAGAAATTAATATTCTTCCACCGATTCCATGACAAAAATGTCCAGAACAATACGAGAAGCTCTCTGGCCTCCTGGTTTTTGTGGATGGTCATCTCTGGAATGAAGCACTGTGTACCCTTCCTTGGCCCGGGGGGTGTGGGGGCGGGGTTGAAACTTAATCTGCAGAGAAGAGTGAGGTTGTCTGGATCTGCTGGGAGTTAGGAAAGCATGGAGAAGAAACTGAAGCCTCGGGCCTTTCGAGGAGGAATCAAAATCCACGGGCCAAAGAATATATGGTCCGTGTGACACGAAGGTGGCTGCTTCTGTTTCACTTAACCGTGCCGTTACACGCACTCTACACACGTCTTTGGGAAGTCTAAATCCCCCTAGTGTGCGCGTAATGGTGTGTGTAACCCCAGCAGGATGTGCGAATGCCCAAGATTGAGCAATGTTAACTATAAACAAAATACTGACTGTTCATTGGCTGGCTGGATAATAGCCTTATTATTGGTTTCTTTTGCATCAGTTCCAATTATGGTCCAGCGCAAGGGCTGGGAAGAGGCACAAGCCAGCCGTCGCCTGCGTTTTATGGCACAATCGGACAGCCCTCCTCTGGAGCCGGGAGGGAGACCGGCATATCCATCACACTGCTGTGGTTTTTTTTATTCTGAGATTTAACATACATTCAGATTATGTTGTTATTATGCAATTTAAAGAAATATTGAATGAAAACCTCGATAATAGTAATAATAATAATAATAATAATAATAATAATAATAATAATAATAATAATAATAATAAGCATCTTTCAGAAACCCAAGCTTGCTTTACAAGGAGGAGAAATAAATAAAAAGAAATAAACTTTGATACATCCATTTTCTGTAACCGCTTGTCCTGTCCAGGGTCGTGGGGGGTCCGGGGCACAAGGCAGGAAACAACCCAGGATGAGTCGCCAACACATCGCAGGGCACATTCACACGGCATTCGATCATACATCATTCACACACACATACACCCACAGGCAGCTTGTTAGCTCCAGTTAACCACAGCATGTTTTTGGACTGTGGGGGGAAACCAGAGTACCTGGAGGAAACCCCATGAAGACACAAGAAGAACATGCAAACTGCACAAACAGGCAGCCATGGTGGAGACTCGAACCCCGGTCCCAGAGTTTTTACCATTCAAGACCTGTAACCGTAACCAATGTCATTATAACAAATTTCATAACCCATTTTAACAATTCCTTGAGTAGCATCTCTCACTCACACACATGCCAGGAGATGCTTATGCCCAATCCAAAACCATAACACTTTATTTCCTCCGGGTTAGATAATCCCAGTGGTTACACCGCCAACGCCAGCGAATCGTGCTCATTCCCTGGCGGGGAGGCGTGCCATGCTGTCAGCGAGAGCCCCAACCCGCTCTACTTTGGTGGCTTATTTTCGTCTCCCCTACAAAGCACATTAGAGAACCCTGGGGCTTTATTAAGTATTTCTGGCCCCCCTCGCAGACAAAGGGCCCCGCAAATCGAAACCACACGGCGACATGGGCGTGCGGAGCTTTCATTAATTCGCACACTGTTTAAGAATGACTTCAAAAAGACTGAAACGAGCACGGAGCTGAATTTAATTTGACAGCTAGATGGGAATGGCAGTCTGATATTTCTTAGCTTTAATATACGCAATGTTTGCGAATGTATGTTTTGTTGAACCACAGAAAGCGCATTGTTGATTTAGCATATGCTAATCCAAACAAGAGGCACCCCCACCCCCAGGACACAAACAATGGTATGCTTTAATTAGATTAGACCTTAATGAAGACCACATGCTACTGCTTTATAGGAAGGTGAGTTCTCCTTGGACTGCCGTGAGCTCACAGAGTGTCTGGTGGTCTTGTGCAGTTGTGGTCACATCTGGGCTTAAGGAGGCAGTCACTTAAGGAGGTGTCAAACTCGATTCCCAGCAGGCCGCATCCCTGCCTGCATTTCCTTCATCGTGCACCGCGCCGTAATCTGAAACCTTCAGCGATTTCCACCTGTTTGAGGCAGATCCGCGAATGTATGAAGTCGACTGACATTCTGAATGTCAGACAGAACATGCATGAGGCAACTGCTTAACACCTTTGTCAGCTTAATATATGATATCCAATGTATTGTTCATGATAGTCTAAACTAAATCCTGACAATGATGTCCTTTGTTATCAGCAGAGTTGAGAATCATGTCCCTTGAGCTTTAGCAATTTAAAGCATCCTTACTGCCACTGCCATCGATTTAACATAGTGCACTTAGTAGTAAATTTGGCATTTTTACATATTTTTCCTATTAGCACATATTACATACTGTAGCAGTAACTGTTATGTCAATGCATGTAGTTTATAGACCTCTCCAATAGGTCAGTGTATCAATTAGGGTGAACTGCTTGATGGAGATCATGATTGTTCTCCCTTTATGAAGTGGTTATTCCATTATGCATTATTGTATAAAGTCAAATCAGAAAAGCAGTAATGTCACATAATTATGATTTAGGTAAATTATTGTAACATTACACGTAGCTCCCAAGACGTATTCACAGTTGTTTATAGTTTCAGCCTTGTTTTGCTATACAAATGTGTAGAAATGCATTTAAGAATGAATAAGTTCATTCTAGGAAATACATTTTGCTTATTGATAAACATAAATACTATTGGTAATGTGTCATTTGTAACTGCCATCTAACTAAATTAACCTCTATTTTATTCATTCATTTCGTCTGGGAAAAAAATAAGATTCGTTGAGTATTGCTGCAAGGAAAGTTGTTGTATCAAAACCTAGTTGATGCATATTAAAATGCACTTGGCCATCAAACCAGCATGCATATTAAAAATGCTCTGAATGTCTCCTACTGTATCTGTAGGAGCCAGCCTGCCAATCATATTAGCATCTCGACAGCCATGCGATTCATGAGCCAACCGTCTCTTTGTTCGGCCATCAGCCTGCTTCTTTTATCTGCCCGAAACTTGATTGTGCGTTTTTTTTTGTGTAAAATGCTGGAACAACATATTGCTGTACACTAGTCTGGGAATTCACACCTCCATTTTCAAAACATTGACAATTATTATTGTGGTAAAGAAGGAATTTACATAATGACCTGGAAATCCTTTCTGTATTATGAACTACTTCATGAAGCCAGTACACTGATAGTCTCACCAAAGTCAACACTATTCATTTAATACCTGTTGTGTAATATAACATGTTTAGTCTTTAGTGATTTTTAATTACGGCCAGTATTACAGGCATTACAATCGTGGTACCGCCCCTTCCCCACCACACACCTAGCCTAAGCGCCCCCCGCCCCCCGGCCAGACTGGCCTCTTTCCTCCTCGCCCCGGAGTGACTGTGTGTGGCATTGTGCTTGTCACAGGCCGTGTCCTGACTTCCCACACATGGTCACAGTTTAGAATTCCTGGCCTGTGATCTCATATAAACTCCTAAGGGGATCAGAGTGTTATAAAAATGTTTATAGCCCTACCTGGCTGGCTCCTTTCCCAAAGGCAACCTTCAAGGAATATATTATTAAGCAGTTTTTATTATTCATATAATTTAAATTATGCTTATTTACAGTAAATGTATGCTGGGGAAAAACAACTGCTTTTTGGAATGTTTAAAAAAAAAAAAAAACATATAGACATCTGTATTGTGCATTTTCATTATTGATAGACATTTGCTTATTGTTTCAGAATGTTCCAGTATATATGCAGCATTTTTACCACATCATGTATACTGTGTGCATGTATATTTTTCTATTTATTTAAAACATACAGACACAAACACACACACACACACACACACACAGGTTTGTAATTACATCTTTCTGGGGACTCTCTATTTATATCTATGGGGAAAACTCTAATCCCAACATGATGACCTTAATCCCGACCCAGCCCTGATCTTAACCATAAGTAACCAAACAAAATGAGACCTGGTTTTACTTTCTTGATTGTATTCACGGATCTTTGTGGGGACCTGAAAAATGGTTCACACACACACACACACACACATATATATATATGTATATATATATATTGAAATTTTGGATTAGATGCAAAACTACACTTTGTGCATTGGTGGGGGTGCCATGACTTGTTCTTTTCTCAAAGGAGCCATTTGCTTTCTGGAAAGGAGATGCTGCTAATTGAACGCATAATTAATGTCAGGGTTTTGCCCCGTCTGCCCCGGCATGCGTGGACGGCCGCTCCGGGGAAATGGACCCCCAGAGCTGGACATCGCCGGGGGCCGCCCCACGTCAGAGGTCTGTAACAGGATCCGCGGCAGTGCCCCGCTCGACATCTCCGTTCCCGAAGTGCACAGCTTTATAATAAGTGAAATGTGATAAAAGCTCGATGGCAGGAGGGCCTGGAAACAATCTTCGGCCTATTTAAAATCTCAGCTTTCTCGGAGCTAAGCTCATTTGTCTGTTGTTAAAAAAATAATAATGTATCGAAAAAGGGAAGGAAACCCGTTGAAACTATTTAATGAGATGGGAAATGAGAGAGAAAAATGCGGTCTGTTTTGGGAAGGAAAGGTCACCGTTTGTGTGGCTGTCATGGAAACAGTGCGGTGTACAGGAAGAGGGAATGAGAGCACGGATCTGTGGGAGTGCAGGCCAGGCTTCTGAGCTGTGTGCAAAGCCTTTCTGTAACTTCTGAAGGTGCGCCTGCCCAGGCTCAGAACTCACAACATTTTATTGCCAGTTTGTGAACATACCGGAATCGGTTGTGGTTCAGTGCAAACAGTGAACGCAGAGACGACAACGCCACACTGCCGACAAACAGGACGCAGTGAAAACAGGAATAAAGGACAACTGTCCACTGCAAACATAACAGAGTACAACAGGGTTAAAGAAAACAAAAACAAACAAAGAAAATACAAAGGCACATAAAGCCTGCAGATTGCAATTGATAGTGGTATTTGTGTGTAATGTGCAAAGATGGGAAGTGTGCAGCATAATAAACATTTGAGAAGAGGTGGAATAATTGGAAGCGACCTTGCTATACACACACACACACACACACACACACACATATATATATATATATATATGTATATGTATATATATATACATACATACACACACACAATGGTGACATGGTGATGGACTGGTAAAGTCTCCACACGTGAGTCTCACTTAACGTCCAGCCTCTGCTTTTGCCAGCACTCGCTTCGCTACCTCGGGTTTTAGGGTGGCTTGTCTGTTTTAAGACGTCTCACAGTAAATTTATTCAGTGTCTCCATGCATTTGTTCTCCAAGGTCTCTCATCTTTGCTAAAACTGTTGCTTCTTGTAAACAAGAATGTCATAAGAAAAAATGTCCTGAAAAACATCCAGCACACTTTATAATTTTTACTTTGCTGTTCATGCATGCGTAGTATTGATTTTGACAGTAAAGTCTTTCCTCTGGTTTTGCCTGTGCTCTGCACTAAATGTCCTAGCAGGCTTTGTTTCAAAGTAAATCCATTGCGCACGTATGATTTCCTGCATTGCCTGCCTCTGCATTTCACTGTTTCAGGTGCCCTTACAGTACCTCCCCTGTGACGTGTTCTCACGTAAGCGTCTAAATTAAGCTGATTCAGCAGTCAATTAATGCCATTTAGACACTTCCTAAACCAGACTTTCTGCCAAAAGACGTTCAGAGTCAGTCTCATCTAAGAAACATTGAACATTGAATTAACCCAACGAACTCAATGAACTCAAATGAACTCTAATGAACTTCATTAACTAGCATGGCACTCAGGATTTGACTGGTGAACTTTCCCCACAGAAGTATTAAAGACCTTGCTAACATTTTGTGCTGTATCCAATATTTAATGCTCAACCTATTTGCACTGCCGAGTATGCAGGGTCTTTGCAAATTAGTTCAACCCTAATTTGTTTTTTTTTTTTTTTTCCAGATATGTTGTAGAATTTCATTCTACCCAACACTAATCTTAAGTGATTTACTGTCCTGACCTCTTTAATTGCATCACTGAGCACCAGGTCGATGAGTTTTGGAAGAATCCATTCAACTGAGACACCCTGCCTGCGTTTTTGGTCCCTATAACAGACGTGACATCTACTGTGTACCTGTGAAGCAACTGTCTAGTACGCCGAGATTTGTGTAGAGTGACGAGAGTAAGCAGTTACCGTTCGCTGCTCTTACATGATGAGCCACCTCCCTTTGGAAGCTTGAAAGATTACTCCTCTGGACAGCTTCATCCGCATTTCAGAGGATACGAGAACATTTGGGCAAGCTGTCCTGTTGTGAAAGAAGGAGCTCGTTGCCAGTCCATTGCACTGCTGGTTGGCATTTTCTGCTTCAAAGCCATGCTCAGGTCTTGCATTTCTATGAAACTTAGACGTTGCTTTTTAAAATTCTTCCACAAATTTGAGGACTCTTCATTTAAATGTAACTCACCATCAGCTTTTAAAAAGCCTGTAGCATTGTGTTCTAGTGCTGAGCATTTCCTGTTGTCTTGTTTTGTCTTGCCCTAGGTGAGACTTTGCACAGTGCAACAGCAAACAAACTTTATCATTTCATTTGTATTAAAAACATTTCAGTAGCATAAAGTATCTGGTTGCTAACTAACTAACTAGCATCTGTTTCAAGCAGTGAGATATTAACAGTAATGTAAATAACTAATGTTACGGGTTTTTCTTAATCAAAAGACACACTAGGTAATCGCTTGTCTCGTCTGCAGGGCAGGCCATCCCTGCCTGTACTTTTATGTTAAGCTTATTTGTTACCGGACAGAGATAGTACCCTACTCTGTCTATTCTAATCTTCCCCCAACAACACAGGTACCTCCAGTGGGCAACCGATCTACACCTGGTAGAAGAGGCGGCAAGTTCAGGTTCAGAAAGTACAATTCCAGACCAAGGTTTTGTTTCCATCAACCACTGAGTGACAGTCACAGAGTTTTCTATTGGATTTGTACTTTCTGAACTTCCCACCCTGTTTATTCCTGGTTTGTTCCTGATGACAACTTTACCTGCATGATGTATAGAATCACGCGCAACAAACCAGCACTTCCATCCACTTTCCGACCCCTTTTGCACTACAGGGTCAGTAGTGGGGGCCAGCAGAGGGCACCGGGCAGGGGAGCACCCCAGACACATGCATTATGGGAGATCCGGAGAGGACAGTTAACTTAAATGCATGTCTTTGAATTCAATCTATTTTCAATTAAACCTCATATTAGGAAACTGAAATGAAACGCTTAAAAAACAGCAGTAATATGGTGGAAATAAACACAGGCCACAAAAAATGGTGAATAATTTCCTACCGTGACTGGAATATTCTAAGTAGACTGGGAAACTGATGGAAACACACGGCAACAATCTCGAAGATTTATTTTTATTTGGATGTGTATTCCGTGAAGGCACGGTGCACAACTGCATGACTACCAGCTCTAATTTCTTGGTCTTTAATCACCCATCATGCACTGCACGGTTCTTTGGCACCAGACATTCTAAGACTCTAACAGAATAAGGCAAAACAATGGAAAATCGCTTCACCACAATGCATGCTGATTCACCGGAAACATCAATGAATTCCCCGTATTGTGACCACCGTGAGCATCACTGGAAGAACTCAGGCTCACCACTGTTAAAATGCATGCCAAGGTCTGGCTGAGATAAACAACACTTTTTTTAGAAGACTTAGTAGCTGTTATCTGAAAGTAGAGTATAAATCAAATGAATTGTTTGGTTTCACACACGGCTTGTGGTTGATTTTCAAGCTACAATTATTATATTTGCTGTTTTTTTAATTGGCACTAACCTTAAACTCCCCATATTTATAATTTCATATTGTAAACATTACTGGTTACAATATAGCTGCTTACAGGCATTTGTTTTTTCTTTTCATTGATTAGCATTTATTAAGCTCTTATATCATTAAATCACAGCTTATAACCAAGCATACAACTTTATTATGCCTGATAGAAGTTATAAAAATGCAGGTTGTGCCAGTAAAGGCCCAGTTTTACACATGGCAGAAGTTGAGCGCGAGGGGGAGCGTCACTCGGCTGTCACGCCTGCCCCCACCGCCCACCCGCTTGTCAGCAGCGGTTCTGGGCTCAGGCCACATGAGAGCTCTGTGGGGTGCTGCAGATTAGGGCACGAGCGCCTAGTTAACGTGTGCAGTTAGCGTGCCGGTGGCAGCCCAAAGTTCACCCACAGGGCACAAAAAAAACCCCAGGGGACCCATATATTCAGGTAAGAATCCCCGCGAAATGCCGAGTATTAAATGTTAAACACCTGCTATTAAACGCACTATTACTAATTTATAAGGAACTGCAGACTATTCCATAACAATATCAATATGCTGGTCAGAGGATTTTCTACTAAGAACTCACAGGAAAACTGTTAAACTGTTAAACGCGGGTTTCTTGCATGAATCTGCAGTCAGAGTGCATACGCTGCCCGACCAAAAAAGAAAGCCGCCATTTGAATGAATTTTCCGTTGTACCGCTTTGATTATGGCGCCCATTTGTCATGGCATTGTTTCCACAGGCTTATGCAACATCTCACTTTTTTTTTCATCCAGATTTGCATTAATTTCTCATCGAGATCCTGCATTGACAAGTGAGCTGAACCATATCCCAATCTTCAGCATATCCCAAAGACCTTCAATGAAGTTAAGGTGACAACTCTGTGGTGACCAAATCAAATGTGAAAATGATTCGTCAGTCTTTGACAATTCAAACCCAAAGAATCTAAGAATTCTTGTCCTGGAATATGCCCATGCCAACAGGGAAGAAAAAAATCCACTGATGATGGATGGAGGTGTAACCTGGACATTCAGTAGATTCAGGTACACAGCTGACTTCACTTTATTTCTGCATAACATTGCTGACCTGTAATAATGATCCAGTTGTATTATGATGATATTGTGTATGATAGTATGATATAAATTCAAATGACAGCTTTTTTTTTTTGGCCAGGCAGTATATATGTTATTACAAAACAATGGTAACACCACATGGGCACAAGTAACTTAGTAACTCAAGTACTACTCAAGAACAAATCACGGACTAATATAGTTCCTGCATGAATTACATGAATCGTAATTGATCATTGATACACGAACATGGGATGAGTACGTAACTAATACTTAGTGTTAGCAAAACAGTTTTATAAATAATATTATTTTTTTTGAGGAATCAAGGAGAAAAAAGTCCTCATTCAAAACGTGATGCTTGTAGCAGTAAAATCAGAGAAGACTGAGAACTTTGCTTTCTAAAATACATCTATGCTTGTTGGACTTGTTGGGAGGGGCGACTCCTGGCAGTGTGGCGGGGGCAGAATCGCATCACTTCTGCAGGAATGGAATCCTCCCTCCGCCCTGTCTATTTGGAGTCTGTGTCATTCGCTTTGTGTTACCTGGGTTTCCAGAAATTACTCCTGAAATGGGCTGCGATGGCCCGGTGTCCAGTGTCCTGTGTGTGTGCCGGGGGACGGGCTCTGGGGACGGGCTCCATTATAAGAGGTAAGAAAATTGATGGATGGATGGATGAATGGAAGATGGATGGATGGATTCATTAAGAGGTCATTTCCATCGGTGAATATCGATCATTCCGTTATCTAGACAGTGACTTACTTGGCTTGAAATTGCAACCTTACAGTTTTGTTGTTAGAAACCAAGCCGCTATAATGCTGGAGAACTACACCTGCTTGAAAGCAACGCTATCTGTGCTTCAAGCTGTGTACACTATCCGTAAATGGGAGCGGAAGCTGGTCTGGGGTTAGTGTCATGGTCTGTGGTTTCTTTGCTGGTGTCAGACTTAATCTGTATGAAATCCATGGCAATCTCTATGAGCCTGGCAATCAGAGTGTATTTCAAGGACATGTCCTTTTGCTGGGATTATAGCTAATTGGTCCTGCATTTTTCAACAAGGTAACCCTCAAAACCATGCGAGAGCTACTGGTGAAGAAGGAAAGTGAAGAATATGTCAAGCTATTAAAACTTGATGGTTCAGGCGTATGAAACCTTTATAGGATGAACAGAACTGAAAAGCAACCTTCAAGCACATTGAGACCCTGCAGAAGATGTGAGCGATGTGTTTAGGGGAAAGACCTTAGTTTCCAGAATATGCCGTCAAACCTGACTGGTACAATAAATAAGGACATAAACGGCAAGCAGCTAAGAGTGTTGTTCTTTTCTGAGTAATGCAACTAGTATGTTGAGTCTATTTTGTAAAAAGTTCTGGCCCTCAATTCTAAATCCAAGCCTTGTTTTCAGTTCTTGTGGCAGTTAGTTTAATAATTACTGATTCTGATTGGCCAGTGGCTTCACACCTGGCTCACAGGTAAAGGAAGACTGGAAAATCAGCAGTGCTTGGACCTTGAGGGCAGTGATTTGAACAGCCCTGGATTAGAAGCATTTTTCATGCCACATATTGTTGTATTTTCAGGAGAAAGATGGAGATAAGTTGTTGGTAGTGGGGAATAGTGTGGTATTTCATGTACAGTGGAGGTTTTATGAGTTCTTATTTTATAATAGCCTGGCTGAGTGGTTCTTTTCTTTGAGTTTTCATGTCTTTGCTCTCCTCCAAAAAAGTGACCAGCAACAGTGACTGGCTTGCGTACAAACTAATGACTTCAGTTTTTTTTCCTCTCGACTATAAAAAGATCTAGAGGTACTTGTGCCAGGAGAACTACAAGCTGAGATCTCAGTCTTCAGAGCAGAACACATATATTGCAGTTGCAGGGAAGTTATATGGTTTACTAAAGAATTACACCTTGTCACTGGTGTGGAGCACCTCCAAGATTCCAACTGCACCTAATTATAGGGGACTTATGTGTAGTAAACCTTTTTTTCCCCTAAAAGCCATGTAAGTGGAAAGGTTTGGAAAACATGGTTTATTACCTAATTTACTACATGGAGAATTAAAAATATAACATTCCCAACAAGTGATTCCAAACCTTATGCCACACTTAAGATGTACCTGTTGTAAAGGACAGATTTCAAGATGAATGAATGAATGAATTAATCTATCTATCTATCTATCTATCTATCTATCTATCTATCTATCTATCTATCTATCTATCTATCTATCTATCTAT
>JAODKE010000044.1:14927883-14945683 GCA_026779605.1 Mormyrus hasselquistii
TGTTATCATTATTATTATCATTATTATTATTATTATTATGAAGAAGAAGAAGAAGAAGAAGAAGAAGAAGGCAATTCGTCCAAACGTAGCATGAGTCTCAGTCCACTGTTCATGCGAGAACCTTACATTCTTTGGGTACTATGGAAAGCCAGCCTTTGTCAAGGAAGGGCATGTTTACTTTGCAGGGATAGATGGTTCTCATCTGGCCTTGGGAGGCTGTGTATGAGGCAGGCACCAATCCCACATGCCCCGGGGCTGCCAGGGTGTCGTCACGCATAGGGAAGAAGGGCTGGGTACTCCCTGCTCCCACGCCCCAGCCTGAGCTGAGACTGGCTTGGCAGACTGCCCCACCGTCAAGGAGATTTGAGAAACCGAGGTCTAAACTTCCTGGCGAGACCTCAGCTGAGATGGGAAGCTATTCCTGACGTGTGGGCTCGACAGGAATACATGCTTCATCATGCTGGAGAAAGGAAATGGCTCAGGATTCCTGTTATGTCACTCGATATTCGCTCCCTCATATCCGGCCCAATCAAAAGAGGGGACGTGGCCAGGCATAGAATGTTCTTCTTTGAAAGGATTAGGGCCAACATGACTAAAAAAGGTAAATAAGATACGATTACCTACCTATTAGCAGTGTTTTTTTTAGTGTAGGTTTATTTTCCCCTTCTATATCAAGGTAATTACAAGATGATACGGCCCAAGAATGCTGATGTGGCCCAGGTAAAGCTGATGAAAGCATATGCTGGGCTTGGCTCACACTGATAGTGTGAGGATGTTTCTCATTGGTTGGCCATTTAGACCATGTGACACTGACAGTGTAAAATTTTGGTTCCCCTCTGACACTCCCAAGGCTACATGTATATTCTTGTACTGATGTCCTCGATCATTCTCTAATATCATGTGAAAGTGAACATGAGTGTTAAGTTGATGGGCAACTCTAAACTCTAACTATGAGGATGACTGTTGATTCCACACACATCTGTGAACATAATTCTATGGTTAAATCTAGCATGAAATCATATACTGTATATATAAATATATGAATGTATTCATCTGGAGATCAATGACTGTGCATCTACTGTATGAAGAAGAAGAAAATCTAAAATTATGAAAATGGATGACATATGATGAACATGTTGCAATATTCCCAGCTTCCCACCTACTGAAAAACAGATTATGAAAAGCACAGAGAGAGGAAAACAATACTTCTGACTGAATTATTAGATGGCTATTTAAATTGTTTAAGGTTTTGCTTACAGTATGTGACTTTTTGTACTGAGTATTGTAAGAGTTCTGGAACCTACAGTATGGAATAGAAAATACTCCAGAGAGATAATTAACAAGAGAAAACACATTTAAGGGAGAAACAGTAAAATGTCCCCTGAAGAAACTGACACTAATGGAAACTCCAACTACAAGTAAAGAAAAAAAAAAGCAGTGAAACTTTAAAAAATGAGATATCATTCACCAAGAACACAAACATTATTTCAGAGAACTCACTGGCACACTGAAATTTCAGTGTAATAACAGATATATTTTTTTTGTTTATTTTGTTGTTCTTTAATTAATTTTTTGTTAATTTACTTTTGTACACAATGTACAGTAAGTTCATTTCTTTAGTTTTATTCTACCTGTTCTACAAGTAATTCTAGGTTTTTTTGTGTAATTATGTTTTATAATCTGAATGCTGTTTGACAGTTCAGGGTCTGCCGATAACAAGGTACTGCATACCCTGCCATGCAACAATAAAGGGATAAAGACATCCTGACAGTCGCTGTGGTGAGAGTTGTTTTATAAATTATAAATGGTGGTGCTTTAAATTAACTGCACTTTTACATGTTATAGATACACCTTTACATACCTTAACATGTCTTAAAGCATCCCATCCCTAATACGTTCAATGAACAGACATGACAGCTATAATATGAAGTACTGTTAAAAGTCTTAGGCAATCAAAGGAAATGTTTAAAGTAAAGTATTTGGGTAGCAAGTGACAGAGAACAAAAACAGTATTTAACATCAGAACATATGCAAATTTAAAGTAAATGAAATGAAAACTATGATTTCTTCTGTTCTCCCAGAAGTTACTGTTAACTTGCTCTACAGTTTTCAAAACTCTCCTCAGGTGCACCTCAAATATTCCATATATTTGTTTAATTTTTCCACCAGTTCAATATATCTTTTAACATAGTTAACTCAATAACACTGATTATCCACACGACGTGTGCTCAAAAAACTAAAAAAATACACGAGTCTCTTGGACGGTTGCTGTAAATAGAGGGGTGACCTTCAATGAGGTTCTGAAATGCTAAGCTGACGCACTTTGTCAGGTGGAATGTCATACTTTTACACCAACATTAAGATAATTTAAACATCATTATCCCTGACTACCTTTGCACAGTGCTGTACATTTATGAAAAACATTTTAATGATTGTTATTAATGTACATTAAAGTGGTTAAAGCATGTTATGGTATGCTTACATACTGGTTATGACTGCTCTATGAATGCATTATGAAGGTAAAGCATTTGTCTCATTGAAATAATCATTCCCTCTTTGCTAGCTCAATGAGAAGAACATTTCAGGGGGAGCGACACAGTGACACTGCGGCCTCACACCTCCAGGCTTGTTAGCCTGAATCCCATTCCTGCTCAGTATGCGTGGATTTTGCATGATTTCCCTATGTTGTCTGCATGTCCTGTAGTGGAGGGACATGCAGAATCGTCATCTATAAATTGCCTACAGCATTTGTGCTCCCTATGACGGCCTGACATCCCACCCAGTGTGTTCCTCTGCCTTGTGCAGTCTGGGAACAGACCCAGGCCCCCTGCCTCTCTGCATAAGCAGATGGAAAATGAATGTAATATATGTACATATACTTTTTCACTGAAATTTCACAGGGATTTGTTTCAATCATACATCATGATTTTCAAATGGCATAAGTCGCAATGCCCAGAATAATTCCAGTGATATAATTCTAATTGAATTTTGATATTTAAGCTTTAATTCAATAGTCATAATTCAATGTCATTGGCAATCGATGGAGGATTTTTCAACTGCAAGCTGCAGGATAAATGTATGAATCATGGACACAGGACATGGCTTTCAAGTTGCTCATGTAATAAGCAGGGTTAGGGTTAGGGTGAGCGTTGGGGTTAGGGAACAGTCCAGAGATTCACAAAGGCATGTCATGCTGAAGACGGTACTTCCTTGAAGGGTAACAGTCTCGACAGGGAGACTGACCTCCTCCTGTTTCATTACAACTGTAGAGAAATAACTCTGCAATTACTAATATACAGATATTAGAGTACATGAAAGAATAAATACACTCTAAATTTTATTGCTTTTCATCCAACAATGATTTCAAATAAAACACAAAATATACAGAAGTTTTTATTTTCTTTTTAAACAAACTGTTATGAAAAAGACTTGATTCATAAGTCCTCAAACTGGTAAACCTGCAAGGCAGTAGTAACCCAAAATAATGCAGGATAATAAAAGAACCATTTTATATGCCATTTTATTTTGAATTAGCAAACAGTAGCAGTGAACAGTGCAGTGTTATTATTAAATTAAGAAATCAGGGAGGGTAAAGATAAACCCATGTCTGTAAAGCTGCTCAGTGCATGTGTGAGGAATCATATTTTAAGCATCGGCATGTAAGCATAGAGTTTCAGGGAGGATGTCTGAACGTAGGCAGGAACAATGCAGGAAGCACTGAGAATCAAACACTACCTGCAGATGCGATTGAGAATTATCTACCTTTCTACATTAATATGATGATAAAATGACCCTTGGGCTCTTAAAATTCACTTTCCTACATCATTATTTCTTCTCCTTCATGTTTATTCTTATATAAACACACTTGTTTCTTGCCGCTTCCTGTGTTTTTGTGGTAATCTTGTTGACTCTCTTTAAAAATGCCCCGAGGATGCTCTCTGAATATGTTACAGTACACATGGCACCGGATCACGTAAGAACACGTAATCCCGTCACATATGTTGTTTCCCTAAAGTTGTTTGTATCTTTCCTCTATAGGTATTCCTGTGATATGTCACTGACTTCATGGTGGAGACCAGAGAGAGAGATGCTCTCCGATACCCTGATACTCTGCGCCTACTCATCCTCACCTCACACCTCTGCACCACACCACAGAGACCTGTTTTCACAACTCCTAACAGGAATAGACTGGACCACGACACCTTCTAGAGCATTCCAAAGTTCTGTGTGTGGGAACACACCCTGAGACAGACATCTAAAGCATTTTAGCCATCAGTTCTCGCAAAAGCTGTGAGGGAGAATTCCATGTAAGTCTGAACCTTCCACCTATGCAGCATGGGATGTCAAAAATGTGGAATCTGTAAAGTGCACAAGACAATGGGATGTGTCAATTATTAACCCATTGTGTTACTTTGCTGTTCATGAACTGCAGCAACTTTTATTTATGTCTCACACTCAAGGGTGCTTTACTATAGATACTATCCAACACACACACATACACACACACACACACACACACTCAGAGTCATGTGATCATATCTTTTTGGGGACTGGTCATTCATTTCTAGGAGAAAAATGCTAATGCTAACTATGACAACCTTAACCCCTACCCAACTATAACCATAATGCTGTCACAAATTTTTATAGGATAGAGTTTTCCGTTATGGGGACCAGGAGGGAGCAACTGAGGTCTTCATAAGGTAAAAAAAAAAATGGGTATTCATCACGTTGTGGAGACATTTGGTATACCAGGGTCATACACACACACACACACACACACACACACACACACACACAAATCATCAGACAAAACAAAGGCTAATATTACATAAGGAATGATGTATTTTAACATTGCTGAACAACATGCATTTTTAACTGAATCTTAAATGCTGCAATAATTTGTACATCTCAAAGACTCTGTATTCCAGAGTTCGTACTTCCTGTACTGTATTCCAGACTCTATATTCCAGAGTTTTGGGGCTACGACACTAAATGCCCGGGCACTCTTGGAAGATACCATAAAGCCAGGTGCTGTGAGGGAACAGGAACGGGAGGAATGTAATGTACCAGCTGGTCACACAGATAGGAACACGCACTGTTGCTGTTGCAACTATTATTACCACTATCATTATTGTATGTTAAATGCAAAACGTGTAACAGACTGGCGGCATCACCTGGTGGTCGATCTTTAACAAGCTGCAGTGCCCAGTGGCTTCCATGAGATGGAGGCGATCTCTGGCCATCTGTATTTTCTTTTCATTTCCAGCTGGGTTGAGTGATAACAAACATCAGATTAAACCAACAGCCACAGTGGACGCCGTTCCTGCCAAAGTACCGCGAGATATAAACAGCGTGCATGCAGCCCAGGAGCAGGAAGTCAGACATGTGAGTCAGATCACTTCTTAATCCCCGCAATAGTGCTGTAATAAAAATCAGGTGTTCAGGACTTTCCAACATCCAGGTGAGCCAGGGCGATGGCGATAGGGAAAGATTAAGGTAATGTTTTTATTTTCAGCTTTTATATTATAAGCCTATGCGAAGCTCTGCTACCATGTATTAAATGCAGTTTGCATGATTCTCCCCCTTGATGCTCCCCAGGACGTGCATGGATGGGCGTCTTATCAGACCCCAGTCGACCATAAATCGACTTTTTGGGTTTTATGAATGTGGGTGCTTGGCACCAATGGCAATTTGAAAAAGCAGAACACTATGAAATATTTAATATATACTCTTTTACCTGCTGTAATTAAAAAAAAAAAAAAACTATATGGAATGAAAGAGGTGCAAATAAATTCTGTCAATTTTCTGTTATTTTTCATCAGTCAAATGCTTGAGAAGAAGCCCATTGGAAATAAACAGGAACGCCTGGAGTAGAAATACAGCACAGAATATTTAGAAGATGACATGGTCCTGGTACCCAAAGACATATGTCACAGCTATTTAATGACACACTATCAATATGAAGGTGTGCGTCATTGCAGTCAGAGTCAATACCAGCTTTTTCCAAATAAAAAAAAAAAAAAAGTGCAATAGAAGTGCCACCACCCTACGAATCTATGGGAGGCAAACGCTGAAAAAGCAATACGAACCACAGGCCATTTGTTTAGTTTGCAACGGGTGGTGCATGTTTTCTGCACCAGCAACCCTTAAAGAACTCTGGCTTTAACTGTACTTAAGATAACCTAGGTTTTGTTTTTTCCCTGTGACTTAAGAGCTTGATTTATCATTGGTCGGTCGTGAGAAGCCTTAAGATTGTTACTGAGGTGTAATGGGCAGCTTTCGCAGGCCATTTGTGGCTAAAACCCTGTAGCCCACATGCCCCGCTACCTCGTCACAGTTGTCCAAGAGTGTATAATTAGAGATCAATGATAATGAGTTACATCCACGCATTTGATCAAAACCATGCCTGTGAACTTCAGCTGGTGTTTGAAGGCACACCGATCCAATGTCTTGGCATGTTGAAGTCGGCACTCAAAGCCAACCACCCCTGTTTTAGGTCTGGAACAGCACAGAAGCATCGAGGCGTCGGTTAATAAATCATAGACAGAGGCGTCAGTTGTGACACCGGTTTTGTTATTTGATGTCATGCACTACATAACCAAACAATTATATTCAGGGGATTTATGTCACTGCAGGAAAGAAACCATCCATCCATCCATCCATCCATCCATTGATCCATCCATCTTCTAAGTCCAGGTTCGCATGGGGCACAGTGGTTGGGGCGGTTGAGGGGGGTTAAAGGTGACCTGCATAAAAATCACCTTCTGGAGGAAGAAAAATTAATAACTTTCTTCAAAAAACAAAAACATAGTGATTAGTACAATAATTCATAATTTAATTCCGACATAACAAATAATACATAAATAAAAGATAAACTATGGCTAGGTATGCGATTATATGAAAATAATCAATGACAAGCAAAGTAGCCTGACGCAAAATTGAGTTGGGGTTGATTATTTTCGTATAACTACGCACCTCAAAGGGGTTTATCTCACTTGAAGCACATGCAAAGAACAAAGGATAACAATACAATAAACAGAATATATTTCATTTTTTAGATGAAAATTATTTCAATTAGCATTTAGTCTCAAATGTCTCAAAAGTAGAATCCTTTTAAAAATCCATTTGAGACGATAACGGAGAATATAGAATTATAACCACCGATTATTGCAACATTAACAACTCACAAATATTGAACTTATATAAATATATTACAGAATTTTTGGCAGGGTCTGGTTTTATAGTCCGTCTTTATCTGATTTATTTATTTATTCTTTCATTTATTTTTTTATTGAAAAGACGATCCAATAAAGATTTCCCAAAACAAAATTGTACAAAACTCATGCTATATCATGACTGTAACTTTGATGTTATTTCTTCACTTGGGATCCAGTATAAATCATCTTGAAAATAAAAGAAGCAGTTTCCTTTCTTAGAAATAACTGCTGGGGAAATATTTACTAACACTTTTGATTACAGTGCTTGTAAATCTCCAGAGGGCGTCTCTACTTCTCTGCACTGTGACATGACTCTGCGTAAGAGGCAAGCTCGCCTTTGTAAACGTTAACCTGTCTGTCTTGCCGTCATTCCAAGGCTAAATGCTTCTAGCATCCCAGACTGAAGTGCAGCAGACCATCACGCTGGGGTCATTTATTTGAGCGTGTGAGCACTTACTGAGCTCTAAATGGTTTTTATCTTGATCTTCCAGCAAGGTGTATCGTTTGACCGTAATGAAGAGGAGGAAAAGAAAAAGTCACTCATTAGGCTAGTGCACTAAATTTGGGAAACCGTGCACGTTCAATCACGTTTAGCATTTAAGAAGCAGGCACTCTAAAGCAATGAATTGCGAAGAATATAGCTGCGTATCGTGTCAGTTTAAGTTGATGTGTTTTTCGGGGTGTGAACTCATGCATACATCTGCCTTAAGTGGAACATCAATCGGAAATTTTTTAAAAAAATGAGATGGAAATGAGTAGGAAATGGATGTTTATATCAGCTGAAAGAACAGGCTAGCTTCCTGTAGATGCTATAAAATAAATCTGAATGCACAAAAACCAAACAAAATGAGGCAGTTTTAAACACCAGCTGTTCAAGTAGGATACGCACTCCTGGGATGTTTATGCTACTTGGACTAACCTAGATTCCTAATTTTGTGCATTTCCCCTCTATTTGCATGAGATATAATTAATTTTTCAAGTAAATGTCAAAGTGATGCCCTTGGACTAAGACTAAACACAGAAAAGTGTTTTTTTTTATTAGATGAAAAGGACTATTTTATTGTTATACTGAAGATGCAAGAATGTAATGCTAGAGAAATAAGTTTTAGAAAACAAGGCATCACGCTTATTATTTCTGACCAAATGAAATGTCCCTTATTTTCAGTCATTCCACAATACAATTATGTAAACTTTCCTCTACAAAAAATAATACAATTAGATTTAAAACCATTTTGACAGATAATTGTTTTTTCAAGTGATTTGTTTTCTAGTAGATTCTTTTTTCAAATACTTCTGGCGTTTTGACAGACAGCGACTCCCCCTTGGGTAGCAAATTTTGTGGATAAAAAGTCCAGCTTTCCTGAGTGAGTTGATACCAAAGATTCCTTCACTCAGGTGGGAATGTGTCAGAGCAAAAGATCAGTAGGATCATTGTTTGCTTCATTGAGTGCAACATGACTCATAACAGCAGAACAAACGGAAAATAAGCCAAAAGCTGCTAACGTTTCTCACAATCTCATGACGAAGAAGAGTCCTTTTAAGACAACCTGCCAGCTCTTTCAAGGACAACGACGGTCCTGGATGTGAAGCAACATGCAGGAAATACCTGTGTTTTTCTGAAAGCGGCTGGTGCTTGTGGATGCCTGGTCCTCATACACAGTGTGTACCTGGTTATGCTGCACCCAGACCACAGTAATAGCTAAATCACTATGATTGTGATTATGATTATGATTAATGATTGCAAACGTGATCCATGTCAGCAATGCTGACTCCATATCTCCACATTCCCAGCCTTTGCTCAGTAGTAGATAGCACAGTATGGGACAACGTTGCAGACATATCTGCTTTTCCATTCACTGGTCATTCAATTCTGACCTTTTTTTTATATGGAAGATTTATACGGCAGCAAAATGAGAATGTGCACATCACAGTTGGATATATTTTTTAATCTACAGAAAGAAATTGGGTAAAAACCCTGATAAGTTTCATCAATTTCCAATTGTTTATTCTGCTAATGGCTGCAGTGGGGCCCTGAGCGTATCGCAGGCAGTACAAGGCACAAGGCTGGGGTACACCGTGGATGGTTTGCAGGGTACAAACATGTATGCAGTCACACAGTAATACTTTACAACCAATTTAGAGACACCAATTAGCTTAGTTGTATGTCATTGGACTCCAAGACGTAGCGAGGGAACCAAGACCTACGCAATGAGGGAACCAAGACCTACGCAATGAGGGAACCATGACCTGCGCAATGAGGGAACCAAGACCTACGCAATGCAGTGGAGAACATGCAAGGTCCACAGACACAGGGCGGGCGCTTCTCACTGAACCGCCATACTGAATTCTGACATGCTTTCATGTCTGTGTGATACATGTTGCAATAAAATTCTGAGAATGAATGGTCCCAAAGGGGGGGGGTTCTAAATCCCCGACACACAGGGCTTGTTTTTGCTCAGCATCACGTTTTACAGTATTCTGTCATTTATTACGGATCTGACATCTCGTCTTAATTTCTCGGCGTTCTGTTGGACTAGGTCATCAAAGTTGACTGTCACAGTCTGGGCTGCTGCTGGCCCCAAGTCTGGTCCCAATCCAGACTGATCCAATTATGATCCAAGTTATTTTAGGGCCCCTGTGTTGCTTAGATTTGGTACCCTGGTTTGCACTTGCAGTCCAGTAACATGCAGTTAGATTAACTGGTTTTTCTAAGCATGCAAAAATGAATTTATGAGTTTGAAACGAACATTTGTTGGTTGCAGAAGAGATGTCGTCCTACTTCGATGGTATGTCTACATGCTCTTTTATTTCTTCTATATTTAGCTCCATAACATCATCTGTTTCACTTATGTGGGCCCTGTCTCGTTTTAATTGCCCGTTTGAAATTCCCTGTGCTGCCCTAACACATTTTAGAGAGTACCGCATTACAAATGGGGAGCCCCGCTAACTACTTACAGAAATCTGACATTCAGAGTGTCTGAGAATCGTCTCAAGGCTGAATTCTCCTGCCAATTCCCCGGCTGCCCTGCAAAGTCGCAGCGCAGAATGCGACCGGGAATTTTCCCCCATGTGTGGCAGCAGGCGAAATTGGGCTCCCTGTTTTATTCAGGTGACTGCAGGTAGAATCTCTAAGTGAAAGGCCGCGGATAGACGCTTGGCTTTGACCTGACAGGCAGGCTGAATTGTTTCCTGCCCCCCCCGGAATGGCACATAAAAAGTCTCAGCCCGTCTCAAACGGCGGCACCTGTGTGCAATTTACTTAATGGAGCTGCTCGTTTTCCAGAGATCATAATGTGGGGCACGTCGCTCGCTCTCTCCTCCTGGAGGGATGATAAAGCTCTAAGGAAAAGCAAACGGACCCGCGGCGATCTTAAGGGCTGCCGGTCCCCGTCTGCCCTGACACAGGTCCTGCGTGCTCCTGCTTCTTTCCCGAGCAGCGATTGGCGGTACCGCCCAGCTCCCACCTGCGTTCGGCCTGCCTGTGGAAACAAGCCGGTGACACGTAAACGGGATGTGACTGCATTTTTATCTTGTGTTTATGGGAATTTGCTGCATGTGTGTATTCTGCGTACGCCACTCAAAAAAAGGGCCAATAAAAGGAAAAGGGCAAGAGGTACAGAGACTTTTATAAGCTAATTCTAGCTACAACCTGGTATATATATTTTCTTTAACTGAACATTATGCTACCTGCAATGAGCAGATATAAATACACATCACCCAAGACCTCACACTTATGCCTTCTCTATAGTACAATACCATACACACTTACATTTATTTTCTTGTGTTTTATGTATTAATGCATTGTCCTCAAATAAAAGTATTGCTGCAACATTACTAAGTATATTATATAACTTAAAATCATGACCTTGACACACTACCATTGAAAAGTTTTTGTATGCATTGAGATTTTCTACATTTGCATATTACTCACTTAACATTTACTAGACATACACTCAATAGTCTTTTCTAAGAAATAGAGTATGTTCATCATTTGAGTACCATTATTATCAAGAAAATGTTATGTCTTTGATTCAAAAAAGTAATCTCGTCTACCAGTTATAACAGCAGAGAAATTTTGAGGCATTATTTCCAGAAGGGACATTAATACTACTCTGTTTCATGGGATAAAACGGTTAAGTAGTGCATTTTAAAGTTAAAGGACAGCCTAGAATCTGACTCTGCCATCACCACACAACCAATTAATAGAATGTCAGACATGCACTGTTACATACTCTTTCCATGTTATAAAGGAAACTTGTTTTACTTGACATATTTTCATTTATAGTTATTCACTCAGCTTTCCAGTGCTTAACAAGAATAAAAAATATGAAGTTGATGAAATAAATGGACAAGTGTGGTGTGCAAAAACTTTTGACTGGTTTTAATTTCATGAATTTCAAAGTTTATTCAATATAAAACATATATGTACAACTTCAACCACTCACTGAAAAATATCAAAGAATTTAAAAAGGAATATAGCAATCATCAGATATACAGCTGGTCTTTTTTAAGTTAGTAAATTCTCTTACACAGAGAATTTCCCTTTTTCCAACCATTTAATGTCTGTCTTACACTATGCATGGTTTATGAGAAATGTTCCACGGGAAATAAAACTCTATCTATTTAAGGGACCAGCGGGAGCATGCAATGTCTTTTTCACATTTGAATATTTCAGAGATAAAAAAAGATGTATTTAAGGTTGAAAGCTCCCCACAGGGGGAGTTAGGGAAATAGGTGAAACTGCAGAAGAATTTGAGTCTATATGGAGAATAGTTTACCCTTGGGTACAACGTGACCTTAAATAGGATCATATGGTAAAGATGGAGTTTCACATGCATGGACTGTTTCCGTGAAATTGTTAAGCCTGACCGGAGTCAAACGGATTCACATGGTTGGCCGGTTCTCTGCCTGCTCCCAACAGATAAGGCGAAGCAACCTAATTCTCTTCAATGTTCTCATCCCAGGAGGTCCATGCTCTCGTCCCTTGAGGGCACTACAATGAACGTGATTCAGGGGGCAATTCCGTCGTTGGCTCCCACTTGCAGTGAGAAGAATGTCCCCTCACAATGCGTCTCTTTCAGGCCGTACTCGTCTGCGCTTCTCCTGAAGTCCTCCTGAACTACGCCTCTGTTCCTGCTCCGATTGACAGTAGTGGGCCGTGGGGGGGGGGGACCCAGAGCTCCCAGTTTGGTTACTCGCAGAGGTCTGCAGGTCCCAGCCTACCACCTCAGCCGCCGGCCCAGTCAAGCAGCGATGGCGTGACCGTGGGAAAAAACCTCACTGCTCCGAGCATTCGATCTTCCCAAGACAGGAATGTGTGCGTGGAGCAATCCAGTGAGTCAGTTTTTTACTTGGACAGGTTTGGTACCATTATTCATATATACTTTAAATGCAAATTTACCTTTACTTTGCAACAGCACACTGGTATAAGGAATGTTTACAAAGGGAAAAGAATATGTTTTATGATAAAAAAACAGTGTTTATTAAAAAAAAAAAAACTATGATTGAGGTTACAAGTATACCAGCATTATGTGGAAAAAAAAAACTGAATGCTTTTAAATTTATTTTATTTTAGCAGGCATTTTTGTCCAAGTTTTGGTACAACTTTTTTTCACAAAAGCTGGCTTGCTCCTCATAGAATTTAATACATGGAGCTCAATGCTGAGAGTTCCCAGTCAATCCAGAACAAGTCATCCCACAGCATCTTGAAAATCCTCCACAGATTCCTCACAGAGATGGAACAGGCTGTGATGTCATCCGAGGAACAGTGGAGGCCCTGTCTCTGATATTTCTCATGGAGTATTCTGGGTGAATGAGGGGCAGACATTACTCAGACTGAGAGCAGAGACTATCAGTACGCCAACACTGAAACGCCAACACTGAAGCTTCCTTTAAGAAAAGAAAAAAAAAAAACGACTGCCAGCGTTTATGCCACTCGTGTGTGTGTCCATCGCAGAGCGTGTGGGATCAAATGGGCCGCTGCGCTGCCCTCACTGGAAAACTGTCACGGGGATCCGCGATGGTAATTCCTCAGGACTTCTCATAGGAACCTGGAATGGAGAACTTTAGCATAGATGCACCAGCCCACAAAGGAAGTAAAGGCCAGACCACAGTAAGTCATAATCAATCTTAAGTAAAGAAACTCCTTTTGTTGCCATTGAAGTTCATACTGGTGTTTTTCCATAGGGGCGGGTTGTTGACAGAATCTCATCAGCCTCACTCAATTTTATATTTTGGGGAAGTTATTTTGCTTCAAAAGTGGTTCAGAGTACCCATTAGGACCCTCCTCCCTCCCCCCATTCTGATGAAAAACAAAACTCAATAACAATTTATGCTGACTAGGCACAGACAGCGGTATAAAGCCTTTGCAAAGCTGGGCAATCAATCACATCCTCACTCCACATTCACGTGTCCAGTAATGTCGAGGTTCTGAACAAAAAGATTGCTAAGCATGTTTCCTAAACATATATTTGCATCTGAATAACAGAACAAGTCTAACCAGCCTCGCTGACTTCTTTTATATTTACACATTTTGTACGTAAAAGGTAAAACAACAAAATTGCAGAGACTATTGCTTGCATCTAATCTCAGCTTTGTATCACAAAGAGCTCTGTGTTTTGGGGGCTATTTCAGTGGTGAATCAAACAGCGGGACTTAAGTTCAACATCCGCTTTGCTGAATTGGCCAACCCCTGGTGATGAGTTAGAGAGAGACCGGAGAGGCTTGTATGCTGATGGGTCAGTCCGGACCCTGGGTCCCACTCCACAGCCGCGTGGAGTATAAGCTGGCTGAGGGTGTGTCTGGGCAAAGATCCTCAGCTCTGAGTGGGTTACGTCACTCCACAGGGTCTGGAAAGTGGAAGAGATTTGAGTGCCTGACACCACATGCTTCAGAGGGGGTGTGTGCTCCTGTTAACCCCCCAAGTATTGAAGGAGAGATCTATGATGGGATTAAACACATTTCTGTTTAAAAAAATGTGTGTAATAGCGATTTATGCTCATGATATTCTAACAGCTAAATTAGTCCTACTATATGTCAGGTAAAAAATAAACACTTCTTTTTGCCTCTAGAAGTGATGCTTGGTATCGTCTTGAGATGAATACTTTCTCATAATGTTTCCAGTCTCCATTTCTTATTTAATTTCTGTGTATATAAGTCACGTGGTTTTTAGTTCTGAAAGATTTTTTTTCCAAACCCCACAGGAATGTTCAACCTTCACTTATAAAAAGAAGGGTGAATTGTGAAGTTTATGTGTTTTTTGAAGTATGTGTACGAGGGAGCAATGTTTCACGCTTGGATTGGGAGTCTTGTGGGCTGAGGTGCTGGGCTCCTCGTCCAGGACTGGGCCACCAACTAAGCAGGCCCAGAATGAATCTTCCCGCTGAGGCCCGGCCAAGTACTTTGTAGGGCTTCTTGCTCTGGAGATATGGAATCAAAAGGAATATTGTGTCAGCAAATGCACTAAAGTCTGGTTTTGCTATTCTGGAAAATGACTACCTAACCTCATAAAAGGCCTGCATTTTTTTATTTGTTGGCGTATCTTTTAGATTAATGAAAACTTGAAATGTCAAACTGGAGAAATTACAGTACCCTGTTACCTTCTTCATCTTCTCGGGAGTGGATTGCATAAATGGAGAGAATTCGCTGGATTTCAGCAACATAGGTATCAAACCCGCAAATATAATTTGAACAAAGCACTGCCAGTTCTGTACTTCCCAGGGGACATACATTTCACCATGAGCGAAAGGCTAAATTTAGGCAACGCAAAACAATAAAACCGCATATTCATCTTCAAAATATAGCAATTTATTACACAATCCAGATTGTTCAGTGTGTGGTGTTAATTAGCCAACCGTCTACTAAGAGAAACAGTCATAAGTTAAAGCTTAACGTGGAAATAGTGGTAATGACAGACAATATAACCCTTATGAAAGTGACAATGAGAGTGAAGCCTTGCCTTATTTTACATTCAATGTTCATAAACAAACTGTCATCTTTTATCTTTAATAAAATAAAGGAGATTAACTTCTGATGTTTTTCCTGTCTGCTGCTCGCAGTGGAAAGGCCAGTGCAGGAAGCTGACACACGCTGGCTTCGGAATGCAAAATCTGCCGTGGCATGGTCTAGTGAAAGGCAGAGGTTTCAACATTAATATTGGTGATTGTGTTTTGCTGACGGAACATTTAGGTTCAGGGGCAGCTGGCCTCAGAGATCTCTCCGTATCGCTACTGGCATTTAGTGACGCACTGCTCCGTGTGACTCGAGTGAAACGTGACGCCCTGCAACTTTATAAAAGTATCACTCAGCTTGACTTCGGGGGTCAGGTCCTTACATGTGCACTGAGGCCAAGAATAATCTAAGCTGGGTGCTCTTGGGTAATAAACATTATAACAGTACGCCTCATTAAAATTTTCTTAAGAGCTGCACAAGGCTGATGAACATTTAAGACGAATCTAGCTACAGTCCTGATTGAGCAGAAACATGGATCGTCTATGGGTCCCCGAGGACGGGGTTGGGAGGCACTGCCTTATATGCTAAGGAAAGTCCTGACAAAGCAGTGCTATCAGCTTCCAAGATCAGACACTGCTCCTGGCGTCCCCACATCCTCCCCGAAAGATCGTCTGAGCCGTTTATCCGCTCCGGCTTTCAGAGAGTAGGGCCCCGAGGTGCCATTTCCTCGCCGATACGTGATATAGCTGCAGGTGGATGATTAGCTGTTTCCTTCCCCTATTCACTCGCGTAACATTTTCATAGCCATAAAGAGCGTCGAATTATTTTAGGACTTCTAATTCTTATTTTTGTTTCCAAAGGAGGATGCATAAAATCGGTTGGAAGGTGGATGGATGGATGATTTGCAAAAGGTATTACCATTAAGAAGATTTATAAGAAAATTTATTGCTGCAAAAAATCCATATGTCAGTGATGATGGTGATGCCGATATTATTATTATTATTATATAATGACTTTCTTTGTTTGTTTGACATTCCTACCTGAATCATTTTTTTAAAGAGAAACTTTACAGTATAAATTCAAAGTGAAGCAAATAGCTATATATTTCGGCAGTTTTTCCGGAACGGGACTCGTCACAGACATCTTGCGTTCCGCATAGATGTACCAGGCAGATCCACCGACCAAACGTCCAGTTCCGTCCGTACCACCACAATGGGGCTTTTTCATTTGAGCTAAACATTGTTACAGTCATTAAACTTTCAGTTGAGCCGAAACACTAAGTTTTAAATGGGATCTTAACATAACTGTTATTAAGTAACTATTATTAACAACGGTTTGTCACTCCCCCCCTCCCAATATTAAGAAATACACATTTCGTGCTGGTTTTAATTTAAGCCTCATCCTGATGAAAACATGAAGAAAAACCAAGGGTCCAAACGCGGTCAAATGAAAACAATAAACACAAAGAAATATGAGTAAGAAATTACAGCCATTAACATCACTGGGACCTGCTGACTGATATGATGAGTACCTATTCAAGCTGGAAATTTTACACATCATTGAAGCTCTATTGGATCTTATGAAATAGCCTTCCTGGATATTGCACTTGAGTGACTGCAAGATCTTAGATACAATGGCATCTATTATATTTTTGGAGCTGAGATTATTTCCATAGTGGTAGTATCTTGAAGCTTCTATTCTTTTATTATTATCTTTTTTTTTTCCTTGAGTTATAGTTTAATGGTCAAGTCTGGTTATTTATATGCAGAAGCAGGAAGTATATTGTAGAATATGAGCACAATATAGGTGATTTAAAATTGATTAACATAGCATTTGTTGTTAATGTTGAATTTAATTGTCGATATTAAGTACATATTGCATTAAATAGCGCAGTTGGGTGTGGAATATGTCTAATCTTTCACAGTTGGGCATGTTCAGTACTTCATTATCATCTCCTCAAACCATCTTCTAAAGATTACATTAGTCCTGTTTGTCCAAATACATACTGGGCAAAGATCCTCAGCTCTGAGTGGGTTACTACAGTACATACTGTTATGACCAACCTGGTGCGCAAGCAGTCCTTTCAGTGGGAGAGTCAGATCCAGGTCAAAATCTCTCCCAAAGGATGGTTATCTTGTCTTGTATATGGAGTTACCATATGTAGCTACACAGCAGGGCATCAAGATTGGAAATAAAAAATGTAATTATTATCTGGATTCGACTGGCTCCCTGCCTCATGCTTCCTAAGTTAGGTTCCAGGCCCTCTGTGACTCTAGAATTATGAAAAAAGGGAGGGATAAGTGACAGTCAATGCTGTTCTGTAAAATAAGGCACACGCAATCCACATAAGACATGTTTTGTTCATTTCCATGGTAAAAAATACCCCAGGCAAGTAACTTAATAATTTGTGTTTGAATATTAAATATCAGTGCCTGAAGGAAATTCTGTCAATGTTTGATGAATAGAAACTTGAAATGTCATGAGTGAAATGAAAGAAAATGGGATTTAGATTTTATTAATTATGTCAACTTGGAAGTATCACAAGTATGTTCACAGTTCCCGCTGCTGGCACCCCCCCCCCCTAAAAACAAAGGAAACGTACTTTTGTGGTTATGTACTTCTTATTCTACTAC
>JAODKE010000044.1:14966950-14992769 GCA_026779605.1 Mormyrus hasselquistii
AATATCAGATGTAAGTATAAGAACTGAAATAAAATTATAAAAGAGAGACTCTGAACTATATACACCATGATATATACGGAAACAGAAATACAATATATATAAATAGAATAAATACTGTTGAGTGGTAAATTACACAGGTAAATTACCAGATGAATATTGCACATCTGAATAGCAGCAGGTTTCTTGCACAGGCTAAGGTATGGGTGTGTGGCGGGATGGAGTTTATTTATTTATTTGTTTTTTTAGCTTTTGAGGCTGGGTGTGAGATCATTGTGAGGAGTTATCGAGTCTGATGGCCATAGGTAGGAAAGATCTTCTGTAGCTAAGCTAGTCAGCCTGTAGCTAAAAGTGCTTCTCTGATCAGCCACCACACTGTGGAGCGGGTGACCAGCATTGTCCATGATGGACTGAAGTCGGAACAATATTCTCCGTTCAGCCACCATTTCCAAGCCGTTAAGTTCCTCACCCACTACAGAAGCCGCTTTCCTGATAAAATTGTTGAGCCTCTTGGCCTCTGCCACTTTCATGCTGCCACCCCAGCTTGTGCAATATAAAATATCATCTTGATAAGGGAAATGTTCCTTGGTGTGATTTTCGCTCTTAACTTGAGCTCAATCATACAGACTGGGTAGAATGAACCCAGTGGTGCAGCCAGCCAGAACCAGATAGGGTCCATCTTTATTTCCAGACTCACTTTAAGGGATCTTGGGTTGTGCCTTCAATGAAGTCATCCTGCATACTACTGTGCTGCTATTTTTGCATTGGTGATCTTCCTTTATTGAATCTGGCCATTCTCCTCCTTCTTCAACAAGATGTTTCAGCCACAGAAATACCTTTGATTGGATGTTTCTTTGTTCATCAACTGGCCTCTGTAAACTCTACAAACCGTAGTGGTCGGCAACCCTGATCCTGGAGTGCTGGTACCCACCAGGTTTTCCATCTGACCTGGTCTCTGATGAGCCACACCTGATCTCAGACCTATCAAATAGGATAGAGAACCTGCAGGATAGGGGCAATCCAGGGTCAGGGTTGGCTACCCCTGCCATAGTGCATAAAATTCCTAGAAGAGTGATGCTGGCACTAACAGCCGCACCATCGCTCAGATCAGGCATCAGCCACTCTGACACTCAGCCAATCCGTAAGTGAACCTCGTGACCCTGTTTGCATGCTGTATGTATTCAGTTGCAGCCACATGATTGGCTTTTTAGAGGGTCAGGCTGTTTGCATTAGCAAGCAGGTGTGTCTAACAGCCACGGTCACTGACTTATACATGGACAATTTTAATCATGTGCTGCACGTTTTTGCATCAAACTCGCAAATTTCCAATAGGAATGCATTGTAATTATCCATCCATCTATCCATTCATCAATGCTCCTAATCGCTTATGGTGATTGGGAGCCTCGAAAACTCAGCCAAAGAAGGTATGCCTTTCCATTTCAGGGCACTCAAACACTCTAACTGCCCATTTATCAAAGGTACAGGAAACCAGTGTCCCTGAAGGCAGGCTGCATCCCACAGAGAGATCATGCAAACTCCACAAACACAGAACCGGGTCAATATCTCAAACCCCCAACCTTAATGATGGGTTATGCTAATTGGTATCTCTGAATTGCCCATAGAGTATGCTACAATCCTATAGGATTGGCTGCAGACCATGTGACCCTGCTCAGGTTAAGTGATTGGAAGATGGATGGATTATTATGTGGTTATGTTTCCTTAGCAATATATGGACCATGTGATGATTGAGATCCTTAGCTTCTGAGGTTATGGTTCTGTTTTCACATTCTCGATGAGCTCACACTAGGGACGTGAGGATTATGTTCCCGAAGAAAATAAGTGGATGCAATATAAACAAACAGTAAGAGCATAGAGGTTCACTGGAAGCAGAGAGGCTGTGCAGACTTGTCCTGAGCACTTCCCATCCCCCGGTGATCCGCTGGCATCGTGCTCGGCGCAGCCTATTCCCACGGCCCTGCCTCCCCGGGGCCTCGTGCCCCAACAGGGTGACTGGCATTCTGAACCAGCGTGTCCCCAGTTGTGGTTCCCACAGGCCCTCTGATGGCATCCCGGGCACAGTGGCATCCAGTGACTTTAGCGTGAGCCAGGGAGAGAAGCTAACACTGACCAGGGATCAGGTGGAACCGATCTCTGTGTTACTGACAGGACTGACTTTAACCTGAGGGGGAGGAAACTGGAGCATAGAAATCATGCATAACAAAACATGAACACACACACAAACACACACACACACACACACACACAGCCAAGGCAGAAATCAGAAACTTGAACCTGAATTCATGAACAAACAATGCTACAGACTGTGACACCCATAATTCAATCTCTTTAACATTTACACTGCATACCTGGATATTTTTTAAATCAGCTTAAATCAATAAGTACATTAGCCAGCACCACACCTCCTAATTATATAACTCCTGTTGAGCATAAATGTAATAGAAAACAACATTGAATTTGTTCCTAAGGTGGTGGGATTTATGCAGCATTTCTCTATTGCCACAAATTTCTATACTTCTTATAGAATTAGACTTATAATTAGAATTCTACCATTCTTATCATTCTTATTGCTGTGGATTGGGCCAGAGCGGTCACACGGCTGTGCGGAAGGCTCGGACACCGAAGGCACCACACCTGTTATTAGGGAAGGACGCCAGAGCTGTGATTGCAGGAGGCTCCTCACAGGCACTCTGGGAAAAAAAAAGCTTATTACTGCCTTTGGGGGAAAAGGATGGCGAGGTGTCTAGACTGGGTTCCGGCTTTAATAGTGGTGTGTGAAATGGATTTCAGAGGTAGGATCACTCTCTTTCTCTCACTGAACTCTCATTGCATCATCCTGCCGACTCCAGAAAAGAAAACTTTAATTTTTCAGCTTCATGTGGATGCCTAGCGCAAACTTTATATTTCATTTACTTCTTGGATCTATGCAAGTGACGTTATTATTGTAACAGAAAGCACAGATGTCTAAATATAAAGCTATAATTCAGAGTGGTTACTAAGGGTTACAGTTTATTGCATCATTTCACATCATTTGCTTAGCAGGCAAAGATATCTTTGGTGAAGCTGGCTTATCGCTTTGATGCCAGTAAAGGATGCTAATGCATACTGCAAACCGCATGGTCCTTCCATACTGTAATTGACACAACCATTTTCCCAGACCACACCCCTTGCTTGCTAGAGAGCTGTGATTGGACAGTGACTACTTTTCCAGGTCGCACAATTGCAGCAGGTATGAGCCGAAGCAGCACGGCAAAGATGGCAGTTGTATTTCGGCGTGATGTTGCACAGTTTCATTGTTGAATTGTGCGTAATGTAAATCCTTCCACTTATTTTTCTGGATGGCAGTTGAGCAAGATGCAAATCAGTGAAATGGTTTTGCTTTTCGTTGTGTCACATTCTCTTCACGCCACTAACTGAAAAGCAAACGCCTCTTGTGCACTGCATTTCCACGGCTTCTGCATGCTGCACACTGTAAAACAAAACAAAACTACCTGTAAAACAATACGTAGCGTGGATTCTTTTCTCCAGCATGCCAAACTTGTGTTTTCATTTCAAGGTGGCACGAAATCTGCTCCATATTATACAGGTTCCCAAATAGAAATAAAATATTTTTTCCAGTATTAAACTTTAATATACATACAAATTCTTAATATGGAATTGCATACTATGGATATCAGTATATAATTTATGTGTGATAGCAAAATTCTGAGTGCATTTTTTAAATCAGAGTACATTTATTCTGTACATAGTTATTCATACAGTTATAATGTAAAAAATCTTTGCTGTCTAGTGTTTTCAGATTACGTTATCAGTTAATCTTTCTCTTGGCATCATAGTATCGTAATATGACATTAGATTTAGGTCTTTCATCTAATACACAGTCATTGTTTAATGGGTTAATTTGAGTTACTATCCTCAGCACCACAGGTAAAGGAGACAGTGTAACAGTCATTGTATTTATCCCTGCTCCTCACTGCGGGTGATTGGTCAGTCTGACTCATGTCCAGCCTTCTAGCAGGACGCTTGGTCTACAATCTGCAAACTCTCTTTGAGCCAATGTATATTTTTAAACCTGTTTAGACTGGCTTAAGAAATCCGACCACACATCCATCTAAACATCCATTTTCCATAACTGCTTATGCAATGCCGAACCACAGAGAGCCTCGAGCCTACAAACAAACATTAGCCAAACTGTCAGTCCTGCTGAACGATTTGTGCTGAAATTAATGACATTTGTAACCCGTCCTTTTCAAATAATTATATATTCAAAACACTGGTTAATTCTTAACATATTTTTATTACCCTAAATAGTGCATTTTGGTAGTTATTGAGTGACGTGTCCCAAACATGCAATCCCTGGCTTCAGCTATTAGAAAATATTGATTTAGATATTTCATCTACTAAGGAAAATACTGGTAAAAAAATTTAAAACAAGAAATCATACTCTGCTATACAAATAAAATGTGTTACCTTGGATTTAAGTGTATGACTATAAATTAGCATTTAATGTCATCATTTCCATTAATGAATAAACAAACAATCAAACAAACATCAGGTATTTAAGATAATTTATCACTACAAAGAACTCCATAAAGAGGGAGGTCACAAATAATAAGATCAGTACCATCATGGTGCATTTGACAGCTAATTAATTAATTATAAGTGCAGGTGAATTAACATGAGCGAACTCAGATACCCTCCAGGACTGAGGCTGACACCCAGCTGCTGGGCACCTATAAATTGAATTAATGGTTTTCCAACTGTGTGACGTAACCTGACTCTGGGGCAGAGCGGTTAGGATTACAGCACATTTTCTGCTGGCTGTAACACTGTCAGGCAGGGCCACACTGCCTCCGGTTTCTCATGTCTCACCACAAACTTAATAGGCCCACATATTTTGCCAGTGAATGTGTGCCACAGTCAAATCATCTGTTTCATAGCTTTTATTTTTTGATTGCAAATTTTTAATTTTATTATTTCGATAAATCTCAATTGCAAAGAAACAATGGCAAGTCCCAATGAGAGAATCTTACTAGTCAATATTTGTTGTAAAACGTTTATATTTTTCTTACCATTTAGGCAATAATATACTACCCTTTCTAGGTTGGATGAATTACTGTAAGTTAGGATTACACAACTATGCATTGGAAACTGTACATTAAATATTATAAATAGAGTTTATACGACGGTAATGATCAAAAGTCTAGCTTTTTTATGAGGGTTAAACAACATTTACAGTATACACTGAGCTGCAGGGATGAAACACGATTGTGTACAAAAAAAACAAAAGCGAAACGTTCTGAGTGCATTTCTTTTTTTTTTTTTTCCCGCTGTTTCCTTGAGTTCAGCGTGGCTCTTTCATCCTGGCTGCGGGGGCTAATGAGGTGCAATGAAAGGACACACACAGCTCACTTTGAAAAGCCCGCTCCAGGTGCCGGGTTTGTGGGAAAAGGCAAACGCTAATGTTTCTCATATGACCTAATCACGGCTAGCTTAGGGGTCAGGTCACAGAGGAGTCTGGGAAATAGCGGAGCTCGCGGCCTAACAAGCAGGCGGCCTGCTGCTTATTTGCGCTTATGGCGAAACCACTGTCTGTGATCACAGACAGTATTATCCACTTTTTTTCTGCAGGGCCCCACTGTTAAGAATGTATTTTTAAAAGATTGCCACAAGCAGAGGGGATTGCACTGAGTTAATGCTAAAATCAGTGCATTCGTGATTTCCGTTCCGTTAATGGCTAGCTTACCTTAGCATGGGGGGGGAGGTGGGGGGGTTCCAGCAGCAAGGGACGATGTGGCTTCCCTGGGGTTGACGCGGTCCAGGGGCATTGTTGGATCCTATGGGACTCTAATCAGTACCATATGTGGCTTTTGTTTTTCATCAGAGAAATGAATGGCAGCCCGGAACTGGGCGGCAGTGTTACGCCATGGGAGATCCTGTTGAAACCATAAGCCTTGCGCAGCTACATCACACTGACGCACTGCTCAACACAGTCACAGAAATATTACCTAAAAGAGGACTTTAACTTTGAAGTAACTACATCAGAATTACATCTACAAAAGTGAGCAATCTTTGGATGAATGACAATTATCAGTTTGTCTCATCTGGCAACAAGCATGGTGGGATGTCAAAAGCAGCGATTAATCAATGTGTCAAGAAGAACAATCTCACGATTCATGAGTCATATGTCAAACATCGACAAATGGCATCAGCAAAGAGAAACTGTGGGCGCAGGATCACCAACCGGGGACAGACAGACACTTAACGGGATAAACGGCAGAGAGACCACACCCACAGAACCAAACCAGAACCTCCATGACCACATGTCAACAAAACTGCATGTCATGAACTACCATTTTTAAACCGAATGTTTCCAAGACACTTTGCCTGGATCATTTGCCAATCAGCACCCTGATGTAACTTGCCAGTCAGAGCCTTACCTTGCCAATCAGAACCATTACTTGCCAATTAGAACCTTCGCTTGCCAATCAGAACCCTTTCTATCCCATTGTCGACTTCGCTATACTGGTTCACTTACATGGCTTGCAAGAGTTTTCCTGCAATTCAAGTATTAAACAATCCCATCTCAGCTTCAGATGTTTGGCGAGCAGCCATGACAGGGTTGTACGGCTGCTGGCCACACACCAATAACACTAATTTAGTGGAACACTCCTTCACCTGTAGTTGACTTGCACAAGAGGCCTGTCTCGCATTAACCACAGTCGCAGAAACGTAGCCAGATCCTGCCTCGCTTAGACTGGGTTGCCATGATCAGTGATTCTGATTGGTTTGCTGCTGTGGTTCTTAAGTCCTTCCATCCACCGGGTTCTAGTTTTGAAACTGGTCAACCACCGCATCACACACTGTTGTGTGGCAGGCTCACTTCCTCTCCTTGAGACCACGCGGCAGTGTTTTAACTTCACATTCTTTATTAAAATATGGTTTAAGTGTGGATGTAAACATTTTCTTATGAGCGTGATAGGAGAGGCAGACAGAAAATAGGGTCATTTACAGAAATGTTAAAAAAGTGATACAGAATTACTGACTGTGTACGTAACTCTGACAGAAGAAAACTGAAATTGTAAAAGTTTCATATAAAAACATGCATAATTTGTTTACATTTTGTGAAATCGTGTTTCTTAATTTGTAGGGTGACATTAAATCCTGTGCCCTGCAATGAGCCGGCACCCCTCTAGGATAGGCTCAGGACCCCTGCTACCCTGAATAGCATGCAGAAAAAGAATGGATGAACATTGCATCCTCTTTTTCCTGGTCTTGCCCTCTCTTTTTTGTAAATAAGAATACCTTAAATGTCCAGGATGTCGCTTTGCTTGATGTTGACATTTGCTTCCTACAATCAGAATACTGCGTGTGTGCATTTTGGCGTCGCTTTGACGCGTCTTTTTGTGTGCTGCTCTCGGAGTCCCTCTTTATTTGAAAAGCAAAAGATAGTCATCCGATTATTTTCTTTGATGGTGTGCAGACATTTGAAAATCCCCTTACAGTTTCCTTTTTCCGGAAAATATTGGAGATCATAACGTCTCAAAATGCATCAAGAGGGAATTTTTTAACTGCATTTGTTTTTACTCATACCAGCTCCAGATTGTGGTGCTCACACCAGTCTTAATGACCTTATCTGATAATACTGTTTACATCCAACACCCATGGGCCAAAATTGAGACTCAGACGATAATTATAGAACCCAGACCCAGACCCAGACCAGGGCAGTACTTATATGGTCCTTAGAAGTGAGGGCATAATACAAAGCTGAACTTTATCATGGAACTAAGCTCCAACAAGCCATGAGAATAAAATGTTCCAGTAACACTTTACTTGACGGGGCACAAGTAATACAATATTATACTCTAACTTATGTATCAATTAATCACAAACTAAATCATAGTTGCACAATGATCTCATGTTAATTCATCATCATTGAATTGTGCTGCATGTTTTATCCCATGCAGTTACTGCATTTATTACTGTATCTATTAATTCTGTAACCCTCTGTGAACCACTTAAAGAACAAAGAACAAGTATTAAACAACACAAGTGAAATACTGATCTCATGTTTGTTCATCATTAATGAATCGTGACACATCTTTTGTCCAAGTAGCGGCTAAATTTGTTCATGATTCGTACTGCAGTAGTAACTGAAATTGCACCAGCTGCTATTGCTCCCTGCCTGGATAGTATGTCAAGCAAACTTAATTCAGACACAAATAATTCCTGAGAGCTGGCGATAGTGACAGTCTAGGGCTGGATTTGGGTGATCCCTTCCACTGGATTGAATGCGATCAGAAGTGTGGGCTTACAAGTCACCTAGTTAATGAAACCCAGCTGGGTGTCGTTCAGTTAAATACCATAGTAGGATTATTTAAAGGGTTATCTGGGTGGGTAGGAGGGCATGTGGGATGGTGGGCATGAAGCAGGGGGAGTGTGAGGCTTTATGTGTATGTGGGTTTCATTTGTTTGAAAGGAGTGCAGTTCCATAGATTTATTTTTTTGAAACTAGACCGCTGTTGTTTAATAATTATTGACCCCCCCCCCCCCAGCATTTAAACTTTGCTCTCCTGCTCTTTGTCCTGCCCTGGGGCTCTCCCCCATAAGCCACCACTCAGCTCATCCATCATCTAAAGTGAGACTACAGCTCCACAGAGGCTGGCTTCAGAACATTGTTTAGGAGCCGTTCGGCTTTTTGCAAGCTAAGCTAATAACTTCAGCCGTAAGACTGCTGTCCCAGCCCAGTTCAAATCCGGGGTATATGTGTGTCTGTACATGTCATCGTCCACCTTTCGCCACACGTGTGTTTAAAAGACTCACTAAATGGTATCTGGCAACAGCTGAGTAGTAATTTTCTATACTGTATTTTACTACTTTATCTTCAACTCTTGATTATATGTGTCGTCTCTTCCTATGAGTGAAATTCATCAAAAAATGTGGCTGTAGATAAGCTTTGTACGATCACCTAAAGTACAATTCATATACATATTCTAGCATTAAAAATTCCCTGGACGGTCTTTGCAAAGTAACCCTAAGAATATCTGGCACAAGAGGTAACCTCTGCCCTGAAGGAGCCAGGCGTAGCTCATCCGCTTGTGCTTGAAGTCCAGCACAGATGATGCTCAGAAGTCTAATCTTTGATCGTTGTGGCATCATTTCATCAGGACTTAAAGACATCTGCCTTTAGTCACAAAATGATTCTCTGCTAGCAAATATCATGTGACTACAACTCGGTGCACATGCCAATGACGCTACGTAGCGTTTTAATATTGGCAAAATATCTGTGTATGGATTACAGTATTTAGTGATGTGGATTTCGTAGATGAGATTTAAAACCTGACAGTAGAAATGTCAAAGAAAGGCAAGAGAAGGTCACTCAAAGTGCTTTCCAGGAATAAAATGAACAAGCATGAATTAAATACAAAATCATACGAAAATTCAAAGCTTATAAAATAATAGAATAGGAATCCAGTATCCATGATCATTAATAATGCAGATTTGATTAAGATGGATTAAAAGCTATAGGAAATACAATAGTAAATGCACTTTGTGTTCATCTTCAAAGAGCATGTATCTGAGGTCAGGTGACTGTGATCCTGGGGCCCATCTAGTGAACCCACAAGCCTGGGGTGAGGGGGGGTGAGGAGGGGTTAGGCCACCAAAGCTACCCACTGAGCCTCCACAATGATGTCAGCCCAGACTTTAAAACGGTGCAGAGGGATTGTTTATGGCCCAGTGTCAGTTTGGTGCACCGCGGTAATTACCTGCTGAAAGGCAGCGTGCTGTTAGGTCGGAACTTAAACCTACCACCCATGTTTGGGGCATGTCTGTTAATGGGGCATCGGTGTTTCAGATGTAGGCTGCCTTGGTCCCCCCCTGACCGTTTGGGGGGGGGGGGGGGATCCACATATGTGAGTAGCTTGACTTTGGGTTTGGTGAAACTAGCAACGAAGGTGCTTCATTAAGTATGACATTAAAACACTGAGCATTTACTGCAGTCTCTACGAGCAAATCATCCATTTCTGAAAGGCTAATATTTTTCCTCCTCTGCCACAAAGACCTTAACAGTGAGGCCTCTGTTGTCAAAACATGGAGACATTCCATAGCGAAATGGTTTCATTAAATTTTGAAAGAAAAATCCTTCTCTTACAGACCAGTTGAGTGATATGAAATTTATAAGGATTAATAATGGATGTGAAGTAAGTCTTTTAATTGTGGCTTTTCTGGGGGGTTTAGCACTGATGTAATAAAATGAATGTTGGGCACTTATGGAAAGTGAAAAACAATCAACAGGAAGACATAATCTTCCATCAGACATAATATTCCATCAGGGATCTTTTTCACATCACAGCAGAAGAAGACAGCGTTCAGTAATTTGGAAGGAAGGCTGGGAGAGGGGAAGGTTCAAAAGATGTGAAACAATAGATTTGAGAGAATGGATCATTTTGTTTTCAATTATGCAATTGTACAATAAAAAGGAAATATTGGACGAGAGACTCGGAGCCACTAGCATATACAAAAACACTCATTAAAGTAAAAATAGGTTTCTGGGACTTTTAGCAAGCCTGTGTTCTTGTCCTAACACCACTTTCTGAACTAGATATGTCAACCAAAGAAGGCTTTTCTTTTTGGAGAAAAAGAAACAACGAAAGGAAAAAACCACAGTGACATAGGCAGGTCAGCAAAGTCATACAAACCCTGTCATCCATTGTGCAGGGCGGTAACAATGCAGGATTGCGGTCAAACTTCGGCGTGGGAGGAATCAGAATGAGACTGGACATTTGTTTTGGCTCTGCCCACGGACGCTCCCGCTGGCAAAGGAGCGCGGTCCAGTTTCACACGGTAAGCGCAGTGCCGGTCTGGGTCGTGTGAGAGCCGGGACACAGCCTTAATGACGTTTGCTTGTTACGAATGACAAAGATAATCGCAGAGTTTATGTCTAGAATCCAGGCCAGAAATCAAAGCAAACCCTGCCAAATTTTGTTTGGGCCAATTGAATGTTACACTTTACCTAAGGATCTGGTCTAAGTTTGCCAAAGATTTTCAGTCCGTGGTTTTACCACAGGGGCAGTTTCATGGCCGACACCTCCAGGGGTGTAGGACTGAATTCCGAGTCCCCTCTGATGGTGTGAGGTTAGTATGTTCTCTGGGCATTTCATTGTGGCGGCCTCCTGGTACTCCCACAGTCCTGAAACATGCAGTTAGGATAATTGCTGTCCCAAAATTCCCCCTTGTGTGTGTCCCCTGCTATGGACTGACATCCCGTCCAGGAGCTGCCCTGCTTTGTGACCTGTGCTTCCTGCATTGGCCTGCAGGCATGCTGTGAACCTTTACTGGATGTGTAGTGAAGGTAGATGGATGGTCGTTGCTTCTTTACTGGTCATGAAGTCAGAGCTCCTCTTGGGACTCGTTAAGTAGCTGAATGCAAACGGCATGTAAAAAGCTTTCTTAAAGGAAAGAAACGCAGAATTAATATTATTGCCAATATATCAGAAAAAAAGGGTACCATTTTGTACTTCGGCTTGCAGGTGGGGCTGTACCCCTAAGGGTCGGTCTATTGTACCCTCAGCTAGTGTATAATTAGCGGACCCTCAAGGGTACAGCCCCAGTGACAAGCAAAGGTACAAAATGGTACTATAATTTCTTAGAGTGTTAATCATGTCAAGAGATTCATGTATACATAGTGTTTTCTCCTTAGAGATGAAGGATCTATGGAAAACAGATATGAGATATGAGTGCATCCCTCCAAATGCACACATGTCCTGCAGCTGCGTCACAGGGACCTTAATGTTTTCCAGGTAACGGGTATTATGGAAAAACGGCCTGACTCACGGAAGGTTACCCTCCTGGGATGATCCGCAGGGCACAGGGCCCGAAAAGCTTATTTCATCCGCCGCACGACTCGTGACATTTTCGTTTACAAGCCTAAGCGGCACAGAACACACCGGTGGAGGAGGAAAAAAAATCCCATAAAAGAACCTCCTTGTCGTCAAGGGAAACCAAATGGGAGAATCCAGAGCAGCGGTGAGATCCCGGGCTTTTCTTCCACGCCCGCCGACAGACCTCTTCCAGGTTCGGCTCCTGCCACATGCAGCACGTAAATGAGAAAAGCATGGATTCTCTACTCACTCTCCCTCTCCTGACATTTTAGGCCTCTTGGCATCCTCTTGAAGTACAGAAGAGGTATTAACTTTGGGTGCCTGGGCAAATTCCAGCAAACAAAGCCGGCTCGGCCTATCTACAAAGTATTAAACAAACAATAGCAAAAGGGCATATTCTCCACCAGCGAAGGTAATATTCACACAAATGATTGCAATATTCCCACACCTTCTTTATTTGCATTTAGCAAACACTGATATATCTCCCTCTTTTATATATTGGGGTTGTGGACAGGGCTATAAACAGACTCAAGGGTTGTGAGTTCAAGCCAGAAAAAGTTTTACTCTGCTTGATGTCTGGCTTGGGCAAGTTTTCATGTTTAGGCAAGTTTTGATTTTACAAGTCTTTCTGTTCCACAGAGAAAAAGGGAAAATGTGAATTTTCTGTATAAAGTAGAAAGTATCTGAAATGAGTATAGCATAAAAATATAGAATATCAAGCCCTGTGGGTGACTGCACAGATATCGTATTGGGTCTCCATAAAGGTTTACACTCCTTCAAACCCAGTTTTTAGCACTGTCATTTTTTGACCATGCTCATTACAAACCACTGCAGTAAAACTGTAAAGTCGGTAAAGCCTAAAGCAAAATGTTGCGTGAAAAACCTCCCGCTGCTTTCCAGACGCTGAGCCGTTTTGGGACGTAGCGTTTGGGTTTCTGAGTATGTTATGCGCAAGTGGTTAATAAAACACGGCGTGCACTGCAACTTCAGCCAAATATCAATGCTGTGATGCTAAGGGCCCGTAGCGCGGAGGTGGGCATTTCCTGGGAAGCGCAGGACTCCGTGAATCAGAGGTATGAGGCATCTGCTCGGGCGTGCCAACGGCGATACCACCTGTATCTTATCTTTGCCGAGCTTGAGGAGAAAACCTGGGTTTGGGAAAGAAGACGCTGAAATGGTGCAGCGACTGCCGGGATTGGTGAGCCCTCATACTCCATCGAGGGCATTATCAAAATCACTTATGCACTCAAGTGATGAACTTAATCAAGTCCTTTTAAATGTTACATTTTTGGAGCTGAAGTGGTGGTCTGCGTGGTTTAAGTCTGTTAATCTAGCTTGGAAAGCAGGCAGTACTTCTGAGCACTTTACAAAGTCCTCTGGATCTTTATGATGTTGTTGGTACTCATTACTGGGCCTTTGCAGTGTGTTATTAAAAACCCAACGAGACAGCTGTTCTAAACTCCACGCAAATGCAAATGCTGCCCCCTTGAGTTCACTCTCTGTATGACACATGGAAACGATTGCGCTGTATGATAGATATAAATTAAGCTTTGATCACCTCATAAGAGCTCTGTTATAACCAGCTTTCAAATACAATTCAAAATTTTTATTAGTTCAAAATTTATTTCAAACAGACAGACAGTACATTATGACCCACATGATGATGTCGTTTGCATTAATTTGCTGGCATGTTAGCGCAACACAACACAAAAAAAATAACCATAACTCACATGGAACAAGGGTGATACATTGTGCATATTGTGTATGTAATCTGCAGGAAATTTGCATTCCTGGGAAAACTAATAAAACGCTTTTTGATTGATAAATGACATATTATACATTGTTAAGGGTGGTGCAGTGGTTGGCACTGATGCCTTACACCAGTGGGACTATAGTTTCAGCCATGGCTCCACGTGTGTAGAGTTTGCATGCTCTCCCTATGTCTGTTACGTCCTTCAGGGTTTGGGACGATATTGGGGATGCTGTGGGCCCTTTTCTTGTGTGTTCTTTTCTTGTCTTCTAACAGGCAGACGTGTCGGGACCGGATTGGAGGATTGATGACTCCGCCTGTTGTCCCGGTTGTTCCGGTTGGCCCTGCTTGCTGGATGGTGATTTCCGGGAGCACAGCAGTATTTTTCTCTATGCGATACTGCACACGGTCGCCCGGTCATTGTTATGACCAGCATTGCTAGCTTGGTGTCTGGGTTACTTTCGCTTTGTAAATGTATTCTTCAGGTGAATAAATAATTGAAGGGAAAAACAGACTTGGGAGATTTTGGGCGTTTTTGTTGCGGGTTTCCTCTGCGTATTGTGGTTTCCCATGTTGCCCGTAGGTGTGGATGTCGTGTGTGTCTTGTGATGGGTTAGTGCCCCATTCTGGGTTGTTCCCTGCCTTCCCTGCTCCCCCCCCCCCCCAACAAATGACCTTAGGTCACAGAAAATGGATGGAAATCATTGTTAAATAATTGAATTTCTTGTAATGGATGAATGACACAAAGAAGAGATAATTTCTCACACATATATGCATGTTGTATTTATATCCTTTTGGAGACTGTCCATTCATTTCTATGGGAAAACCCTAATCACAATACTGACACCCTTAACCGCTACCCAGCCCTAACCTTAACCATAAGTAACCTAACAAAATACAAGACTTTTGGCATTTTTTGGCAATTTTAGTTTTTTTTTTTTATTACTTTCGCAGATTTTTATAAAACCGAGTTTCCCCTTGTGTCCCCACAATGTCAAGATAACAGGTTTTTATCACATTGTAGGGTTTTAATCACATAACCTACCCATACACACATTTAATTTAGGTACCAGATAGGACTAATTTTTGTCTCCATATCCACTTTGATGGCAGCCATTCTGTACCCTAACGGTATGAGCTGTTAATGTTGCACGTGTGGCCTTTCTATGAGGATTGTGGACATTCTCCTCTGTCCTCTTTCATCGACAAGGTCGTCAAGCCCACAGAACTTCTGCTGACTGAAGGGTTTTTTGTTTTTGTATTGCACCATCATCTGTAATCTCTAGGCACCGTAGTGTGTGAAAATCCCAAAATGGTGGCTGTTTCTGAGATGCGGGAGTCACCACATCTGACACCGACAGTCAGACCACTTTCAAAACACTGTAGCTCATTACGGCGACTCGCGCTTCCCAGCTTTTCTGATCCTTCGCCGAAAAGAAGTGACCAGACATCTTGATCCTGTCTGTATTCTGTGTGCATCGAGCTGCAGCCATAGGATTCTCTTGGAGGAGAAGGTGGGGTGAATTAGCCACCTGTGGTACATAAAAACTGACAAGGGGACATATGTAGATAATTAACAAACTCATGCGTTAGTTTCATTATAAATAAAAATAAAAATTGTTTTTGAGCGTGATCAGTCCCATGAGGACTACGTTGTTCTCAATTTACACACATCTAACCTTTTTAAGCTCTTTTGTTGAATTTGCATTATTATTTGCATGAGAAAGTCACTTGTAATCATACTGCAGTACTTTAGGTAATTAGCTAAACGATTAGCAAGTCACTAATTTGCTTAGCTTTGGCTTTTATCAAAAACTTTTCTAGCTTGAAGTTTTGATAGTATGTTTATTTTTTAACAGCAGGCTGATACTGAGGTCGCAATCTTCGCTGTTTTGGACACTTGGCTACTTGAGGACAGATACACCTGCTTATTTTTAACCACATAGCTTTCCTGAGTACAACCCTTGAGCACATCCACCGGCAGTCGTTTTTCAGTTTCAATTGCATATTATTTATGAACACCAGGGGGCAGTAAAGATCTAATGTGTGAATGATTGATTAAAAGTACCCACCAGTGATTCGTAAAAATAGTTTGTAAAATGCAAAAAAAAAAAAGAAAAAATGCAGAGATTTTTCCTTATAATAATTATTTAATGAGTAGCTTCTCTTTCCACTCCTATGACATGTATTTTCTATGCTGTGTATGGAATATTCCCTTTTTAAAATCTACATTTTTTTGAATTATGCCCTTAAGTTGGATGGTTTCTAGTAATCTTGCACAAGACAAAGTACCAAAAGACAAAAAGGCACCAATCTTTGCTTTCATTATTTGTCACTGGGGCTGTACCCTCAAGGGTCTGCCAATTGTAACCCAGCTGTAGGTAAATGTACTTTTCATTGATGGTATATTAACGTTGTTTAGAGCAGTAAGCTCTAAAGCACAGCTAGCTCAAATACTTAATGTATTTATCAGAAATCAGCATCAGAGAATTCATACAGTAGCAGTCAATTGCTTACTAATAACAAAAAGCAGGATCTTCTTGAAAGATCAGGGTCTGAGATGTACAGTAGCTGATGCAGGGCCAAATCCATGAGAAGTCCAGTCCTCCGCCTGGCTGGGGTGCAGTCGAGCGGCACTGTTTCATCCTGTCAGCAGCATCTCTCCAACAAGAGAAATGTTTCACTCGGGCTAGCCAGAACTTTAAAGAATTCATTTACCATTCAGTATACTGACAAGCAGTGTCACTGACATACGATTTGATTTCATCCATTCAGCCAAACTGGAAGCGTAATGGAAACTGAGTCCTCATTTAGAGGCGTATCGCAAAAAATCGATGCAGGCTATATGATGAAAAATATGAATTTAATATGAATCGTTTTATGCCAATTGTATGTGGTTAAGCATGACTAATTCAATTATAACCTAAAACACATAGTTTAAATTGGATTTAATTATTCTAGTTCATGCATATTATCAAAAAGACAAAGTATTTCTATTTTTTAAAGAAAATAATAAACGTTTTTTTAGGAGTTAGATTCTCAATCAGACTTAATACATCCTGGTATTCGAAGGGCTATACAACATGTTTAATAAATGAAATGTATAATTTATAATGCATCTATTTTTTTTTTACAATATTGATCTTCTAACACACAATTAATAAAGGTTAAACATCTTCACAAAACACACTTATTATTCACTAGGCATTAACGTTGAGTCAGATAGTGACGGATAAATAGAGTTCCCACAATGGCATCCAGACACAAGCCAAGATTGTAGGGTGAGTGTCTTTTGTTTTAAAGTGAAAATGTAAAAAAAAATAAAATAAAAAAAAAAATAAGCAAAAAACAGGAATTCAGGGGGAAGGTTCTGCAGTCAGTTGGAAAGGTCTGGGTTCTTTGGCACGAAAATATTCCAGCCTCTTTATGATGGCACAGCACCGCTGGCGCATGCCACCTGGGCCACCCTAGGGGCGGTCACGCTCTCACTGTCTGAGCCTGACAGCTCTGCTGGGCTGGGGGTCAAAGGTCACAGCTCTCATTGCGCCTTTTGTCCCCAGGACATGGGGCGTGCGGCACTCGGTTCTGTCACCAGATCAACGTCTGCTGCTCCATCCATGCGACCAAAATTCCAGCACATTAAGTCATATTTTTCTTTCCTTTTCTTACTAGGTCCTCCTTACAGTGTTTGCCCGTTCCCTGTTATTTTTGTAAAGGTAACTACTTTTGCTTTTTCTTATCATATAGACCATAATGCTACTCATTCTAGGTAATGTAGCTGTAAATTATGCCAATTTGTTTTTAACTGCATGAATCTACGTATAAATTGTAGGAGAATAATTTATCTGAGAGTATTAACTGTTGTGCAGCAATACAAGTACAAGCTTGTGAAAAACATTGTTAATCGTGTAATTTTTAAAACGTTACAAAAGCGTATAAATGAATGAGAGCTTCTGCATTTTTTTGCATTGTTTGGTGAAGCATAAAGGTCTTGCTATGAATCGGGGCATGAGGCAGAGGTGGGGGGGGGGGGGTGATCAGGCTAGACTGCAGGGAGCGCTGTGAAAATCTTCTCCCCCCAGACAGACGTCTCGCTCCCAGGTCCCGTTACACGCTTCTTATCCACCACCCCCACATTGATTTGCACATCTGCCTGTGTTGTGAAGTCTGAGCATGCCCGGTACGGCTCTCCGAACTCACGCCTCCTGGGAAATCTTTGTCGGGGGGTCAGAAGTACGAGGGGCCGGGGGCTGGAGGTAGGGAGCCCCTTTTTAGACAGCCCTCATTGTGCTGCCACAAACACTCGCTAGATCAATTAATTTTAACTAGGCCTTTTTCTTACTGTTACTCTCTGACACCAAATCGTTAAATGGCTCTGAATTTGTAAATGTAATTGGTTATGTTGGTGGCGAAATGCGTGTGGTGTATTCCTGAGTGGCCCTCTCAATATCTAAAATGACGAACGGCGGAGCACGCCCTCATGATCAAGGTCGTTTGGCACCTCGGTCTGGATTCTGTGCTTTAGTAGCCATGTCATAAAGACGCACGGATGCGTCTATCTGTGGCATCAAATAAGAAGCAAAGTACTCACAGCATTTTAACTAGAGGTGGAAATTAAGTGCAGGTCTAGAAAGTACAAATCCAGACTAAGATTTTGTTTCTGCTAACCAGTTGAGTATAAAGAGTCACAGTCACAGTGTACTCAACTGGATGTTGAAACAAAATCCTGGTCTGGAATTTGTAATTTCCGGACCTGAACTTTCCACCTCTGATTTTAACGTCATCTGTGCTGATCTTCTATCCTCTTTGCCTTTCGTGTTAGGGTAGCTAATTGGTCATAGCCTACTTAACATGAACTTAATTATGTTTACGACTGCTCTGTTGTCTTGGGTGCCCATTAAGTAAGCGAGGAATCCAAGTGTTTATCATCTTACCCTGGCCCCAAATACCAGGTTGGAACATAAAAAATTTATGAACGTCCCAATGTGAGCAATGTGGCATAAAAATCAGTAAGAGAGTCAAGAAAGTTCCAAAAAACAATGAGTGCTTTTCTCCTGCTGAGAGCTGTCCAGGCGGAAAGACCACCCGGGGGAGTAGGTCTTTGAAGTGGACCCATTGTTGTGGCTGGTTTCTTCCCACTGCTTGTCATTCAGTCCTCCGTATTTCAGTGGAAGGCTCCCGTATAGAGTGACAGGTGTCTCTGTGAAAAGACGGGAAGAATAAAGTACTAGAAGGCATAAGATGTCATGAGACAAGATGTGGAGCACGGGGGGGGGGAGCTCTGCGGCATTCTGGCAAACACCGGAGACTGGGGGCTTCTGGGACTGTACATTCAGCTTGGATTGCTAGGATGTTTATCTACCATTTCATATATATGAAAAGCCGAGAGTCAGAAGTATTTGCTGCACGTCACCTATCACAGAACGAACATGCTCTGTAGCAGGACTGCCTGTGTTCTCCAAGAATACACCTGTGTGCTAGTAGTCAAATTGCCACCTTAATCAGTCCATATACATATATTTATACCCACACAGGGTATTCAAACGAAGGTGTCCTGGCAGGGTTAGCGCCAACAGCACTCTGCAGAAGGATGCCAGAGGACGATCTGAAATCTGAAAGCTTGGATGAGAAGCCAGCTAGCAGCATAGCTGTAAAATATGCTATTAGATTTCATTTTTTTTAACATACAAGCGAGTGTTAAATATCCATAGAGATTAGTGTGGTACTGCATAAAAATGCACAAATCCATATTTATTGGCTCATTAAATGTTCGTTAATGAGGTAATTGGTGTATAAAGTGTTCTTTATCGTGCTGAAATTTGTATTTTTAGGACTGGGAGATTAATTGGGGTTTTCTTAGCTAGACCTCTAACAAATTATAATTTTACCCATAAGAAATAATGGAAAGAACGTCCTATTACACTCAGTTAACAGGGTAAAGGTATGGATATAGTACTAAGGAATTATGTGCTGACCTTGTGTTTATTGCATTTTAAATGCCTTTTACTGTATAACCTAAATTTTAAAGTAATGAGTCTATTATTTTCTATGAATGCAGAGAGGACTTTTGCAGTATATTAGGTATAACATACAGAAATATTTGTTGCAAAGAAAGGGTCCCACCTAAGGAACAGTGTAGCCTCATATTCAGTTTGAGGTGAAAGAAATGCAAAGCTTGCCCTGTAACAATCCTCTGGTGCGACTGGAAGCCTTCCGGAGAACAGCAAGCATAAAGGTTAGCAAAGTCGCTAAATATCAAGAGAATGTTTCATTTCGATTCACATATATATTCTCTTCCATCAGTCTATCCATCTTTCAGCTGTTTATCCTGAGTTTTGCGTGGCTTCCTATTCAGAGCCTCCAAAATGCGTCAAAGCGGACGCATAGATACTGGGAAGTGCCAGGAGGAACGGTAACCAAACTATTGCATGACTATAATTTGTGGCCACAGCACGGCAGATGATGCAGAGGGATTGTGTATCACTGCCTAAAGGACCTCGATATTCATCCTGTTTTGGAATCTCTAATTAGCCAGTGGGTGGCACGGCGTCCCAGCAGGTAATGCTGACACCTCATGCAGTAATGACTGATTCTGGCTGCATGTGTCTGTGTGTGTGTGTGTGTGTGTGTGTGTGAGCTCGTCACGCTCGCATATGTCGTCCCTGAGTAAGTCACCGTCGCCAGTTCACATGAGGTAATGTGAGGGATCCGCTCCCTTTCCCATCGGCTTCCCTAAGAGGGTGTATGGCTCTTTGGGTCAGGGCGCCGTGATCAGTGCGCCGCCAGATCAAACCCATTGGTCCATTGGAGTGATGTCACCCTTGGACCCTTGCGCAAGGTCCTTAAGCTAAATTGCTCCAGGGACTGGTCGACCCTGCTTTCTCAATTGTACGTCACCTTAGATAAAAGCCTCTGCTCAATAAATAAATACGTGTAATATATCATACCGACACAATACTTAACATTAATATCAAGAAGGCAGCTGACCTCCTCATTCGTAGGCTACATGGTGCCGTAGGCAAGCTTCACACCTCAGTTTCATTTCCTCTGATTCTGCACTCTGGTGTGGTGTTGCTGGTGCATCCTAATGGCTTGACTGGCATTGCCTCATTAGGCCGGGCTCTGCGACAGTAAGCGGCTGCGTCTTGCATTATGCTTTGTATGATATCCTAAATCAGTGTCTCCCAATCCGATTCTTGGGGACCCACAGTCGGTCCGTGATTTGCTCCCTGCCAGACAGTCCACATTTTTACTCTCTCCCAGTTCCCAGTAGGCATGCGGTCAGAAGTAGGAGGAGGTGGGAGTGAGTTGGGAAGGGGTGGGAGGCAGGGAGCCCCTTTTTAGATGGCCCACATTGGGATGTCACAGTCACTTGCTGTATTGATTCATTTTAACTAGGCTTTTTTCTTACTGTTACTCTCAGACATTAAATAATTTTAAAAGACATGATTAAGAAAGACAATCTGTAAATGTGTTGTCGGTCATACAGGTGGCAAAATGCCGGATGGGAGCTGGGAGGGAGCAAAAACGTGAACTGCCTGTGGGTCCCCGAGAACCGGACTGGGAAACACTGTCCAAAATTAGGTGTTTTATAAAGAATCTTTGAGCATTATGGAAGGAAGCATCACCACATATTTCCTCACAAGTTCTAATCTTCATCTTTGTCTTCATAAAAACTATAATTGCTATCAACTTTATGCGATTGCAAACCATTTTCCCTGATAACCAAGCTCTGGTGTGAATTTGCTTCTGCAGAATAACAGTAGTATTTGATGTTTGCAGTCAACTCAAAATTACGGGCATTTACTACATATCTATTTTTCAGGCAGAAACTGCCTATTTGTGAAATACTATTATCTAACAACATTTATGGAATAGCTTAGAGTCAATTAAATTAAACAGGTAAAATAAGCTAAAATTGTACGACGCGTAACAGTACATGCTTGTGTTTGCCATAGATGGGCTCCTCTGATTTGTTTTTCATTTGTTTTTGTTTTTTTTTTATTTTAACATTTTAAAAGCATGTTTTTCTGCATAATTAAATTTGAAAATATGGATAATATGTAGGGTTAGGAAAAGACAGAGTTTCTCGGAATGAATCGTTTCTGATTAGGTGAGCGCCGCTCCTCAGTTCTGTCGACTGCGTTGTATACTTATTGTTTGTTTGTGAAAATGGCAGATTTCCTAGAACAAAAATTGCAGCCTCTTGAGCACCGTGCTTTCAAACTGCAGGAAGGAGTTGTCAATGTGTGGGAAAAACACAGGAAGCGGAGGCTTCCTGCTCAAAGTAAGAGGCAGATTGTTTCTAGCTTGTTATGTGCGGGCAATGCACTCTGATACCAACCTGCTTATCTTCATAAGATATTTGTTTGTGTGTTATATTGAATATAATTCCTTTAACTCTATAGGTACCTTAATATGAACAAAAATGTAAACTTGTGCTATTGTTGTCTGTATTAATGGAGTGGACAAAGGCGATTGAAACTCAGGAAATTTCACTGTAAGAGAGAGGAAGGCTTTCTCTCCAGCTGCGTCCTTCTCCAGTTTCTCTTCTTTTCTATTCAGCTTTATCCTTTAACTCCCTCTGGCATCTAGGGCAGCTCATCGCCTTCTTTCAGTTCATGAATGAACAAGTAAAACGTGTAAAAGAAGCAGAAAAGAAGCTGCAGTGATGAAATAGGGCGATTAAAGGGTCACACCACACCTTGTGACCAGCTACTACAAGGCTTCACCTTCCTTACAACCAAACCCCTGTCACATCTACCCTAAATCCTCTCTGCTGTGACATACACACTCATTCCCCTCATCCCTAAATCTCTCACCACCTTGCAGGCTTTTTCCAGAGGGTGTCTCAAAATGGCCCTTTCCAAAACAAAAAGCAGATGACCAATCGTTTCGCAGAACCCCGGCAATTACTCTGTCACCCTAGTTACTCCGTTGAGCTTGGAATGTCTAGTTGACTGGCATTTCCCTTTTCATGCCCCACTTTTAAAAGAATGAGAGATTAAAACAACAGTAGATTAAAAGTGGGTGTTTTACGCAGCTGATAACTAGATCCGCCTCCCATTTTCCCAAAGAAGTGCTTGTCCTAGACTTATTTTAATGTTACTTTGCTTTGTCTCATTATCTCACTGTTCATTATCTGCTTTCAACCCAGACTGAGCCGCTTCAAGCTCTCTTTGTGTTTTTATGCGTCTTTAATTACTACAGCGTTGGAGGCTCTTCATTGGCATTGTCACGAGAAGAGACATTCTTCCCTGCCTCAAATTCATGGGTGGCTTCTCAGATACAGGCATGTCTAACGGCGCTGCCAAGACGCAAGAGCCAATATGACATCAATCCAATGCCGAACGCTTCTGTTCACCTGTTAAATAGCTACCACTCGCTGAACAATCTCAATTTGAACTGGTGAGTCAACATCAGACACAGCATCCAGGCATTAGCTTTGACAACTGTTTGGCCCTTAGCCCCACAGTAAAACTGTCTACAACCTACAAATTTCTCCTCTTTCCTCATCCAAAAAGAATCTGCCCCTCATCAGCCCAATTCCTGTTGCAGACTCTCATCTCCCCATGACTTCTGTTCAGCCCCTTGTGATACCAGAAAGCTCCGGCTCATATTGGAATTCAACCTCCATTTCCTTACCTCCCTCCATTGGTCGCTGATTGCAGTTCACAGCAGGTTTAAAACCCCTCTACTCGCCTACTGTGCGGAGGACCACAATACCTTCGATTTTCCGTAAGTCCTTGCTGCCGTGACAGATTGCTTTGCTTAGCATGATTTGACCCACCATAAATACCTGTAAGAACCAGCAGTGGATTGTTCTAAGAACACGGCATGCAAAAGATGCTCTTCATTTCACTATTGTTATTATTAACACACAATTTCAGATAAAGTTAAACACAGACGCACAGATGGCAGGCAGAGCGAGGCACCAAAAAAGTAATTTGTTACTGTGTTATCTTTGAAAAACTATCCAATAAATCCAGCCTGAGTAACCACATCTGCACTGAAAGCAAAAATGTACGTTTGTGGTTCAGAGCATAATTAATTCCTCCTGCACCTTTTGTTGGCATTACCAAAACAAATTCGGGTTTTCTTTGTTTTTCGGAGTGCTAGTATTCAACAATGCTTTTCAGAGAAAAGGGATCTTATCTGTCTGCAGATTTTAGAGGACCAGAGTGCTGATTACTAAATTATTTCAGCAGCAGAAATGTGAGCGATAGTCATTTTTCATTCTTCGGATCAGAGAGACTTATGAATGCTTACAGGCGTCAGTAATGCTCTGGGGAAAGAGTTAATTGCTCTACAGACCCCCACATTCAACTGGCCTGTATGTGCACCTGGCATTAGGCATCCGCAGTTTTTCACAGAAAATGGAATACATTTATAGTCTTAAGATAGTAATAAAGTCATCAAGCAGCCCTGTGAAATTTCATGACATTAAATTACAGATGTAAACATTTCTAATGGAAATGATCTCTGTGCATTTATTCAATGTCAGGTCTAATCTCCCAGTAATACCCAGATAACATTCCACAAAGGAGTTCACTTTGGGTGAGATTTGATGACTTTAACATACATTTCCATATGCCATTGTTACAAACAGGTTATATTGAATTTGAATGTGAAAAATAATTATTTGTTCATATTTACTTACAACTCTACTTGATTGTAAAAACTGATGTCAAATACATTGTCCTATTCAACTAACACATTGTGGTAGTTAGGGGCTCCGGCCCTCTATGATCTGGAAAACTGCATAAAATCCTCCTCATCCCTTTGGTGAGCAAAGCGAAATAAGAAAGGTACAAAGATCAATGCGAGATCGCTTCAAGATCACTGTGAGATCACTGAGAGATATCATGTGAGATGCTGCTGTAAACACACTTGGCATCCTCCAAACCAGTACTCTACATATATTTTATGCATTTTTGAGTTACTAGACTTTTTGTGTTTTTTCTGAGGCTTTTGCAAAACTGCCAAAAAATTCCCTTTTAATTGTTTCTTCCAACCCCACGGTATATCGAAAACATGATGCAGATGGGTCAACTGTATCACATGTAGCTACAAGTGGTTAGGTCCTTTGGGGAATAATAAAAGCATATAAAATTTTCTTTTTTTTTCAGATGAACATTCAACTCAATGTGCATATGCATGGCACCCACAATCCTCTCTGGGAGAACAGGAAGCACTGGGATCATGGCAAGTAATGACCATGCAGGTGACTGTAAGTGAGGACGTGGGACAGCTTGGAATATGGCCAAGATCTTCAGATTAGAGGCAAGGAATATGACATATGGTGGGCCTCATGTATGCCGGCAAACCCAGACCCAGGCAGCAGAGAAAACCATAAGGGACAGAGAGTTATACCCACTGAGGCCCATGGCTGTCCTGCCAAAGTGCCAGATCGGTCTGACCATCTCTGGTTACTATCATTACTGTTACAATTTTCTTTCCTTGAAAGCACAAAAAAGACGCAGGATTCTTAAGAAAATTCCATGAAGCGAAGTCGACGGTAAGTAGTGAGTGAGCTGATCTCAGTTCACCAAGGTAATAAGCAGGGGCCTCATTTATCAAACTCTGCATAAATTTCATGGTGAAAAAAACGCATGAAACGAAAAGAAAGGCATATGCACGAAAAAAAAAATGTATTATGAAACCTAGACACATATGAACGCAATTACCTCTTGATAAATCAGAATTATTGTGTACAGTAAATGTGCACACATGCACCAGGTGCCATCCACAAATAACCATAAATGGTTAATGCAAATGAGCTGTATGCTCATATAATATGCAAATGAAGCCTTTTCTGATTGCAAAGTCCAATGACAGCGACTATAAATAAAAAATAAAATAGAATAGGAATTTTAAAGACTGCGAGGTTGAGGTGCGATAAAATGATATGTTAGGAGGCCTAAAAACATCTATCATAAGTAGACATACATTTTCCAGCAATTAATTTTTCACACATATATATTGTGGAGTTATATCTTTTGCACCTTCGGACTGCAAAATGCAAAACTGCACTTTGTTGTCAGGGACCCTTTACTTGTACAATGATGATAAAGTTGCATATTAAAAAGTGTCTTGAATTGTTGTCATGCATGTGCTCATTTCTCTGTTTTGTCTTTATTCCATCCATCCATCTTCCAAACACTTAACCTGA
>JAODKE010000044.1:15006238-15040025 GCA_026779605.1 Mormyrus hasselquistii
GTGGTGGCGTGGTGTGCGGGTGGGGGGCGGGGGGGGGGGGGGGGGGGGGGGGGGGGGGTGGGGGGGGTTCTAGGCACGAGATGTCAGGGCGTGCTGCACAGCCCTGCTTCTGGGTAAATATTTGTGCTTTTTTTTTCTCAAAGGGAAGCCCCATGCAGGCAAAGCAGATGTGCTTCTGCCTTTGTTGTACCTCCAGAACGTCGCAGCCTGTTTACCCAGCTCTCCTGAGCATTTTACTCTGCGGTTTTGTAGTTATTATGGTGCTCTGGCTTTGATGGTTTCCTCTTCTAAAAAGCTTTGATATCGCCTTTTTTATTTTTTTAAGACAATAGCCTGCCGTCTTATCATTTTTTCCCCCCAGTCACAGCCATACAACACTTTCAGTTTGTCGGAATCAGTGCTTCAGACTTTGGGCATCAGACAAATTAAATTCTTTTGCATGTGCTAATATTTATTTTTTATGAGAATACTTCCGTCAGTGTAGAGTCCTTAAGAATGATGGACTTGCCTCCAGAAAGCCTGCCTGGCGACTTACAAACGCAGTGTGAGTATTAACAGATTAAAGTGTGCTGGGTTCGTGATTAGCCACGTGACGTCTGTCAGTCACAGTTGGTCTCACCCACCACAGAACCGTTAGCCTGCATCTCTGTTCGCAGTGAATCATTGGTGAAGATGATGGTGTTGCTGTGTGTCTGGGCTCATATTTTCAGGAAACAATTAGTCAGATAAACGTGGACATGGACAAAAATATATTATTGTATCTATGCTCTGAAAAAATCGTTGGCTCAACTTAAAAAAAAAAAAAAAAAAAAAAAATTAAAAAAAAAAGTTATTCTGGTTTCAATTATTGAGTAAACTATATGAATATTTTAAAGTTAGTTGTGGCTTCATTGAAATATTTAAGTTGGTCTATCTGCCTTTACTTCCAAACAATTTACATCATTACAACATTTGAATGTTTTGGATGTATTTGCTCTATTTTGCATGGTGAAATATAACGCTAATAATAACAGATGATACACAAAATTTCCCAATTTAGCATTTATTGAATACTGACTTGTGTAAATTTTAAATATAAACTTAAATAACAAAAACACAATATAACTTGTAAACAATAGCAAACTTAAACAAAAATAGCAGCGTCAGAATCTTTTAGTGTACAATATATCAGCAAACTCCTCATTTCTGAGGGAAGGAAAATTTGTAAACAATACGAAAAGGAATGTGCATGTTATATTCAGTTTTAATCCCACCTCCAATCCCTGAGTCTTCCTCGCCCCACCCATCCCTCACAACCATCAGACAGCAATTACTAAAACCGAAATAAAAGCACGGCATTTTTATTTAGCACAGGAATGAATATAATATTTGAATCTTTAATTCATTGTACAATTCCAATATTCCATGCACATTAAAATAATTACGCTCTAATACATTTTCAAAGGGGAAAAAAACCCCTAGTAACTAAGTGCATCGTGGTATGATGAGTAGTGTACAAGGCCCATAACCTTTCACTAACATGTTGTTTATGTTGTTAGCGGACAGACATCGTACAAGCCAAGTTCACAATCGGAATATAGTCACACAAAACATGGGCAAACACACAGGACAACTGTGAAGCATAACAAATATTAACAATAAAACAGGCTACATACAATGTCCCAGCATGCTCAGCTCCCCTTGGTGGCACTACAGTATTATAGGGCAGGACTGTGTGTGATACTGAAACTAACCTCACATCTTATGTGTTTGCATTTCTTACGTCACTAGTCAGTTACCATAAGGTCATGCTTTTTCTTTCTTTAAACTCTGTATGGAAATTATAGCGCAGGGAGTTTGTTTTGCTAAAATATAAATTTACCTCCACTGGTTTCGCACGAGTGCTGCATGTGTTCTCCGAGATCGTAATCATAGTCATTTTCACCCTTGCTGTTTAAGTCACTCTTACAGGTTTGTGAGAGAGTTTTTGCTCTAGAAATATTTATTACGACAAAATAATACTTTGTTGTTCTAGTACTGTATTTCTTGTCATACCATCCTGATCTTGTTGCATCTCTTCTTCTGACCAGATCGCAATTTTAGCTTGGGTTTTTCATTTGTCCATGCATCCATTGTGATTACTTCTTATTAATTTTTTTACTTCATTGTTTTATGGTTTGGCAGCTTTTTCTAAGATGCTGGTTGTTTTGTGTTTCCCACCCCAAGAAAGTGTTTCAGGTCCCACTCCAAAGTACCGAAGAAGTACCCCGGTTGGTTTGGCACTTTATGCCAATTGCTTGAACCTTTGGTACTGGTACTTTTTGGGAAGTCAATGAAAAAGGGAAAGTACCAAAAGTAGCCTACGCTACCTGTTGCAGTAGAAAAGCGCCCAAAGCTTCTACACGGTTTAAACTCAGTTACAGAAGTTGTAGTAACTTAAGTGAGAGCAAGAATAATTGTTCAAAATACATGTATGACTAAGTTGCTAGAGTGCTCTTTTTATTTTGACCAACTTTTAAAAACAAGTAAAGAGGGGAACATGTAGCAAACGTAAAGTTTTATGCTGAGAAACTTCATTATGTGTTGCTATCTCCTCTAACCTTTTTTTAGAGGGTATGTGGTTGCGAGTTAGACCCTAAGGGGGAAAAGCTTTGCGATACATGCATGTTCACACAAGGAGTTCCCTGGTCTAGTGCATATTATATTTGAAAAGGGTTGAAATGGTTAAAATTCAGTGGTTGCTTTTATTTGGGCCACATATGGAATAGCTAATAGCAGGATTTTATCCGAATGGGGGTCTTGATGGTAGGATGACATACCGCCAACCGAAACACCCCCAGAGTTATGTTTTCACTCCCCCCCCCCCCCCCCCCCGTCTCCAAAGCTACTGTCCAAAGGAAGACAAATTTAGGCAGGTTTCAGAGAGTCGTTTCAGCACTGACTAATGTGGCGCAATGCACTTTTCTTTCTACAGGAACTCTGTGATGTTTAACAATGAGCTGATGGCAGATGTTCACTTTGTCGTGGGTCCGCCTGGAGGCACTCAGCGGCTGCCAGGACACAGGGTGAGCCCGTAAAAATGAGGCGTCCGGTTCCCCTTGTTCGTAGAAGCCGGAGTGGAGGAAGCATGTTTGCGATGTTACGGGAGAAAGTTGCAGTGGGGTGTTGAGTACCCCATACCTAATGATTTTCTTCATCGTGAGTTATAGAATGCATAATCTTTTATTTTCCCCAGTTTGTCCCAAGCAGCATTCCGCTGTCAATGTTAATTTAGACGTTACGGTAAAAATATGTGAATCAATAACAGCTGATATCGCTTATAATTCCTTCTGCTTCCTTTTCTGTTTAGCTGTACCCTACTTAAACCCGGGTGTCCTTGTAATGTTCCTTCTGTGTATAAACTCCTTTCTCCATTTCGGGAAGTGTCGTGATTCATACAGAACTCTAAAACTGAACCAAACCACGTGAGGATGTTTGGGGCTCTGTTGTTAGGGATCTGATTTATGAATGGAGCTCAGAAGGTCCTGCTGTGTTGTCCGACACAGTTCCATATCTTCCCCCACAGTCACATGACAAGTACTACGAAATATTTTGTAGGTTTGTATTTGTACCGGAGGATAAGAAATAATTGCAAGAATAAAAGGCTGGGAGTGTGTGTGTTATTACTAAGAGACTCCTTGCTAAGTGAAGCCCCTCCCTTCATGTTCTAATCAAGCCATCACAGTGCCTCAGCATGCTCTTAGGTGTCATCTTAACTGTCTCTCTCTCTCTTTCTCTCTCTCCCCCTCCCCCTCTCCCTCTCTCCTTTTCCCCTGAAGTACGTCCTGGCCGTTGGGAGCTCTGTGTTCCACGCCATGTTTTACGGTGAGCTAGCAGAAGACCAGGACGAGATCAGAATCCCCGACGTGGAGCCGTCCTCCTTCTTGGCCATGCTGAAGTACGGCTTGTTTGTGCGAATGCCTTTTGTGTGCACACAGCTCAAATTTGACCTCTTTTATAAAAGACTTTCTGTATGGGACCCCCCCCCCCCCCTCCTTTTGAGCTCATCCAGAGTAAGAGATGAGTTTTCAAGTAGAATCGTAACTGTTACATTCAAAAATAAACCCTTTTCTCCAGGAGAGGATTTGCTGCAACGGTGCATGATAACTAGACCACGACTATGACAATAACGCTTTTGATGTTGCAGGAATAATTGGTGACTGGAGCCATGCCTGGCTTTCTTACTCGTTGTTATTCCTTAAGCGTGCCATTAACAGGGGTGGGAAACCGTGGAACCAATTGTGCTGTGGATATGGGCTGTTCGAAATTAAATGCTTGTTTGTAATTTGATTTGCAGTACGGACAACTTCTATATTTTATTAATGTACTGCAAGGTTAATTCTGAATAATAATAGTTTTATTTGAGAATGTGTACAAACATGGAACAGCTCATGATGGTACAGAATTTCACCAGCAACAAGAATATATTTTAAGGTTTGCAGATTCTTTGTTGGCAGGTAGTAACTTCTGCTCGCAGTCAAGGCCACCAGGAGCCTGTAAATCCCCAGCGTTATGTCATCATTGTTATATTCTGTTCACCGTGGCGACGTCACATTACACGCGATGTTGATGACTCTTTCAGAAAGCTGTTCTTTGGGGACTTTTAGTGTCGCTCTCATGATAACCCTACGCGTCGTCTACGTCTGCCCGCCTGTCCCTCATGGCAAGCGTCGCTTTTTGCCGTCGTCTTGGAATTGGCCTCTTTCTGTGCAGAAAAGCAAAAAGCAACCAAAGGCTTCTGGAGGGAGCTATCTCCAGGCGGTGTGATATGACTTGGATGCAATCGTTTTGCCGTTTCCAATAAAACATTTCAGATGGGCGGATGGGGGGTGGGAATACCATTTATTAATATTAAATTATGGGGATTACAATTCCCATCAAATAATGACTGTTTACCAAGCATATGAAGCCGGGTGAGATTTGCATAAATATAATGTCCATGCACTAGCTAATATGAGCATAACAGCGCAACAGGAAATTTGCTGTTGCTGTAATAAGGGCTGTTTGCTGCTGCTGCTCCTTAAATGATTAATCCTATGAACGTGCCCATTAAATAACAGCGATGTCATATCAGTGACTCTGCAGCCGCTACGTAACTTAATGGTACAGTGTGATTTAATTTGGTAGCCTGGTACGTTTTAGTTTGCATTCCCGGTGTATCTGTCGGATGAAGAGCCAGCGTTGCCGTTAAATTTCCCCGATGCCATATGAAACGTCTTCAGGCATAAATCTGTATGTCTTAAACTGAGCAGCAAGGTGGCTCTATGTGTGGCACTGTCGCCTTACTGTGTGAGAGTTGGGGGTTCCTGCCTCCGATCTGCGTTTGCATGTACTCGCTGTGTCGTGCAGATTTCCTCCTGAGGATTCAAATTCCTTCCCGCAGTCAAAAGACCTGCAGGTAGCGATTGGTGTCTCTAAATGACTCTTAACTAACTCATGTTTTTGATTGATTTATCAGTTTTTCCATGTTCTTAAGAAATTTATTTGATTGTAGTTATTACATGTCTTGCATGCAGTGAAACTTTCTTTTACTGATACTGGAATGAATTTTTGCCCGCAGGTATATTTATTGTGACGAGATAGACCTTTGCGCGGACACAGTGCTGGCGACCCTGTATGCCGCCAAGAAGTACATCGTCCCTCACCTGGCGCGAGCCTGCGTCAACTTCCTGGAGACCAGCCTGAGTGCCAAGAACGCGTGCGTGCTGCTGTCGCAGAGCTGCCTGTTCGAGGAGCCTGACCTGACCCAGCGGTGCTGGGAGGTGATCGACGCGCAGGCCGAGCTGGCCCTCAAGTCCGAGGGCTTCTGCGACATCGACTCTCAGACCCTGGAGAGCATTCTTAGGAGGGAGACCCTCAACGCCAAGGAGATCGTGGTATTCGAGGCGGCGCTGAACTGGGCCGAGGCCGAGTGCCAACGGCAGGAGCTGCCTCCGACTATCGAAAACAAGCGCAAGGTCCTGGGAGATGCCATCTACCTGATTCGCATCCCTGCCATGACGCTTGATGACTTTGCCAATGGTGCCGCCCAGTCTGGCGTGCTCACCCTCAATGAGACCAATGACATTTTCCTCTGGTACACAGCCGCCAAGAAACCCGATCTGCAGTTCGTCAGCCAGCCCAGGAAGGGCCTGGTGCCTCAGCGTTGCCATCGCTTCCAGTCCTGCGCCTACCGCAGCAACCAATGGCGTTACCGCGGACGGTGCGACAGCATCCAGTTTGCCGTTGACAAACGGGTCTTCATCGCCGGCTTTGGCCTCTACGGCTCCAGTTGCGGCTCTGCAGAGTACAGTGCTAAGATTGAGCTGAAGCGCCAGGGGGTTCTTCTGGGCCAGAACTTGAGCAAGTACTTTTCAGATGGGTCCAGCAGCACGTTCCCGGTATGGTTCGAGTATCCGGTACAAATCGAGCCAGACACCTTCTACACCGCTAGCGTTGTGTTGGATGGGAATGAGCTTAGCTACTTTGGACAGGAGGGGATGACGGAGGTTCAGTGCGGAAAGGTAACTTTTCAGTTTCAGTGTTCCTCAGATAGTACCAATGGAACAGGTGTACAGGGGGGACAGATACCTGAACTTATCTTCTATGCCTAATCCATCATCCACATGAAATTGAAGAGGTTAGGTCTATTTTTTTATTTTCATTTATTCTTCTGACACTTGGGGAAATAGTGAAATTCCTGTTGTCCTCTGCTGGAAATGTGACAGACCAATATCAATGAAATTAAGGGTTCTTCAAGACCTTGCTGATTTATCCAACAGGTGACAAGGTACTTCTGTTCCATCGGTCAATTAGAGAGAGTCTTCAAACTACTGTACCTTAAGCCGTGCATTTTTTTTCAATGTGCATGAGCACCGGCCACGTTCATGCACTCTGCATTTCTCTATTGTTATAGAATCACTTAAGGAAGATAACACTTAAGAAAGGTAGTTAAATAAAACACATAGATGTGCCATTGAATGATATTGTGATTTGAAGCACTCAAGACTGTGATCACCATATTTAAATAAGAAGAAATTGCTACTACCTTTGGTGTCATTTTAATTGTGTATGTATTGTGTGCTTTAAGAAGTAGAATAGTTTCTTGGATGTGTTCGGCACAATTTTAATCTTGAGTTCAATAACAGTGTACAGATTTTAATTAAAAAGTGAAAGCAATCATGACCCATAGCAGTAAAGTATTTAACCTATAATGAAGTAGCTATTTGTTCCATGAAAAACATGGTATGACTTCCCTATACTCATGTTTGTCCTGATTGTAGTGTAGGATTTAATGAATCGTCATGGAAACCTTAAAGGGGCTGGTTGATTGGGCTTCAGGCCAGTATTTGCAGCGATTTAAGTACTACGTTGGGTGAGGTCTTTCCCGATAGCTACAAGCTGTTTTGTGGAGCAGTGTTTAAACTGGATTATACAGTGGTGCGTAGCAGGGTCCTAATTAAGATGCATCGTGTGCCGTTCAGCTCAGTTATTCGCTTCACGTTCCCTTTGCTAGTTTTCTCTGGGAAAGCCCTTGTATGTCAGCAACAGAGGCCCTTTTTACGATAAAATGTTAACAAAAAGCACTACACAGAGATAGGAACAGGCTCAGCGTTCAATACAAAACGGTTGACTGAAGAACGATTTCATTAAGCAGCATTTTCTGATAAAATAATCCATAATTCCAAAATAATCTTCCCGAAAGTAAGTATTTCTAACATCAACTATTTTTACACCTTTGCTTTTACTTTATAAGATTATATTGGGATAAAACTGGAATGGTAGCAAATGAAATGAACTTGCTGTTTTTTTAAAATGGATTTTTACGGTTTACATTGTTTACTACTGTTTACTACCACAAATTTGTCTACAGTGTGTACTAGTTACATTAACTGAATTTTGTGTACATTATAATGTCTTATGCATTTGAATCGTATAATTTTTTGTCTTGTATCAATGTTATTGCACTGATTTATATTATTTTTTTAACAACAAAAAAAAACACTTTCATTGGTCGCTTCCTCATTATCATATGATGAGTTTGGTGGGGAAAAAAATAACATGACAGATGACAGAATGGTGAACCTTGAGTTCCTGTTTGACAACAATGAGGGCAATGGATATGTTTAATGACTGAAAATAAACTTTAACTAGTCCTGTACATCTGCTATTGTTGCGTGTTGACTGATTACTGCAGTGAGTGGATGGAACAAGTGGTTAGAACATAACTGGACCGGACAGAACCTGGTATATCTCAATTGGAGTTGTGTATTTAAATTCTCTCTGGCCATATATGTGTACTTGCATGATTTTCTGGCTTGTTCTTACATGAAGGTCACACCTTCTACCAAAGGACTTTTCCCTGAAGAAAAGAAATCTTGGCTGAAGGCATGTTTACACCATTTCCAATCTTAATTATCCCAAGGATCATTACTGCTTGACTAAGCATTACATGTGATCTGAGGGATTGGTGTGATTGGTGATTCTAGCATGTCAAACAGCCACCGATGTGGGATTTTTATGTACCACATATCAGTGCGATAGACAAAATCATTCAGTCACTGGAATTTGTGTCACAGAAAACACCTTGTTAAGGGACATCAGGATTGGATTGGCCAGACTCAACGCTTATGGGAAGGGCCTTGGTCTAAGAGTTAAATATTTGTGGTTTGTGGAAAATCATCTCCGAATGCATAGGTTGTCACACTTAAAGTGATTCCGGAGGCAAAAGTGGAATGGTACTATGTAGGGCTTCCTGATAAAGTGGCCAGTTTAAGTTTATGTAGATACATGGGGTAGTCCAGATGACAGAAAACATGAAAGAGGAATTTACCTTTGTAATCAAAATTACAGCAGCTACAAAGGTGAGTCATATTGGAGCGAATGCCAATTAGCCGTAGGACTCGCCTATAAAAGTTGCGATGCAACGCAACTAACAGGTCCAAAGACATGCCAGTAACCGAATTTTAACGTTTCAAGGGATGCAGCCATGAAAATTATGATAGCGATTGTCAAAAATGGGTAAACTTTTGGCAAAGAGGGTCACAAATCGAAGCTCACCAACTGGGTTGGACTGACCCTAACAGGACATTTGCTAAGCACCACAAAAATGACCACACAACTGAATCTGCATCTCTGCAGTTAGATCAACACAAAAAGTGTATGTCGCACTCTTTGAAAATCTGGAATTTATGGCAAGTTTATCATTTGGAAACCAATTGTATCTCAAGGCCATTGCTCAAAGACACATTGGAGCATAAATCTTGGACCATGTTCCAACATCATAATGCCCCATATACACTGCTAAATAAATTAAATAATGTTTTCATGAACACCAACATAAAGCCAAATGTATCATCCCTGGTCAGACTAAAGCTGTTCTGAAGATCCTACTTTCATGTAAGTGGACCCATCATAGTTTACTCTATAAAGCTGACCTTTGCTCAGCAATCATTTCAACCCCTCCAAATAATTCCTTCTTTGCCATTAATTTTGCTACCAGCTTTCCAAGGCACATGTGGCCCTTTGTGGGGCCTCTGTTATAACTGGCTCTTTGTGGCACATCCAGGGTGCCTGGAAACCCAATGAAGAGGCATTGAAGGGATGTCGAAAAACAAATGGGTATTTCTGGCTTTAGGAATAGCCAGCGGATACTGGTCTTCTAGAATAGCTTGGGTGTACAGCTGTCTTTCATGTTGTCTGATAGGTGACAAATGTAGAGCCTAACTAATGCTGTCATCAATCTTTTCCCTTACACTTTTCTATTTGTTTCCCTATTCACCCTTTGTCCTTTTTAAGAATGGTGGAAAAAAAACAGTTTCCAATAAAGAAGAGCAGTTATTTCACTTGTTCTTTCAAAAAAAAAAAAGATTGACCTACAAACCCAACAAGCCAGTGCACCTCATAAGATTGGTCCACATAATTAATTGTGTTGGATGATGCTGAAGAAATACCACATATGGAATAATAGCAGACAAATGTTAAGGTGAGGAATCAACAGCAGACACAGAGAAAACGTGTAGTGGCAGTCTGGCTGGGGACAGAACCTGCCGCAGCAAACTCCTCCTTTTGAAAGTTGCTGGCCTCCTGATCAATGAGACAACGTTTGGTATTACCTTAAGAAGCCATTTAAAAACAGAGGGGCTTTGTGCAGATTTATTAGGCGAACATGGAGAAATTTTATGGCTGCTTCATTTATATGACACTGCATAATACAGAACTGTGGACAAAAAAAACTTATAGTCACAAAGGGTCCACCTCCTTTGTTCATTGACCCCATTGTTTAAAACTTGATCCTGATTGTTTAAAACACTTGTTCAATAATGATATGGCGCTCTAAATTGTGCTTGTTTATTTATTATTATGACTTGAAGGTCACATCACATTTTATGAGCCATTCGTGCAGAGATCCAGTTAATTCCAAAGAGTTAACAATCCCTTTCTCTTGATTAATACAGTTCCAGTCGTGAAGATCGACGGTAAGGGAATATGCTTTCCAGTTCTTTTGTATATGCATTGTGGTAGAGAAAATACTCTTACAAAAATGTGAGTTTTTGCTGCTTTCTTACTTTGAACGCCTGTGCCAGGATCATCTTAGGTTAATTGGACCCATTATAACACAATCAAAAGCATCTGTGTAAGTGTGCACAGGGGGATTTCACATTTTTAACATTAATTATAAACCACCTATAAGCACACTTCGGGGCCACTCCTGGGTGCTGTGTTGTAAAACATATCACTTTATCTATTGTTTTTACCTCTTATTTCTGTTCTCACTACAATAGAAGAGAAAAGAATAGTCTATACAAGAATCTATTCAGACTCGGCACACAAAGAAACAGTTACAATACCCTGCATGGATGCTGTGCAAACACTTGTTATTCATTAACACCTTGGGTAGCCTACATACATGCTGTGGGTTGGGCGTTAAGTGCTACTTGCCAACTGAATCTCGAAAACAACGTCTTATTAACTGCAAATTGGCATGGAGGTCCCAACTTCCAAAGATGTATTCATTGTATTCAAACAAGCTTGAATAGCTTTCGTTGTGTGTGTCAAGAAAACCTAAACGTTAAGCAAAGATTTGCAGGTACAAGTCAACACAAATGTCTGCAGTGCTTTATATATTGTTTATTTATAAAGTAGTTACCATATTTAATATGAAACAAATTAACTATACAATGATGACCATATTCACCTTAAACAAATGTTTTAGCGTTTAGCTTCACAACAGTTCTTTTGTGTTGTGGGTTACCAGGTAATTCTTGTTCCATGCAACTTTGTTTGTTGTCCTATTGATCTGTTACAGACAATTAATTTGTGTCTCCTAAAAGTAATTTTTTTTTGTATTTGGCAACACAAATCAGATGTCCCCACGAACGACCACAGTTTAGGGATAAACGCTAACGCCAGCTAGCATTGTCTGGGTGGAAGCAGCAGAGAGCAGAAGGCGGCTCCAGAGGGGTGTGGAGGCTTGTTGTCTCTGAGTGTCGGAGAACAACAGAAGGCAGCTCCACTGGGCGCGTGTCACGGGTGGTCTCCGGGCCGCCGCTCCAGCCGCCACTGGGCTCGCTATCTCAGCTGGCACCCGGCTGTTGGTTTTATGTTGCCGCAGCTCGACTAGCTCGTCAAATAAATAAATAAACACGTCCTCTGCGGAACGAGTTTCAGATTCAGAGGATACCTGGGAAAAAAATAAACAGTTGCCAGGCAGTAGCTTGGGCTGAATCAAAGCACAAGGTTACAGAACTGCCATAACAATTATGGTTTCATTGAGCTTCGCCCATGGCCTTGTTTTATTTTTGGACTGATTTGTGGAATTTGGATTCTCCTCTATAAAATGTGTGCAGATAACTTCGCCAAGAAATTTGTGGACAAAAACATGTCTGTGCTCTAGAAAAGTGTCCATTAAAGTTTATATGTAGTCTGACTTTTGAGCCAATGCTTGAATCCTGCTGGTTTTTCTATAGGACATGCACAATTGTGAAATTTTCCAGCAATGGAACATTTTAGTGTCATGAATACACATCCTGAGCATCGCATGGGCTTGTATATACAAAAAAATCCTACACTCTAATGCTCTACAACTGGAAAATACAACAAATATTAACAATATGAAGGCGGGGGGCGCTGTACACAATGTCCCAGCATGTTTTGTGCACTTCTTCTGCGCTACAATATTATCGGGCTGGACGATGTACAATACTAAAACAATTCTTACATCACTAGTCAGTTAGATTAAGATCAGGCTTTTTCTTAATTTAAGTTCTGTATGGAAATTATAAATCAATTGAAAAGGGAAAGTGGCACAAGTACCGTATCAAAAGTACGGTAACTAGTGCAATACAAAAGCACCCAAAGGTTCTGCGCAGAGGAAACTCGCTTCCAGAATTTGCAGTAGCTTAGCATTTTTCAGATGTTAAGGAAGGGCTAAAATATGTGTTCAAAATACATATATAATTAAGATGACAGAGTGTTCTTTGTTTTTAACTGTAACCAACATAAAATTAAGTTAACTAACTAAAATGGGAAGATGTAACAAACGTAAAATTTTATATTGAGAAGTATCTTTATTTTATGTGTTACTTACAATCAGCTTGAACCATTTTTTAGAATTTGCACCAAATTTCGGCACCCTTATTAATTTGTTACATACAGTTATGTGCATGACCCTGTTCTGTCTGCTTTTGAACTTGGGCTGCAAGGGGGCTCGATTCGCATTACATTAAAGCAACTGATACTGTAAATAAATGCTTATCCAGTGACACCAAATGACACTTAACATGAGAAAGGATATTAAATTCAGTTTACAGAGGATCATGCAAATTTCTCTGCATTTCTATCAGCTCCTCCTTATACTGTAATTTTCAGCATCAGCCTGAATCCTGCCCTGGGCTACGTGCTTGTGGAGTTTACATGTTCTCTCTATGGGTGTCTCCTCCCACAGCCCAAACAGTTACATTGCAATAAACTGGTGTCTCTAGATTATCTATAATGTCTTAGTCCTGACGCTTGCATTCCAGTCACAGCAGCCTATGCTTCCTGGAACAGACTCGAGGTCCACACTGCACCTCTGCATCCTGTGATGGATGGATGGATGACTGCATGAATGTATTGACAGATGGACGGGTGGTACAAATATCTTTTACGAATAGCTTATTGTTCAGAGTAAAGCTGAACCCTGCGTGGGATCGTTCTTTTGTTCTTTTTTCAATCCCGCCCACACTGGTAACCTTTATGGCAACTTACTGCTGACCCTGCAAAGATTAGATCCAGCTTCTCCATATTCCATACTTGCCCTGGTATTTCAGCACCTCAAAGCTGTGGCAGCGAGAATAGCCTACTTTAAAACTACTTTGAATTTTAAATGTTGTTTCTAAGAATGAATCAAGTTTAACAGAATTATGATATAACACAGTTCATTGCATTCATTCCCAAGAAGCTGAATAGGTTTGCGGCGGTGCACTTTTGAAATTCATACAATTTATCTAGATGAGTTATCTAGGTAACACTTCACGATACATTTCCTTAGTAAATTGCTAGTAACTCATTAGTAACTCAGTTGCTACTCAAGTACAAATCATGAACAAATATAGCAGCTACTTCAGATAAAACATACATTACGATTCATTAATTATGAACAAACATGAGTTGAGTATTTAATTTTTGTGTTATTCATTATTTGCTCCTTTAGTAGTTCTACGTTCTCATGAAATCAAAAGGTAAAAAAGTTGAATGGCATAATGTTGCTTATTTCAGGCTGCTATTTGATTGGCTGAGATAAAGAGAAGTGGGCCACTCAACAGCTAGATGAGATGAGCAAAATAACCATATTAAGAGGCTGAAAGTACAGTAAGTTTAGTCGTTTTTTTTTGTCCTACAACCTAAAATAACTCATTTTTTCTGCTTCTTAAGTAGAAGAGTGTCTGCACCTCTTTCTTTGAAAGGGAATACCCTGTTACCAAGGTGTTTTGACAGTTTCTGGGAAGCTGCAAAGCAAGATCTAAGGTGTTGTGACACAGCTTATGGAGAGTGGCTGGGCAGCACCAACTCCGAACCCTCTCAGTCCTCCCCAGCGGACCCTCTGGCAAACCGCAGCTTTGGTTGCCTTTCCGTCTTACAATGCAACCTATGTATGCGCCTCAACCAGAGTGACAAGTAACTGAACACCTCGGTATCTGCTGATAGGTCCCTCTAGGCTTCTTTTCCCAACCCACTACAAGTAAGTCTTTGTTTCTGTTCATTTTTGTGGCTGTTGTACCATCTGGAGAAGATGAACTTTCATGGTGGACTTTCATGCTCCGTTTTTTACAAATCGTAAAACATGCGCCACTTACTCTTCACTGCTATCTTTGCTTGCGTTCCTTTGTGGAAGAATAAATAAAAATATATTATAAAACAATACACAGCAGTACATGACAATGACAACTTTGACATACAAGACATGACAAGTAAATGGCAAGTAATACAAAGAATGAGAGGTGCAGGTCAGTGTATATAGACAGAAGTCTGTGCAAGTAAGAGAAACACCTTTTAACACCCAGAAACACTGTTAGAGATTAAGTTTTGACATGAATAGTTGCCGTGGCATGTTCTTACTATGATTGTACAGGATTGCGTAACTCTTGTAACTGGGAATTCATTGACAGCTCAACCTTGCTGCACTTATGCCTGGTCGAACTCCTCTACAGCAGTGTTTCACAACCCAGTCCTCGTGGAACACCGGACACTTCATGTTTTTGCTCCCTCAGCTCCCAGCGCACCTGTACTAGGTATTTGGTGTTCCTGATTGGCTGAGAGCTGGGAGGGAGCAAAAACGTGGACAGTCCGGGGTTCCCCGAGGACTGGGTTGGGAGCCACTGCTGTACAGCATATTAGTTGTACTATTTCCCTCTTGTATGTCAATTTGGGCAAAAGCACTTGCTAAATGCATAAATGTAAGATGCAATGTAAAATAGCCCATCTACCACCATTCTGGTGTGCTGTCCTTGATATTACCACCGATAGCTGTTATACAGATGCTTCATTCAGATCGAGCTCACATTCAGAATTCTCTGGGGATTTCTACACTTCTCAGAATCCACACTGTGCATTTCATCACCACTACAGAGGCACTCTGGGAATAACATCGTAAGTTGTTACCACAGCTCAGAATTTCAGATTTTTTGCCCATGCCTTCATGATTACAAAGTTGTAACTGGGAAAGAGATCTGCCAATCGTTTAAAAAAAGTAGTACTTTCTTTAGCCCTGTGAGTCGTTTTCACATACCCTTTTCTATCTCAATGACAGACAAAGACGCACATGTATACACAGGTGAGGGCAAGTTTTGGGGCCAGAGCACAGGGTGAGCCAGCACCCCTGAGGTTAAGGGTGGAACAGTGATATAATTACAGATCACTATCCCATTAAGCTATTCATTACCTGTTTAGGTGGACAGAGGCTGGGAGCCCAGACTAGATCAATACTATAGTGAGGTTCATATTATATCGAAAAAATCATGGCAGTGATTAATAACAATGTATTTATAATTTTGCCATACCTGGTAAAACATGAGGGAATGCACACTATTTACGCTCTCCATATTACTAGGGTGTAAAATATTTTCTTTTATCTTTTGAAATTTCAGGTGCATGTATTAATTTTTTATTTCATTATAAATAAGTATCCAGTAGACGACTGTGTATTTTTAGTGAGTGACCATTTGTTAATGAACTGCACATAAAACGGTACAACATATGTACAAAACAATGTACATAACACGTTTAGGAGCGATGATGGCGTTAGCATTGTGTCAGAATTCTGTCACGTTATATCAGAGCTGTTCTGCATTAGCGTTTGAGTAGCTTTTTAAATGTCTTCACTTTAACTATTACTGACTTCTTTCCTAAATTAAGACCAGTGTTTGTAATAGTGGTGGTTGACCTTGAATGCGCCTTCGTTCCTTGCAATATTTAAGATCTTAATCCTAGGCGACTTAAAGTTTAGCTTTTGACATACACAGACCTCAGATGCTTTAGATCAGCAGAATTTTGCTGACTTTGAATCACTTTGGCTATAAATATGGTATAAATATGAGCTTCAGAAATAATTACTCTCCTTGCAAACAGATTGCATATTGAAACAGATACTTATAGGTCATTATAGATGAAGATAATTTTTAAGTGGCTGACACTAGTTGATGTTGCATTTCTGAGGCTGTGTGATCGACCATACTCCATGCTGCCTTTTATACAGATTTTCCTACGATCTAGAAGTTTTGATTTCATTAGCTTAGTTTGTGTGTGCACTATGACACAGATCGCTAATTTCAGTTGAAAAATAAAAAAAATAAGAATCTGACTTGGAGCATCTTAAGGATCTGGATAACGGCACGGAAGAGTCTCCAAATGTGCTGTGAGTAATGTTTATGTAGATGTTGTTGGAAGCTGCATCTTTCCTACCTTAAGAAAAGTGAAAAAATGCAAATGTCCCCTCCATAGTCGCCTTAGCTACGAGTCGGCTAATGACTGGGGCTCAGAACTGCAGCCATCCTACTATGGAGGTCCTCCAGACTAGCAGGATCTGGCTGCAAGACACACCATATGGAGTCTGCTTTTTCGGCCATCCATTCCAGCGCCTTTGTCCTCGTTCAAATCGCACAAAACACGACCTCGCTGAAGAAACCAGTTAAACTGAAACAGGAGGGACCCGATTTCCCCGTCGTTCGGGAGATTTAAACACATTGCTTTTCCCTTTGCTAGTCTGGATAGCGTTTGTACAGTAGCAGGATGTGCTTTACCGGAAAAAAAAATATTTTCTGCATTGTGTTTTACCCAACAAGATTGTGCACTCAGGTATTTTCAGGCACAATCAGAACGGAGGCACAGTTGATGCTCACCTGTGACAATGTCATGTTAATCATCAGAGAAAACATTTCAAAGGAAAACAGCCCCTCTCTGCAGGCTCTGGAACATCTCACACTGGTGTTTTAAAAAGATTGACTTCATCATTACCAGACATCAATGTATGAGTTCTTTGTGTGACACAAAAAAAGAAAGGAAAATAGGTGGAGATTTCTGGTCACAGTGGTCCAGTCAGCAATGTAATGGAAATATTACTTAATGAAGTTCATTCACAAAGTTTATGTGCAGAAAATGCTCTAATTTCCCACATTAGAGTGAAAGCTTTGGATGTAGTAATTTAGCTTTCAATTGAACATTAAGGACAACTGGAATGAACACATGGAACGAAAGCTAATAAAATTCTTTACTGTGAGGCCCTTGGTATAGATGTTGGTACAAATCCTCAGTGCAGATGTCTGTGTACAGAAATGAGTTGTTGCTTGCAGCAGTATTAGATTCAAAGCCCAACAAATGAAATTGTGTGTTGGTGATTCAGGTTCATTAACATAACTCATCCATCTTCAGACCGGCTTGTGCTTCATTAACATTGGACCCATGAAAACAATGAAGTGTGTTTTGGGGTGATGAGTCTCTCGGCGTCTGTGACAATCGGCATCTAGCACATTCTGTGCCAGACGACACCACTGTGTGGTGATGTAATTCTGCCCCTAATTATTGACTCACATCCTCCTACTTCATGTGCCAAAAATATATGTTTTTTATACATTTAAACCATGCAAGGTTTGTTTTGTTGTATTTTTGTATTTATTTCACTTAGTTTTTCTCAGCCCCAACCAGCTCTCATTGTTTCATAATGTCCATTGACATTATTATAGAGCTGAACTAATGCTCACAAATATGCAACTTGGTGTCAAAATGAATCAATTTGTTTGTATGTGACTCAGCAGATTAGACCTCTGTGCCTGTGATCGGTCACCAGATTGAAACCTGTGCTTGTCAGAGTAACTTTATCACCATCGGGCCCTTGAGCAAGGTCCTTACCCTCCTGAAGAATGCTCCAGGGGTCCTAGATGGACGGCTGACCCTGCTATCTGACCCAGAGCCTCTCGCTCACCACTATCATCGCTGTCCAATGAAAAACACATATCTTTAAGGATCCACTATTTCAGGAACGTGGAAAAATGCCTATTCTCAGAAACTACTATGCAAAATAAACTTAAAACAATGCAATGAGACACCTTTCAGAGCACAAATAGACACCTATCAAAAACAGTAACTCAGCGATTTAATGTTTTAAATGCACTTATGGGGATTGTTGTCGACAACATACAAACTACTCTTGCTTTATATTCAAAATTAACAATACCTTTAGTTAGCTAGCTATATAGCTATCAATATTAAGTTATTAAATTACCAATTTTAACAATGTAGCATTAAGTGCCTGAATATAAATGTTAACTTGTACAAATACGAGTATTAACTAAAGAGAATACTTCATATAACATTTTTAATTGGTCAAACACTATCAGAAGACACCTGACAACATGCATATTTCATGTGCAGTTAAAAGCCACAATCGTTGAAAATAGATATACGTGGCTTTCATTGGAGAGAAATGATATATGAGTATATGTCATAAAAAGGAGAGAAACTGAGATATGCAAAAAGTCATATTTTGCAATGTACTTGCACGAATGGCAAACAAAGCTTCATTTAAAATAGTAAGGCTGTTGTTCTGAGGGCGCTTTAGCATGCTGCCTTGGGTTCTTCTCTTTCGCATGTTCTCTCTCAGCGGCTGACTATAGCTGCCTGGCATTTCGCATTACGGCCCATGGCTCTCCATTAGTGAGAAGCGCTGATGAATGATGGGCCACGTCGAGGCGTTCTGTTCACGTTCCGATCGATTCCATCCCTAATTCTAGAATGCGGCCACTGGAGCTTTGCTAAACCCTTTGGGAGGGGACCTGGGAACTGCGTACTGCGTAGTCCAGTTCAGGAAGGCTAGTGATGATGTTGCCTTTTCACAGCCTTCCTTTCCATGTGACTATATCTAAATACTAGAAAAAAAACAAGGACAAATGTGCTTTTTGACACATATTTTGATCAAGCGCCATGTCATACTTTTGATATGCATGTCAATATAATTTGAATAAATTCTTCCGCAAAAACTGTTGTTAGTACTGAGCTCCTTTAGCTTGGCAGTTAGAGGAAAGATAAACAGACATTATGATCCATCCATCATCATTTACTCTTGTTCCAGTCACCGAAGGGTGGCATGGAACCTATTCCAGGCAGCATGGGGTACAGGGCTGGGGTACAACCTCGACAGCATGCTAGTTTCTCTTTGGGAACATGCACACAAGCAGGCATGTACTTCAGGTAACTTAGAAATTCAAGTCTTTGGGTTGTCTGAGGAAGCCCGCTCAACACATGAAGAACATGCAGACTGAACGCACACAGAGCACAGGTTTTAATTTCATCCCCCACCCTGGAGGTGTGAGGCAACAGTGTTACTCACTGAACAACCATACCACTATCCCTGTCTAACTGTCATGTTTTATTTTATTTGTGGTATCTGAATGCAAATGAATCTTGTGTGCATCAAGTGCGGTGTAGAAATAGTGACCCTGCTTTGGAATGTATTTCTGAAACTAAGCACTGCGCCACAATGCCACCCACAGATATTATCAGTCGGATTTAATAAAAGCATGCAATTCTCTTGGCTTCAATGTGAAAGGCATGATAAAATATGAAACAGAGAAGCTGAAATTCTGTAAGAATTTGCTGAGGCTCATTCGTGTCTCAGCCGCAGTTTTGACAAGAGTAGAAACTGGTTGTACTTGAGGTTCCTCTTTGTTGTATTTACTGGAATTCATCTCCTGAGAATGGAAATATGTGTTTGCTTTATGGTTAGAACTCTATGTATAAAGTAACATTCACATTCATTTATTTACTTGAGGTCGAATATGAGTGTCATATCATAAATTCAGCTCTGTAAAAAAATGAAAGACCACTCTAAATTTAAATCTAAATCTGCATTTTTAAATCCTGGTTTAATCCAGGTTCTGCTGGCAGAAGGCTACACTGCAAGGCAGGTTGCTTCCCGGCTCAGAGTTTATAAGATGGCAGTACACAAGAATAAGGTGAAGCAGGAGACACTGGCAATAACCAAGAGCCAGCCAGGTAGAGAGCAGAAGCAAATTCCTTATACTGGAGATAACCGTCAATTTATCCAGCAGTGCCTCATAATTCAGAGGATGACCTCAAGTGACCTTCAAAAAGAATGGAAAACATGGTGTGAAGTGCACTGCTAGGACAGTGTGCTGTAGACTCATAGAAGTAAGACCCAAAAAACAAGGAAGAAGCCCTTCATTAATGAGAAAGAGGGAAGAACCAGGTTGGCAAAATGAGTGAAACTAAAAATTTTGCCGTGGTCTCAATTTTTTCCCGAGCTGCATATGACTAAATAAATACAGTGGCATGCAAAAGTCTGGACACCCTTGCTTAAAATATATGTTACTGTGAATATTTAAGTGAGCAGAGGATGAACTGATCACCAGAAGGCATAAAGTTAAAGATGACACATGTCTATGTGTCTAGAGTGTGGAAGACCGAGAAAACTTTCTGAAGGAAATGCTTGATGGATTCCTATGAAGGAAGGCAAATTGAAACCTCCAGGAAGATTCAGTAGACTCTGGAGTGGTGTTGCACTCTTCTATTGTACAGCGACACCTGAACAAACATGACCTTCATGGTAAAGTCAGCAGAAGAATACCTTTCCTGCATCCTAGCCACAGATTTTAGCGTCTGAAGTTTGTGAAAGAACATCTAAACAAGGGTGAAGCATTCTTGAAACAAGTCCTGTGGACTGATGAAGTCAAAATAGAACTTTTTGGCCCTAATGTGCAAAGGTATGTTTGGAGAAAAAAGGATGCTGAATTCTGTGAAAAAACCACCTCTCCAGCTATTAAGCATGGAGGTGAATCAATCAGGTTTGGGCTTTTGTTTCAGCCAGTGGCACAGGGAACATGTCAGCAAATTCTGGCAGCAAACAACACACCATCTGTAAAAATTTGAAGTTTAAAAAAGGATGGGTCCTACAAGAAGACAAAGATCCAAAACACACCTAAGAAACCTCAAGAGGTGTAAGCTGAAGGTTTTCCCATGGCCCTCACAATTTCAACTCAAACATCAACCTCAAAATTTTGGATGGGCAGCATTTCACACAATGGGCTATCTGATTGATTTCAATGTGATTTCTGTAAGGTGCTTTTAATTACCAAACACTAAACAAACTGCCTTTGCAAACAAAGGTGGAAGCGACCTGCACTGCATTGGTGCTAAGTGGGCAGGGAAGGTGTAACATTACTGCCTTAACTGCCTACAGTGGCTGCCCACTTGGTTCTCAATTGGCAACGCTGTGCTAATATCGACATTAACACACTGTCAAGTGTTTGATACAGTGCTGCCCTCGTATCCGCAGGGAATGCGATCCAAGACTTACCGGGGTGATTCGAAACTGTGGATAGTGGCAAACACTATATATTACTTGTTTTCCATGTACTTACATACCTATTATATAGTTTAATGTATAAGTTACACTGAGACCGTAGTTACCAAATCAGTGGACACAGGGGTTTTACTGTACTGTTCTAGTGAGCTTCCTAGCTAACAGTAACGTTAGTTAGCTAGCTAACTATCTAGGACTTAAACCACTACTAGCAAAGATCCTTATTCAAAACAACATTGCAGCAAACTACAGCAACAAAAGATATATTTAACAAAAAGGAGCTTTAATAAAAATAAGGTTACATTCCTCCTCCACAGGCATTCGCTCCATAGAAGAATATCTGCCGGGACGAAAGATATAAATGTGATTGGCAGATTCGGATGCCGCAGGCTAAAGCTGACTAATTGGGTGGGCAGAGCAGAAATCCACCCCTGCCCACTTCTAGATCTGGCCGTATTTACAAGTTGCAATACAGTACTTGCCAAAGGAGGAGTTGCTACATACTGACCATGTTGAGGGTCAAAACATTTGCTTCACGCCCTTTTCATATTTTTAGTATTTTATATCTGTGAATGATGGAAATAAAAATGTATTATGGCTTATGATACTGGAGAAGTATGTCATCTTTAACTTTATGCCTTTTGGTGATAAGTTCATCTTGTGCTTACTTAATTATTCAGAGTGACAGACATTTTAAGCAGGGATGTGCCAACTTTTGCATGCCGCTGTTGCTACTCTCACTGAATCAGTAAATACAGTCCGACTTTCGCTTACCAGACATTCTGTATTATCCAACGTCCCACTGCAAAAAAAACACACATCAATCGGAAACAAGAACTGCAAGTTGTGAGCGTAGTCTTTTTTTTGTTGCTTCCGACTCCACCGCAGCTAATTAGTTACCCCGACTGTACAGTGGCACGCCCGTCTACACTATGACTCATGTGTCTGTCATTCGCCCCACCCTGACTCACTCACTGTCACAACTCACTACTCAGTATTTAACTTCAGACAATTCTGCAACTATAGGTTAATTTTTTCAGTTGTTCTGTTGTAAAACATGATTATTAGGTCCGTAATGTGTAAAATTATAACATAGTTTGACGTTTAATAGGCTTTGTCTTAACACCACCCATTATCTGACATTTTCGCTTATCTGACGTTCTGCCGGTACGTCAAATCATTGTAAAGCAAGAAGCATCGGTATTTAGCAGGCACTTTATTACAAGTGACCACAGTGAATGAAGATGGAGCAGGTTTGTGGTTAGATAACCTAATCGAAATGCTCAAATAAAACGTGGGTTATGAATTGTCTTTGGAAGGTTTAGAGGGACTCTGTTGATCAGATTTGGGTGGGTAGCTTGGTCCACCATCGAGGAACCACATGAGAAACATCTAGAGTGAAGCTTATTTCCATGTGGTGGAGAGATCATCAAATAGAGTTGGCTTACTGATTGGACATCAGTCTTTGAGAGCCCATGGGAGAGCTGTATACTTCTATAACATATTGTGGTGCTGGGAAAGACCCATTGAGCCAGTGCCAAATTTTAAATAATGTAAATAGTTCTGCGTATTTCTATGTACAGTATTGTGGTGTTATTGTGCTGCATAGTGATGCCATGTGTAGTGTTAGTATTAATTATCGTAAATAGCGGTGTGTGTGTGCTCACCATATACTGCACGGTGTAAGTAGTGGGGGCAACCACCACTGTGGGCAGTGTGAGTGCATTGTGAGTATGCGTGGCTGAATAATGCCTTAGCACTGGTTTAAAAAAAATCATACACAACACAGCATTATACAGTAGACATGCATGAGGGCAGTTTTAAAATTGATTTAAAAAAATTGAAGAATTACATTCTTCTATTTTCTAATGGCCTCTGATTATTGGCACTATTATATAATATATATATATAATAGTTTGTTGGATAAAACCATTTGTAGCACTTTGGGATAAATGTTTTTATATAGGTGAAATATTTAAAAATGTCAAGGAATGACACATTACCTCAAAAGTGGCTGAGAGGCCTCAGTTACCAAAGGGTTAAATGGATCCAGAAGGAAGTAGAGTCAAAGCCCATTGATAGTTATGAAAGGAGACAAAAAGAGAGGGAAAAATGATGATCAAGGCATTCTACCAGTGTCAGAAAAATGCATGTATGTGTTGTTGGAGTGTAACTGCAGCCTTCTGTTTGGGTTCCTAAATGCATAGCCAGTGGTGTCAGCCGGTCGGCCTTTGGTGTCACACAATCTAAAGAGACGGCCTTGCAACTCGAGCTGAACTGATATCCTGCCTGGTCACCGAGACCAGATGTGGGGTGAGGGGGAAGGAGGTCAGTGCTGATAACGAGATATGACAGACATATACAGAGAGACGTGTGGCACCGTCTAGAGTGGCAGCAGCATTATTTATAGTAAGCTGCGTTAAAAATCAGATGGGTGAGATGTTTAGGCCAGTCAAATGTTTGTATTAGAATATACAGTAGTACAGCCATGGAAAAAACGAAGGGAGCTCAGCACAATTTTTTGTTTCACTCATTTCTCAATTTATGGGTGTGCATCTGTGAATAATATACAAAAAAAAAGTTAAAGCACCCAGAAGTAATGGTCCGATTTGGATGTAGCACATGTGCAGACCAGTGATGGGAATGTGAATGATTCAATTTGTAAAGAGCTGGCAGGTCTAGTCACCAGAAACAGAGGATGCCTCGTAGATGCATTAGACAACATTACCAGCACTTGAAGGAGTTTGATAGGGGTCACATTTTGGGTTTGCATGAGGCCAGGTGGTCATATTGTGCAATTTCCTGGCATGTGGGGCAGATTTCAGGTTTTGGTCATCCAAGACAGACCATACCAAGGGAGGATCGTCGTATCGTGAGGCACGCAATATAGAATACCATGAAATCTGCGTCTGCTATCCAGACACAGGTGTTGGACTCTTTACAACGCCTTGTGTCATCCCACACCGTGCTTCGACGACTGGCATCAACCAGACTACAGGTTCACCGTCCCAAGCGTAGGCTGCTGTTAACACCCTACTGACATGGGACCAGCAACGTGCGCATACTACCAACTCTGTTATCCATTTGATCTGATATTATAATCATTGCAAGACAGTCACATTGCCTTTCACCACGTGCAGATTAATTTCATTTCCACCACTCCGTCTGGGTGCTTAATTTTTTCTGTTACTGAGTGTATATTTCTTTTGCAAACTGTAGCCTGGTTCTTCCATGTTCTTAATGAAGGGTTTCTTCCTTGCTTTATGAGACTTCAGTCCTACTTCTAGGAGTCTGATATGTCCTATCAGTGCACTTCACACCTGGACTTAATGTTTCCCATTCCTTTTGAAGGTCACTTGATGTCATCCTCCGATCCATGAGAAACTGTCAGATAAGTCATTGCTGGCATTAGAAAGTCGCTTCCTCACTTTACCTGGCTGGTTTCTGGTCGTTCCCAGTGTCTCCTGCTTCACCTTGTTCTTGTGCACAGCTGTCTTTTTTTGAATTTTGAACCTGGAAGCAGCCTGCCGCTCAGCATAGCCTTCTACCAGCAAAACCAGGATTAAACCCGGATTTAAAAATGCACATTTGATTAAAATTATGGAGCGATAGTTTAATTTTTTCCATGGCTTTATATATGTACTGTACTGTACCTGTCAATGAACCACTGAAGCTGCGCAATATTTTCACAAGCATCACAAAGTAGTGTATGCGATCGTGATCACGAAGCATAGTATTTAACACAATTTTTTAATATACAATATATATGTAATAGGTTTTATGGCAGTCCATTTGTACATACGAGTTACAGGTACTGTACAGTAAGTCGCACATTTTTATCCCAGGGACTGCCTGTATATGGTAAATATACAAATGGTTTAAAAATAATCTGACCACGCATATACTTTCCAAATTAACCATGGTGTTAGTGAGTTGTGTCAGGAACTGCAAGCCATGTCCATTAATATATTACACATTTGCAATTCCTTTGCCTCTCGCATCTCTGTTTCAATGCAGAGGGAAGTTACAGAGTAGATAACTAAAATTTTAAAACTGGCTTTGCTATTTTGTAAGGTCTTCAAGAAAACCAGAAAAGACATTTTTTTTTCTCAATTTGAAATTGAGTGTCACTGTGTGGGAAGGACAGAGGTGAAGGCAGGTGTCGGGGAAAAGTAAAGGGGCTTTATTCAAATGAAACAATTCAAAAGGCAAAAGGAGATGGACCACAAGGGATCAAAACTAGGCGGGGTAGCTAGACAGAAACACAAAGTGCAGGGTATATGGAGGAGAACAAGCAGTCAGCATCCACAAGTTCAGAGTGTAACAATACAATGACTGCACTGAGAAGCTCAGGACGACAAAGGCACTATAGACACCACAGAAGAGGAGCAGACGAGAGGCACCTGGGATCATCCACACGAGGGCTGTAATGAAAGACAGGGTTAAACGAGGAACAGGTGTGGCTCGTTAGCGCCACACCATGAAGAACACAGGTGAAGAAGGCTTGTGAGGCGTGACACTGAGGATGATTTGAAGTGAAAGTTATTGCACAACTGAATCATTGTACAGAAATGTAAGGATTACACAAAGTGAACAATGCTTTATTCTCCAACAAAATTTATACAGAGCATTATGTAGGCATAGGCCAGGTATAGAGAGACAGATCAAATAGAACATGTTTGTCACTTGCCACATCCAATATAAGCCTGCCAAATAAAATATCACTTCAGACAGGCGTTAGCACTAACTGAAAATGAGTTTCAAAAGTTTATGCTAGGATATTTGTGCACGTTCAAAGACCCATTCTCTGCAACCAACCTCTTCAATAATTCGGTCTTTTTCATTATTCAAAAACACTGGGCCAAAGTCAAGCAATTTTCCTTCACACAGTATATTCCAGAAGGCTAACATTCTAGCAGAACAGAACATTCTTAGAAATATAATGAAACTGTCCAAGTGTAAAAGTGTTATTGCTGTTTCACTCAGGGGGAGATTCAGTTAAATATGTTCGCCTCTGCCTCCCTTTGAAGGCTTAAAATATATTTCTCAAGTGTAAAAGTTTAACCTATATTCCATCCTGAGCTATCTTTAAAAATAACCCCAGGAAAGCGGCACAGGAAGTGCAGTGATAGTTTCTTTTTTACCAAAGGAAAATATCAACATTTGCAGTGGATAAGACAGGTTGTGCCCTTTGGACATTTCTGACAGACTGACGAAAGATTTTCACAGCAGCCACGTCGTGAGGAGAACAGCTGGAACAACACAACAGCTTGAAACGCAGCGGCGCTCTGCCACGACCCTGCCACACGGGACAGCAGGCTTCCACGCCTGAATATTTTTAGGGCTGCTAAGCTACAGGTAGGTTAGGAAGGTAATTAAACTAATGTTTTATAAGACCGCTGAATAATTGTGTACTGCAGAGCTGCCTGAGGAATGATCGCCAACCTGTTGCCAGTAGGACCTCCCATCCCATGTTGCTTCCTCAGGTAAGGTGCAGTGTGAACTAATGAGTGTGGAGAGCAGCTTGGTGATGCGAGGCAGAGGAATGGAGCGTCTGGCAAATGTAGGGGCCATCACTAAAAGCTCATCATAAACAAGGAATCGTTTAAAAATGACATGTCAGACTAGATTGCCACTGTATCTTAGCGGTTAGCATTGTAATCTCACATCTCCAGGAATGTGGATTTGATGCCCCCTGCATCATGTGTTTAGCTTACATGCGCCTCTAGGTAACGCATAATGCGTGTGACCATGTCCCGTTACCCCATCTCATCCAGAATGTGTCCTGCATTGTACTTTGTCCCCAGGGATAGACCCCAGGTGAACACTGACCCTGTATTGGGTAAGTGTTATGGCAGATGGTTAGCAGGGTAATTAGGTGACTAGTGGAAAGTTTTAGGGCTTGTACAGATAAAGAGCTGCTTGAGAGGGCACGTTTCATATTTCATGTTACTAATCCCAATGTAGCAAAATCATCAATGCGGTGATGCTCAGTAAAGCAGAGGCTCCACTTAGGATAATGTGACCCAGAATAATGCCCTCTTGTGACTCTGTGTGACTTAGGATGGCACGTTGCGTATCTTAGCAACCCTCTCTTCTTTGACTCTACAATAAAGACACTCAACAGGCATCTGCAGCCCGGGATAAAATATTTAATGGCACGGTGAGTCAACCCTGCACTGCTGGCCGCGGCAGTCAATGCACTGTAACTGAAATTAGACCCTGGCTAACAGAACTCAGCGTTTCCATTCATCTGCCTCTGAAATCAATTCCTGTAGTTACTCGCAATATATATGCGAAAACAGTGAACTTCAGGGGCTCCCATTGTCGAGTCTGCAGACAATGGCTTCTTATTGTGCAATATAAACAGAACAGAGGACCTGCATTAACTGTGATATCTCCTATTTCACTGAAATAGTCTTAGATCGGGTGGCAAAGAAAGCGAGAAGAGTAATTGGTAATGATGAGGTTTATAAGTGGGGCTATGATCTTCTTTATGGACAAGAGATATGCAGATATTTTACGGTGATGTTAATTGTTTCAATCATAAATTGTCTTCTTGGGGCAGCACAGTAGCCAGGGTTTGGGGTTCAAATTGCACCTCCACTGTGTGCGTGTGGAGTTTTCCCCATTTTGAGTGGGTTTGCACCAGGTATGCTAAATAATGGTAAATAGGACAGTATAGAAAATACATTAACCAGCAACATAGTTAACATGAGATACGAAACGTGCCCTCTCAAGCAGCCCTTTATTTGTACTTCCCCTAACACATTATTTATTAAGTTTTATGTACTGAACATCGTTGTGTGTGCTATACTTTGCAGTAGGTTTGTTTACACGAGTGTCAACACATACACGCATTGTGCTATGACGTCTCAAGGCAATACAAATTTTTCACCTTTCAACCACTATAATGTTGCGGGACCACAGTTGTATATGCGGGCCGTCATTGACCCTTAAGGTATTTATGTGTCACATGACTACATATCTATAACTGGCTTGCTGATAAACCGATGCTACATGCTATTTTATTCCCTTTTTGTAAAACCAAATATTCTCTTCTGATTTCTTTAGATTAGCAAAAACTGGTGCTGATGTAGGTATTCTGTAAAAGTGAAGTGGCATAAAGCAAATGTTCATAAAACGGGGGATACTTGTGGTCCATAGAGTAAGATTGTGTGTGAGTGCACTGTGATGGACTGGCAACCCATCAGGACCAAACCTCAACATTGTGCCCCGTGCTGCCTGTCTCATGCGGACAGAACATGCACATGCATGCAGAACTGTGCAAAGAGCCAAAGAAAAGGTTTAAAGCTATTTCTCAGGGTAGTAAGTATACATGCACCCAGGACAGAAAACATCATTTAACATTAGAATATATACAAATTAAGAGTAACAGTAACAAGAATTTCTTCTGCCCTCCAAAAAGGTTCATGGTATCTTGTTGTATGACTATGTCCAGTATTGCCTGTTTTGTATATGACATAATCTGTAAAAGTTAGCTGTATATAAGTAGAGAGGCTTTTCGCCTTGACCGGCCACTGACTGTACCTGAGCGTTGGAGAGACCTCATACACTATACTGAAGTCAGAGCCAGTATTTAAAAATGCATTTATCTTATTACTCCATTAAACTGACATCCTATTCTATTAATAGACAACTGTAATCATTTTAAAGTGTACATTTGCCCGGTAGAGTATATACTTTAAGTGGAATACAACAGTGTAACTATTACAAGTAATCAGCTCCCAATTGACCAATTAAGTCAGAAGATAGGCCTCAGTAAGCAGCACGGCAGGAAGCCTGACACTTCTCTGGAGGTGGGCTGATGTCCATTATAACCTTACTGCGGGGAAAAAAAATCAATGCTGAGAAGTAAAGAAGGGGGCGAAAGAGTTGCTCCTTTGCAAGGACAGTAATTTGTTTCATAGTGTTCCGTGTTGAGGCGGGTGGGTGACCTTGCCATTTATCCTCCACGGCACTCCGAACGTGTGCCGCTCCACACATTAGCATGGTGGCACTCGACTTCGCTGGCGGTGGCTGAAATTAGCAGCGTGCTTTCAGAATTAGAATCTCTCCTCACGGAGCTGGCTGGCATTTCTGAGGCGGCACCCGGCAGCCGTCCGTTCTGCACCATGTGCCATCGAGACGGATCTGAAGTACATGCCAGCGCTCACTCTGCAGTCAGCTAGCAGCCCGCTACGAAAGCGCCGTCACGCCCTGAGACACGGCGCCCTGAGGAAATCTCCACTTCATTGTTACAGATGCTATCAGCACCCCATTGTCTTAGCCCTCAAAGTTTAGCCTAGACCTTTGTCAATAAAGTGCTATTTTTCCATGCCCTCCTTTATAACACCAGATTATTTTGCTATCACCCACAGGGTATGACTGACCTCAGAGTTGTAATTTTGTAAACACTGTATAAAATTGCACATTGCCTTGCACAACACATGCCTAGCGTTGAAGTACGTTGTGTCAGTAGAGTATCAGACGTCAGTATTATAATGCTCATTGTGGCCTCCATCCTTGAGATTTGTACCACTTTTTAATAAAATGCAATAGCAATGTTTTATTTACCCCTGTGAGCTAATTGGATGGTCTTCACATATCTTGTCTTCTTATCTCCATGAGAGATACAGACACAGACAAACAGCCGGGTACACGCACTGTTACTAAATTCAGCTATTCTTTACAGCATTCAATCAGGCAGTAGTGAGAGTGGTTGTATTACCAAAATATTTAAAATTATTAATATTAGTATGAGAATGTCTTATGTAGGTCTACATACATTGGTGTATTTTTTACCTCTTAATAACCTAGGATCTTGTCAGCGAAAGAGTAGCTTTATTTTTTCGGAATCAAAGTTCACGTGTGTGTGTGTGAATATGCAGTATATATATTCTGCATGCGCTCGCACACACACACACACACACACACACACACACACACACAGTGTAGTGATGAATGATATACTGCAAAAATATCAATGACTGCTTTTTTTTGTGGTTACAGAATAAAACACCTTAAAAGTACAAAAAAACTAAAAAAGAGACAAGTACATCCATCACTGTCAAAATCAGAAATAAATATATAAAGATAAAGCAGAACTGGGATTCCTAAACTGTATATGTATAATTCTTTTACTGTAATGAAGTGAATAAAATTCCCTAGGGATACTTTGGTTATTTTACTTCTGCATTTAAAACTCTTGTATTAACTAGCAGCAGCAATTGAAGAGTCAGAGCAGTAAGGCTCATTTAAATAACAAATTACACATCAAGAAATTTCAGTCTGATTGATAGATTAATCATAGAAGTGGAAGCAAAGAAGTTATGAAACTGAAAAACCATTTTTTTCCATTAAAAATATTCAAGCTCTAGACAAGTAATTTATATAAACGTCAGTGTCAGAGAATGATCTGAGGGACAAAAGCTTCATATAAACACATGCTATGAACCCGCTGTAGGGAGAGCGGCGGCGGATTGAGCGGGGGATTGAAGTCACTGAGCAGAGCCTTTAAGAATTTGCTGAGGAGGAGGTCCAACTTGTCAGGGAAGTTTCCAAGTCAATCTGGAGGACTTCAAGCGGTGCCAGCAAAGCAGTAAGTGGCTGAGATGGAAATGTGGAGCGTGAGAGGGGAGAGGGGCCAAGCGGCACATGAGGCACGCCTTTGCTCGAGCGAGACAAAACGCGGGATGCTTCTCTCCACGTTTGACTGGCGGTCCTGCGGAATTCCCGCCAGTGCGAGAGTCACACGGGAAGAGCGATGGGCTGCGGTCGAGGCCGACCGAGTCGCGGCCACGGGCTCGGGGACCGGCGCGATCATTCATACGGGCGAGAGCACCGGACGGGATTGACATTTGACACTCTGGCGACGGAGTGAAAATGTGCTGTGAACAATCTGTGCTGTAAATGGAGATCAGACAAAGCAAAGACTGGAATAATGGCACCAAAACCGAGATGAAAAATGAAACCTCTCTTCGCCAGGCTCCCCAGCCTAGAGCTTCATATGAAAGCACAATTCACACATCTCTACATGACAGCACATTTTTACAGAGGACCTGCCAAAATTTACCCACTTACCTGCCACCGCTAGTCATTGTTCGCTTTAATTATGAAAATGAAAGGAAGAATAATAGAATGAACATAGTGATACAGATTTTTAATTAACAGTGAATAATGAAATGGAGAGACCAGGAAGTAAAAGTCATTTGCTCTCAAATTCTCTCCTAGAAAAACATCACACTTGTGCTATAATACAGATGCTATATTACAGCTATGTTACACATCCTTGCCGCTAATTTGATAGAATCAATATACAGGGTGTCCATAAAGTCTCTTTACAATTTAAAAAATTTATTACAAAGGCAAATGAAAAGACGGATATGTGGAACTTATTGCAAAATGAGACGTATAAATTTAAGTTTTCTTTGCCTCATTTAATACACCTTTATATGGGCACCATTAGTTGCACGAAACAGATCAAGACGGTACTGGATTTCTTGCCATGTTCGCTGTAGCACACCCTCATCAATGGCGGCATGCCGTCAGCGATCCTCTGCTTTAGATTAGTGATGTCACCATGTTCGCTGTAGCTCACCCTCATCAATGGTGCTAATGGCATCAAGTTGTCCTCTGCTTTAGATTAGTGATGTCCCGTATCTGTGTTTACAATGTGATTAAAAACGTTCATAACCACTGAGTACATAGAACAAATCTGATGAAGATATCTCATCAATTGCCTTTGTAATACATTTTTGAAATTGTAAAGAGACTTTATGGGGACCCTGTATTATATCCTGTTTGGAGAATGGCTGTTATGTCCAGTTCTGTGAATGGGTGGATTGTAAAACACTTCAGATTAACCTGACAGGGGAGGAACAGAACAACACAAAAGCCAATAGTTAAGGTCTTGTTTCTTCTTAGATATGTTGTCATTAAAGCACATAGAAGTTAATAACCAGCGATGGATAGTTCAGGTCCAGAAAGTAAAAATCCAGACCAAGATTGTAGTTCAACCAGCCATTTGAGTACACTCTTTATACTCAACTGGTTGGTTGAAACAAAATCTTGGGATGGATCTTTACTTTCTGAACCTGAATTTTCCGCCCCTCTTAATAGCCAAGTCAAAGATGGTCCAATCATATTCGAGGAGGTCCTGAGGTCTGTAATGAGAACATCAGAAAATACAGCAAAGCTACTCTGATCTTTCTTAAATGTGAATGAACTGAAGCTAAATATGGCCCAGTTATATGGAGGTTGTAAAATGTTCTCTGGTTTTTGGCTCTTTTTGTGTTACAGCTCTTCTTTGAGTCATTGGAAATGATTCTTGGAGCTTATACATTATATATTCATTTAATGACGAATAGTAAACAGCAATAGGCGGTATTAGTGCAATGATCACATACAGTAGCTTCATGTAACAGCAGAATTACAAAGATGCAGTGCATGCATAAATGGGAAAAGGATGGATGCCCATAATTGCAATGCATACCTGCAATGCATGCATTAAGTACTGTAAAATTAAATTCCAGACTATAATGTTAACATGATTGCATTGAATGAGTGCATTATGAAAGTCAATTACCCATATCTGTCAAATGCTGTCTGAGGGTGATGTGGCTCATGTTCGCCTGTAACTGCAGCACATTGCAGAAATGGAGGAAGCAGATAACAGCTGGATGAGATTAAGATGTGGCGTCATCCTGTTTACAGTAATCACCATGATCCTGTAATGGGTAAATGGTATGGAAGATGGATGGAAGAATGATTGCAGTGATCTGCCGATGAGACATATTGTATAGATTGCTGGGGTGGACAAACTTACTTTCGATGTGAAAACAAGAGCTCAGGAATCCCAGCTCTACAAAGGTGACCAGTAGTTAGTTTGAAAGCTAGTGGACCAGCTATATACTTCATTTTCATTTTATTTAGCAAATACTTTTTATCCAAAGCAACATACAGTCCTTAGAGCAATTGAGGCATGCTTATGGGCCTAATGGTGAAACCTCTCTACTGGCTTTCAACCAGTGACCGTCTGATCACAATCACAGTGTTCCAACCTACCAAGTGATACGCTGACAATCATCCCTTCTTCGTGTAACTTACCCATAATATTATGAATAAACATATAATTAGGGCTGCCAGAGTTAACATGTTAGGGTTCATTTAAAAACAATATTACTATATTATTTTTGGTATTTCTTTGATTGTGTTACCACAGATGGAGAGTAGTATGATAAAAGACTTTTTCATATGGGGTTTCTCCATGCAATTTCCTACCACGGTACATAGAAATGTGGATTGCTGTCTCCAAGGTTCAAGGTTCAAGGTTGCTTTATTGTCATTTCGACAATATACGTGGTACAGTACACAGTGAAATGAAATAACGTTCCCCAGGACCATGGTGCTACATAAAAGGACTGGGACAGTACAAAA
>JAODKE010000044.1:15041188-15059516 GCA_026779605.1 Mormyrus hasselquistii
CGATATGTTTGTGTTTCAGACACATAAACACTGCATTGATAAATCAGGAGCAGTTTTACTAACAGAAAACTTTTTAAATTTATTTGAAGATTATTTTGAACATGTGCTAAACCGTGAGGACTGAGAGTGCGGTGATGAGACAAGCAGGAGTCACTTTCAGGTGAGTATAAATGCTGTCTTTTACGCAGCTAATGTCAAACAAATCAAGTCAAATTTTCAAACACATGCCCATGACATTTGACCATTGGTTGACAGCTTACATCTCCAGGCTGACATTTAAACAAAGGTGTTTCCCTACTGTGTTCAGTTTCATATTTAATTATACAAACCGATTTTAAATGTCTTCTTAAGTGCTTCATGTGTTTTTCCAGTCCTAAGGCTCCTTGTGAGTTCATGCGCTCATGTGCTGTATATGAAATGGATACATGATGCATTAAGTAAATTACATTTACAGTGATTAAATGGAGGTTCTTACTGCTTCCAGAAAGCGTAATAAGATTAAATATTTTGGGACATTCATAGAGTCATTCTTTACTTTCAAATCAAATAAAATCAAATCAAATACCTTTTATTGTCACATCACTAGAACAAGTGAAAGTCTTGGGTGTACAATTCCCAGTTCATAGTGCAATACACGAAATAAATACGAACTGTACATAAAACAACTGTACGACTGTACATATGCGCGAAAAAAAAAATACAATGCACAATACTACACAATATACACAATACAGGATACGGCTGTCTGCCCTGTTGTTGCACCTACACACGAAACACACCAGGTAGTTAATTCACTGTCCTGCAGTCTAAGAAAAACAAACATTATACATTAAATCACCCAACAGACTCAAAAATGAAAAAGGTGAAAGGAGAAAGGAAAACGCCTGATCCTCCTTCAGCACTCATTGCATAGCCACATCATCACGGTCGAACACCTTTACTCCACGGTGAGAGAGGAAACAGTCAGGGGCTGACAAAAATTTTGCCCTGGGGCAGAGCAAGACAGGGCGAGCCGCTCGGATATAAGCCTCCTGCTCATGTCCCCTCACAGGCCACATCCATCCGAAACCGTCCACGGGTGGACCCCTCCAGCCAAGACACCGCTCCAAGATGGTCGGCGGACGCGATGCACTCCGCACTGAGTGAGCCCTCGTCCCACTACTTTGTTGCACCTGTCATCTCTTTCCAGGGGGATGTTTACGTGTGACTGGAGCTGTCACACCTCTGCAGATCAAACGGACAGATAATTGGATGCAGCAAGGATGGAGGACAGGCAACCATGCCAGAGAAAGCTGTTCCTACCCTTCAGCAGACAATGCCAGATAGCACCTGTTATGTAATGAACCATCAATTGGGAAAACACAAAGGGTAGCTGATTATAATCATTAAAGAATATATTTTTACGCCGCATACCAATGATTCAGTTTATAGATGTGATTATGATTGTGAGGGATGATCACCACTTCTTTTAACCCCTCATATCTTGCTTTTCTAGGCCCATTTCATTTAACGTTACTCAGCCATATTGCTGTGGCAAGGCTTCTGCACAAGTCTAACCTGTACATTAATCCATTTTTACCTCAGAAACTACGTAAATTTCGATTTTCAAGTGATATTTTTAAAAAGTAAAAACAAAAAATGCTTTCCTGTTTGTCACTTCAATTTTCTGTTCTATTCAGTCGTTTTAATTGTACCTTTCCTTTATTTTCTGGCTTTGAAGAGTTTTTATTGATACAGCTTTTTTCTGTGTGTACAGTATGAATCATAAACATTTTTGGCAGATTTAAAAAAAACAAAAACATTATTTTAAAGGGAAACCTATTTCATCAGTATTATTTTTCCAGCTTATTGATCATCCAATCTCTTTGCTTGATGCCTAATAATCTATAAATATATGTTTCTCTCTGTTTCCCATGTGTTGGGAGGGGGGGGGGCATCAGTCATTGCATGTAGCACAATCTGTTCTCCAGTTTTTCATACACTCTCAAGTGCAACGGAAATGGTGTGAGACAATCCTTTTAGCCGCGAATGGCGTCGCGGAGAACGATAACGGTGGCCCAGTCATGGGGCAGGCATTGCGTGCAGCCATTAGCTGAGCTCTGGGATTAACTGGGGGCTGGTGTACACTTCTCATATCATTCCGGAGATAATTAGTTTCAGCACAGAGGTTTGCCGAAAAGAAAAAAACCAACAAACAAACAAACAAAGAATGTCATATTAATTAATACTCACTGATCCTTCTGCAGACCATAAAAATGCACAGGTAATAGTGCACAGAAAACAATTAAAAGTAAACTTTTCCAATTATGCATTGCATTTCAGATAAGCTGATGCATTAGTGTAGTGATTAAGTGCATTGCTGACATTGGCGGACTCTGGGGTATAAATCCTGCCCCTGGTCATCTGCATAGAGTTCTTATATTATCCATGTGTTTGTGCAATTTGGTGCCTCTAAATGTGTGTATGTATATAAACACATGCATAAACATACATGTATGCACACTTGCATGCGGTCCAAAAAATAACAGCAACCCCTAGCAGTGCAGTACTATAAAGAAGATAGTATGGATTGGGGCCACCCTTCGTCTTCCCAATATTTCTGAAATGTGTGTGGTGAGAGATTGGACAACTCTTTAAGAAGCGATGCTTCCCGGTATTTCTGGGATGAAGCAGGTGGACATCTTCTCCTAGTCTGCAGTCCAGAACTTATAATAAAAGTTGAGTGGTGAATCAGTGTTGACTGGGTAGGCCAAGGTTCTCAATTCTCTTTAACAGCATGTATGGGGCCGTTACCCTCTCAGAATACGGAAAAATCATGAGGAATCAGGCTGACTATGGGGTGCAACGGTGGCTCAGTTAAATGACCTCATATTCCATGGCTGTGATGAGACGATGATGAGGAATCATCATCATGCCCAATGGCTCCCACAAGATGGCTGCCTGTGACATTACAGCTCCCACACCCTATTTAACAGTCGGAAACAGGCTGTTAAATGGTGGTTGAATGCATGACTTGGGTTTTCAACCTGTCTGTTTGTCGATAAATATGATGCATCAGACTGTATTGATTGTTTCAAATGTTTGGGGGCTGTTTTTGTGTCCCACACACCAGACTATGTGTCTTTGAGAAGTCATCTTGTGTACAAGCAGCTCCCAAAAAGTAATCCTACCATACATTCTAGCGTTCTGAAGCTCACAGCATAAAGTTTTTTTTGGTACTGGGTCGCAGACGTGCAGATGCAGTTCTGAGGAAGAAACATTCTGGTCTTTATCAACCATCCTGTTAAGAATCTATGTACATCTCAGTCAATGAGTTTCACTTTTCAAGCCCTGCACCTCCTTGCATGTGCCTTCAGGATTTCTGAGGCCGCTTCTCGCAACACGTTAAATAATCTTTCAGTTTTTCAGCCTGACGCACTGGCAATTTACTCACCGACTCCTTGGCACCTTTGGAACACCGTTAGCTGCCTGACGTTGCTTTGGAAACTCACGGATCCAAGGGCTGATGTCAGGCCTGTTTTACAGGTGACATACTGTAAAACGACATTCACCCTAAAACTACTCCCCTCCGCAGCTGCATTTCTCTGCATATATATCATTTTGTTCCCTTCATTTTTGTCACCCCCTATGTACATGTTTTAGAAATGTGAAAATGCATTAAAATTTCATTTTTTGGGGGGGGGGGAGGGGCTGCTATATTCTGATCCCGTCCCCTCTGTGGGAAGCTCCATTGTCACTTTCTTTGTACAGCCATCCGCTGGAAATAAAAGCCCCTCCCATGGAGATCCCATTACATTATTTATGTTCTTAAATCACATTTAAGGGCGTCTCCTTTTATGTTTTGTTAGAAGGGAAACTTGGTAACACTTTATAATACTGTTCCGTAGTTAACAGCTAAATATGCAGGAAATAAGCAGCAACAAAAGATTAGTGCTTCATTAACACCTAAATTAGTACTGTTCACTACTAACTACGGAACTATTATAAAGTGTTACCGGGAAACTCATGCTCATGATAAAACAAAACAGAACAAAAAAATCAATTCATGTCTGACACACCAAGAGAAAAAAACCCATCTATATTGGCGGCATTTTAATATAGTGGGTGTCACTTAACTTAATGGGTGGAGCATAAACCCTCGTAGGATAAAAAGAAAAGAAGCATATTTTGGAACATTCAAATTTGTAGTGCGTCATTGTCATATAAAGGAAATTAAAGCCATAATGTATTAAATTCCCTATTATCAGATATTATGGACATGCACATGGTAACTTTTCACAATACAAAGCTTGTAAGCCAGCTGGCTTTGATTACAAATGATACCAGCTTCAACCAAACGCATTTCAGTATGAAATGTAATCAACTCTGGAGAACTAATCTAGTGTGTACAGTGTGTCAGCGGAGAGAGCTAAAGTGGAAGGGGTGTCTGGCTTATGATATTAATAACCATCCACTTTCTTCAGATCTATTACATGCACTATCAATTCACTGCTTAATTTTATTACTACCTATAAATGAATTTGGCCAGTGTCATTTTATAGTGATTGCTGTTTTCTTTATGTTTATAGCTATAATACTGTTTTAGCTGTCTACTCCTCTTCTCAAACGGCAAATACACATCGATACACTGGATACAAAACATAGATCATATATGAATAGATAGATAAACCATTTTTTTGTAGAATGGATGTTTGGGTAAACTCCAGTGATCTGATAAAGCGAACCAAAGTCCTGCTGTGGCACCAGCATCCTGCAATCGTACGTTTGCATTAATCTGTGATCTGTGACTCCAAACCAGCATTATTTCAGGAAATCCATTGTTCCTGCGCATACAGGCTCCCGCTACAGCTGCAGATTTGTGTAAATAAATGGTATTGTTTCCACCCCACCTAAAAAAAGTCTTTCCCCCCATTGCTTCATGGTAGATGCCAGAATAAATGATGAATATTCTGGAAACTGAGTGTAAGGATGTATCGATTTCCCTCCTATCTGTTCGCCTTAGGACACATTGACCTCTGTTCTGTAACCTGTCATTTCTCTTCACAACGGAATAAAATCACCAGTCAAGCTGCCTTAAACTACTTTAAGAGCCATAGTGGGTGGCACAGCCTCGCAACGGAGGCCCCTGTAGTGATTTCAAGGTCAAATGGAATGGTAAGATTATTCCACAATTTCTTTTGTGATTCACTTAATCCAATACGCTGAGGCTTATGGATAATGCTTTCAGTTTAACCTATCATCCATAAATCACCACATGTACTAGTAAAGAAACTCCAGCATATTGAACACGGCCACAAAAATCTATAGAATCAGTCTTGTTTGCGCCTTGATATCCCCTGGAAGGGGTGATTTATATTAACACTATCTCTGTCCCAGATCAAGGGATAACAATGAATGTTATACAAGCAAAGATGCATATAATCACCCGCCTAAAGCCTCTAATCTCTTAGATATTCTGTATTATCCATAAGTTCAATATGTGACTAACCCGCTGGTGGTGTTTGTCTAAGTGTCCTCTGCTGGAATTGTGGATTTACTGTGTGATTTAATCTCTGAGTTTTAAATGCTCTCCACCCAGATTTGCGCCCCCTATTTATTCCTGAAACCTGGCTCTCCATTGTGTGCCATGGCTGAGAGCAGATGTTCTGCACTGCTCGGGTACAGCCTCCTATCTGCCAGTGACTGTCTGGCACAATGAAACACTGTCTGTGTTGAGTGCGGCAGCCAATGCTAAATGGAGATGCCTTTCTCAGTGGTGTCTCAAGGTAGACCGGCTAATTAAAAGGAAATTACCCATGCTTCCATTTTGCGTTATAAAATGTAGACTGTTTTTATGCTTCCGCCATAAAAACAGCGGCCCCCAAATAAAATAAAACAGACAGGGAAAAACTTCATTAATGTCAGTGACATTTAAGAAATGTATTTGGCATTCACAGCCTAGGGTTGTAGAACATGGTATCACTGTGATGCATCCATCCATCCATTCATCCATCCATCCTCTAACCCTTTGTACTGATCACAGATGTAGGGACAGAAGTATGATGTACAATTAAAATAAGCGATTTTACATACCAGTTGCAACAGAATGTAACAGAATACTATTTTTAAGAGTTACAAAAAGAATTGAGTGAAATATACTTGATAACATTCAATTAGTGAGAAGATTATAAGAGAACAAAAGAATAAATAAATTAAAATTAGCTGGATGGGTTGGCACCCCTGTGACCCTGAATAGAACAAGTGGTTACAGAGAATCGATGGATGGATAAAATCTGCTGATGGCCCTAAGAAATGTGTCAATAAAGGACAAGAAGTCAATAAGTAACATTATTAAGTGTCGTCTAAGTATCAAATTAGGAGTGTATATAAAGAAACTGTTTAGCTTGCAATAAATATTTCCTTTAGAATGTTGTTTGGTGATCATTTTATTTCGCTAACTGCTAAAATTATCAGAAAAGAAGGCTTAGTAAACATTAAATGGCATATATTATACAGTAATTTACACCGACAGTGTAGAGCGCAGAGTGTTCATAATAACCCTCCACCTTATAACGCGCCTATGATGAGCATGTGAGCACTGGAACAGGACCTTGTATCAATGGAAGTAGGTTGCTTTGTCCACTAAATCCTGTTTTCTGTTGCATCATAAGGACAGCTGGGTATGTGTTGAGCGGCTGGGCGATGTGTCGGAACAAGTCCGCTTTGCGACTGCGTAGTGCTGTACACAGCAGGGCTTGATCCACCATGTCATGGCACATTACTCCCAAGACATTCATTAAAATTATCTGTGATTTTTCCACAGTAGCCTTTCTGTTGGCTTGTGCCACACAGAATGGCCTCTGTTCACATCTCGCATCAGTAAGTCTTTACCACCCAACATCCTGTCAGCTACTCATGGTTTTTCCCTCCTCAGACCGCTTTGAGTAGGTATTCACCGCAACAGACCGTGAGCCCCCCCCCCCCCACAAGCCTTGCCGTTTTGGAGATGCTCTGACCCAGTCATCTGGCCATAATGATTTGGCAAAGTCGTACCAAATCTTACTTCACCTTGACACTCAGTCTTCGTCAGATAGTCGATATTATCTGCTTCATATTGGAGTGATTATAATGTTTTGGTTCAGTGGTTTATATGGTGACTTGACCCTGACAATATAACATTACTGATATTCTCTCCAGAGGATGTCAGTAAGAAGCATTATTCTTCTGGAAAATTCCAATTCTGGACCCTCCCCCCCTCGCCCCATAAATATACCTGTAGTCAGTTACCTGCTTGTTAGGCGGTAATTTCAGCTTGCTGCTACATTCTGCTTCCACTCAGTTATCAAAGCTGTTATACTTGTGCTTTGCACTGCAGCAAAACTCTTCTGGATTTATTTGGGCCGGTTTTTTTCCACTCCCAGTCCTTGCATTCCCTGGGGACTTCTTAGGTGATGGATTTATGTCAATTTCCAATTCTTCAGTTTGGCTGTGTTTGCTGTTGGCTGCGTGGGGAATGCTGTTGGGTTTAAAGGCTTTAGTGAACACTGAGGAATGCTGTCTTCACCTCTAAGCTTTAGCTTATTGTTTTAAATGGGTGGATGGTTCTTTGTTAAGAATTCCATCGAAGGACTAATGTGGGAATTCTTTGGGACTGCCTATTTGTTCTCACTGTATAGAGTTCTTGCGTTCTCATTATGTTTTGAACTTGTCCTGCGGCTTGTTGATATTCTGCACATGCTCAAAAAACTCTTTTGATATGTACACTTTGCCCAAATGTATAAAATCTCTTCGAGTGCAGCAAAAGTTGATTAGTGTGAGATGGGTGACAGCAGTTGGTACACAATACTTGTTTTTTTTTTTTTACTTTTCTTTTGAGTTCCCCCTTAAAAAATCACCCAGAAACTAAAAGGGAGCCATGTTCTATCACATAATTATAAAGTGGATTGTAACGGAAACAGAAGGCGGAGAGATAGCTGGAAAATCACATCACCTCAAAACAGGCATCACAATGACAGGTGCAGAGGCGCAACTATAGTCGGCCTCTCTAGTATTCTCTAGTAATTCCAGTTTTATTAGATCACCTGCTTCCTTTATCCAACTGTTTTTGGCTGATACTTAGATTATCTTTTGAGTGCTTTTGAGATATAGTGTAAGTGGGATAAGCAGTACAAATGTTCCAAGTAGTCTTTGCTATGTACCACTGAAATTAACCATTGTTGGTAGTACGAACTATGGCGAGGTGACCTTGTAATTACATTATATTCAGTACTTTAGGAAAACATCCTGACCTACGCAGAGATACCACTAATCTGCCGCTAAGGGAGAGTCGTTTCTGAAATATGATGAGCTAATTGTTTTTACAGTATGTGAATCATAGATAAAAGGCTGATACCTTTATCAAAGTTTATTTGCAAATAGAATTTCAACTGCTCAGTAGTACGAAGTTGTGAAATATATGTATTTATTCATTTACCATTGTGCAAAAAGTGGGCCTTAAATGGTGATTTATGAATAAACTCCATTTATGAATAATGTAACCCTGAAAATGGGGACATTTCATTAAAGAGTGCCAGAAAAATAAACATTTCATATGGGGGAAAACTGGTATCAGTATAACTCCATGTCGGAAGCCTCATTTTAGTCTTTAGCAATGAGCACAGTGCTGTGAAGTGGAAGCATAGCACTAAACAAATAAAGGTCTCCCCCTGAGTTTACTGTGAGAAGCTCTTCCGCTGTGCTAATACTTTCCTCAGTTAATGACCTAACCTACATCTGTCAAATCCCTTGTTGCAAGGAGGTGCCATCACCTCCCTTTGTGCTAATTGAACACCTCTAATGATAGGTCTAAAGGAACACCATTTCTTATTGCCAGTACTCTGGGAACGTTATTATGAAATGTTATAGAATTGTGTCAAAGAATTCAAGTAGAGCAGTTATAATGATGCTTATTCGCACTTCTTCACAGCAATGTTTTGTAATGTTTTATTTCTCATTCATTCATAAAATAAAGAAAAAAGGGAACAGTGTTCTATCACCTCGTTTTAGCCCCCAGATAGCTTATCAAATGATTCCAAAATCCACTGCAATCCCATGTAAAATCGAACATAATCAACTGCTCCTCTGAATCAATGTAATGCTTTAGCACTAACCTGACATTTTTTTTTCGCTTATACAGTTTTATATATAAATAAATATTGAAGGCCATCAATCCATGGTTGGCTGCATGATGAATGACTTTCATTCCTCATGTGTTTTTGTATCATCACTTCCGTCGTTCCGTCATTCCCCGGCACGGGAGACTTCATCTGCGGCTTTACACGACGGCAAGCCCGGCCCAAACCCAAGGTACAGAAGCCCTGAAATCATTGTGATCGGAGTATCTGATCCACATCTTTTCTCCTGGAGTTCTAATGGGGAGATTAACCACCTCACTGATTCCTTCAGCAGTCTCCAAAATAACGATGCGTGCAGAACCTGGATCAGCAGCCTTGAAGGCTAAACAGCTGCCAGGTCCATGCATGCAGAATAAAAGCAGCACCATTGTACCTGTGTAAAAATGGAGAACAACTGCTGCCATTACACTGCTTATAGAAAATCCTTTGACCAAAAAGGAAACAAAAATTTGACTTTCAAATTAGTTATTCAGGTACTTTTTTGATACCCTGATCCTATCCATTCAGTATTTATATCTGCTGATTCTGAGGCCCATTATGACATTTTAATAAATAAACATACATACACGTACTGTACGCGCCAATGCTTTCTTCGTCTGAGACCTTCAATGTATTCTCCTTTCTCCAAGTGAATAATTTGGTAATGCTTTGCGTTAACTACACCTTCATAATGCTTTTACATTCAAAAAACATTCTGTACACTTTCATAATATATTCATTACGTATTCATAAAACATCATATATATTAAAGCTGTTACAGGATGTTAGGATGTTAAGGTGTACTTGCATGCTGCTTATGAATGTTCTATGAATGCATTATGAAGGTGCACTCAATGTGAAGCATTACCCTAATTTCACTCATTATATGAAGCAATGCTCTGTTGCAGCCTGCACTTGAATAGATGGTATTTCAAAATTTACAGGAAACTGTTGGTTTCTAATTTAAAGAATTTCCACATGAGTGACATCGCCGTAGTTTGTAGTTTTTGGCCATGTACATACTGGAGCGGGTGACGGAAGATTGCAATCTGCGCGACTGAAAACTTGGACTGAAATGAAAAACTGTGTCCAAGCAAGGAGGCCCACAAACGGATTTCAGTTAAACCAGTTCTGTCATGAGGATTGCGGCAAAATTCCAGCAAACTATTGTGAAAAGCTTTCAGACAGCTGCACTAAGTATGTCTGAAACAAGTTGCACAATTAAAAGGCCATCACCTACTAAAAGTGTGCATAAACTTTTGACCCACTGTAAATCCAATGTAGTGACTAAGAGCTGAAGTCTGTGTCTTTGTTGTTATTTTGAATCAAACTGAAAATAAAGTAGATACTCCAACAGGCCTCAGACATGAATTGCTTGCTAACATAAAATAAGTGAAGTTGGCAGGATTTGAGTCTGAAAGTTATTAGCCAAGTTGCATGTAAACTTATGGCCTCAACTGTAAGTCGTCAAACTTATCAGGTACACCTGCTTACTAATGCAAACAGCCTGCTCTTCCAAACAGTGAATTGTAAATGAACACATTCAACATGCAGAGTCAAGAGATAAGATTCCTATTCATCTAAGTATTAGAACAGCTAAGACACCTGATCTAGGTTATTAAATGTGCTGTGAATGTCGATGCCGGAAATGTTGGTTTCCGCATCTTAGAAACCACCGTTTCATTTCCTTTGGATTTCCATGCACTACAATATCTAGAGTTTATACGGAAATGTGGGATAAATAAAAAACATCCGGTCACTGGAATTTGTGTGGTGAAAAACACCTTATTAATGAGACAGTTCAGAGGACGATGGCTGGATTATAAAAAAGACAAAAGGAAGTTAAAGCTGTGTTAACAGCCCAATACAACAGCAGCTTCCGTGTACATAGAACCCGCCTGCACCTGAAGCTGTTCTGTATGGAAAAGAGGGCCCTACCCAGTATTTTCTATGTCGAGAGGCAGAGCCCAGGATAAAAACGTCCGACTTACTTACAAATAAAGCCATAAAGCCTATTACATAAAAAATTTGAGCTACTTTCCAATGCACTACTGTCTCGTAATAATGCACTCGAAAGTACGCACTACTTTGTGACGCTCATGAAACCACTGCATGATTTCAGTGGTTCATCAGGTACAGTACATTATAAGTACTGTATGTAGTTACTTTTATTATTACTGTTAAATTACTATTATTATTATTTATTGCATTATTATTTTTTTGACTTACCTACAAAGTCAACTTAAAGACCGACTTAGGGAACAGATCCATAACCCAGGGACTGGCAGAACCTAAAAAACTGGCCAGTGCGTATAATTTGGTAAGACTCTTCCTCCAATATATAAAGAAAAAAGTGTACAGAATAAAAGAGAGCAGCAGTACTGCCTCACACCTCCGTGGTTGTGAGCTCGATTCCTGCCCCAGGTGTGTATAATTTGCATTTTCTGCTTGTGTTGGCGTGGGTATCCTCCCACGCTCCCAATATGTGGCTTTAGCGGACTGGTGCCTTCAAATTGCCCTTGGTATCGGTGTGCCCTGGTATGTGCTAGCATTCTATCTGACATGCATTGCGTCCTGGGGAGCTTACAGGCTCTCATTGGATAACCTGTTTGAAAGGTGTATGGCTCTCATTCTGTGATGTCCTTGGACTGTTATATTTAGTATTTTCTATTCAACAAATAAAAAAGTTGAGATTTTTATTTTAAAGATGCCAGTATAACTAATTCCGATATCATCTGTCACTCGTAAGGATCCTTTCATTTCCTTAACGCAACTTTAGCCAATTTGAAGTTTAATTATCCATTTAAGCATTTATGAGTTTAAAATATTCTGAATAAATTTCAGTTTGTTTTATTTTATCCTGCTTAGGAGGCTACTGGCACCTCCCCATGACCCTACTCAGGATAAGCAGTTGAAAGAAGGATGGATGGATGAACTTGATGGGTGATTTTATTATTCCTGTTTTATGGAGGTATGACTCATCCATTTTTACTGGATTGTGCACCGCAGGTAAAATCTCCAAAACAACTGGTGATGCAACCGCATTCATTTGCAAAACAGCGGTATCTTTGACCCAATGCTAAAAATAACGTCAATTTGTTGTGTATTCAGCCCTGGCGCCGGGTCCCTTCCGTGGGCAGCAGTGGGCGTCAGCTCTATTGCTTCCTTCCGGAAAGATCAGAAAGAGACCTGCCTTACAATGCTGCCCGGTGTGCTGGGCGCTGGGGATCCGTCCCGGCGTGCAGATGCCATTATGCGGTTTCCCCTCAATTACCAACTGGAAAATTTGCAAATAAATAATGAATTCAAAACACTCGGCTGCAACAATATTCTGAGTTTGCAGAAAAATCGCCTGCAGACTGTTGGCGCTAACGGCAACACGTCACCTGTGTGTTTGGTCTATAGATTGTCGTCCTGCACACAATCGTCTCAGTGTGGCACCTGAGACCCTCATCTCTCTGACAGCTGATTTACCGAGTGCGGAAACGCCAGCAGTAGCAGGAGATGAATGGTTAACATTATATCCAGAATCACTGTAGATTTTACTTAGAATTATTTAATGTTCATTTTATGTTCTTGTCTTTGATGTTTTGATGCTGTGTATGTCAAAGCCACCCCCCGCCTCCCGCCTCCCCCCAGGGTCTACTCAGCCTAAGAGTCCTTTGCTTATGATAGAGTGAATGCTATAGCCTTAATGTTCACTATAGGTGTCGCTCAGATCTGACATAACGTTACTGAGAAAAGCAAATGATGCAAATAATTTTACATAGTTTTAACTTATTGGTAATCAGGCATTTAGGTCGTACAAATTATTATCATATCATGATCGCCATCACCATTACAGTTAAGCTGCATTATGACCGTTCACTCAACAGCAGAGAGACAACAGTAAGATTACAATGGAGCTGAAAGCCATCGTAGCGTAACGCATTACCTGACTTCAGCAGTGACAGAGGGTGCTGTTCCAGGGTAGATCCTGCCAACTCCGCCAGATTGTGGCAACGTGGAGGGATCTAAACAGCCTTGCAGGTGTATATTATGCAAGTAGTCCAACTACACCACCCTGGGAATTTCACCGAAGGACATATTTACCGTTAACCTAACCCAGGTCACACAGGTTTGTTCAGAAAAGTCGAAGCGAGTCTCCCGGTATCAAATATAATTCATTAACACAGAGAGATACCATGAAGGACAATTATATAAAACAAAAACGTACATATTCATGCATCAGGGTGGAAGGGTTAACAGGCTGGATCTAACTGGCAGGTAAGTGTGTTCAGACAGGGACCGCGCACGTGCTCCGCACACCAAGAACACGACACCTATCACTTAACAGGCACTTAAAAGCACTGCACTACAATAACAGTGGTGCTCGACCTCCCCCCCCTCCTCAGACTTGCCGCTCTGCTAACAAACAGCTGGTGGAGAAGATGAAAATGAACACGGGGACTCAGCCATTAATTCTTCTAAATCTCTACAATTAAAATAGACAGTAGTGATTCCTTCAACAACGGCAAGACACTCGGCGGCAGCTCACAGCTAATAAACTGAATAAAATGGTACCGGAAACTAGACTGCCGCGATAGTGAGCATTTTACTGTATAAATTACATTAAAACAGTCATACTTTAACAGCAACAAGTAAGAAGCGCCAGTGACCAGGTTGGTGTATAGCTCCCGTCCAGGAGCAGCCAGGAAGTGGGCGGCACAGGGGATAGTCTCACAAGATTACGAAGCCACACTGCGACGTCGGCAGCCAAACGCCGATGCTGGAACAGCAGCCTTTGTCATTGCCGCGATCAGGTACCTTAATGCATTACGCTACGGTGGCTTTCATTCGAGCACACGGCTCAAATGGCTCCAAACTGCCCGCTTCATACAAACCGCACTAATTAAAAACACCAAAAAATAGGCGGGGCAAACGTGTTTCAGCCACAGCAGGTAATCTACCCTGCTGCAGATTTTGAAAAAGTTTATTGCACATCAGCGTGCCATGTTACGCTTGGTCTGTAGGTAATTCGCAGCTGTTTGCACACTGACGAAATCCCCTAACCATGCATTTCTCAGATCGTATCCCCATCCTTAAGTGACACACGACTGTATAAGGATTCCTGTATCTGGTTTAGCAGGTCTGAGAAATAGTAGCTTAGAGGATCTGGCTGTGACCTCACTTCTCCATGACTGGGCTTTCATTTCCCGGCCTGGCTCTGTCTGTGTCTGAGCTCACATGTTCTCCCGTTCTCCTGTCGCAGCCTCCTGCAGGCTCCCTCTAACCCTGTACTGGATAGGAGGGGCCAGAGATATGATTGGACACACAGGCTCTCCTGCTTTCCAAAGAATGTAGTTTTGGGAATGTGTGTCTCGAACTTATCTGCTATGTGCCTCTCTGCCCTGTAACAGATTGCCATCCTGTCCAGGGGACCCTGTTCCCTCTGCTTTCTGGGATAAGATCCAGGTTTGCCACAAGCTCACATTGGACACAGAGAGAGGTAAGGAGCACACAGTGATTACAGCATGTTGTCACACCCATCACCTCAGGGATGAGAACCTGAGTGCATCCACAGGGCAGGTGATACCTCAGCACCACACTAGTCCGAATGGAATAGTGTTAGTTTTTTTTCCCAGTGACTGCAGCGCCAATCCTGCCATCAACCCCCCAAATTTTCCCTGTAAGTCGGAGGACGAAGAGTAACATTATACTCTGGATGTATCAGGTTCAGGTTAAGAGCCTTACTCCAGGATCCGATAAAGTAGGATCACCCCTGGCATTTAGAGGATACAAACCTGCAACCTTCTGATTGCTGGCACATATCCCTAGCCTCAGAGCCACCACTCCACCCACACAGACTTATGGAAATCAGAGAACGGGTGAGTGCCTAAGAATGGTGTAGCAATGTTTATGTCATAGCTATGCTTTCATTTTGTATTTAATTTCCATAAGAATAATTCATATCCAATAATACTGCACAGCTTTTCAGACACAAATACTGTAGGGTTAGTCCCTTACTGTCACTTTTTAGTTCCTACATATTTGTAATAAAGCACATGTCAGCCTTAACCTAGTTATTTTTTAATGAAATTAGATTGAAAGATAGATATGTCCCCTAATTGTGCATCTCTAGTACTATTTTTTATATTATTATACTGTTTTGTTATTTATGTATAACCCTGGGAGAGGGTCATTTCCTTTCATGTGACAGCAATAAATGATTCTTCTCTTTCTAAAAACTTCTAAATGTAGAGTGAAAAGCAATGTTGTGCACTGTATTTATGACCTTTTTTAATGACCAATTCAAACAGCATTTGGCTAAACTGCTCATGAATTAAACACGGCCAAGGACTCTTCACTCAGATGCATTTGACAAAATCCAGTCGCGAGCTCCGCCCTTAATGGCTCTGAAGGATGCCCATTATGCAGGATGAAGAGTGCAAACCTTAGACCGACCTCAAAAATGATCTGTCTGAAATGCAATTAATGGGAGATTCCGAGCACTAACCTTGAAAGCAGTTGATCTTGTTTAAGCTTCATGTAATATAATTTTGTGTGGCCTGCAGCGTTCTGTCATCAATCACCGTTACAGCTCAATTGAGCAATTAATGTTTAGCCAACTAAAGGCGATTCTCTCATATGCACATTACAGGCACAGGGACAAGAAATCTTATTCGCAAAATAGAAAAACCTTTGTTACATTAGAAATCCTTAAAAATAACGCTTTGTCCAAGAAAAAAATCTTAATATTTGTCTATTTTTAAATATTAAATTTTATGTTTGCATGAATAATGTAGTTGTACATGCTTATTTAATGCATTAGTTAACCAGTAATTAAGTGTTTGTTCTGTACTGGGCCAAGGTTCCTTCTTCATTAATCAATCATGACAGTTCATGTATTTTATGGGGAAACCTATATTAATTTGTGATTTGTTCTTGAGTAGTAAATGAGTTAAGTAATGTTTGCCCCCTCAAGTGACATCTTACCATTATTAACTAATTAGTTAACTGTTAACTAATATAGTGCCTGAATGGAATACATGAACTGCCATGATTGATTAATGATGAACAAGCAGTACGTAATACACACTTAGTTGCTGGTTATTTAAGTGATTAATGCATGAAGTAACCCTGTACTACTATGTTATTCATGTCCTCTGAAGTAACATACTTTTTATATATTATTTCCAAAATAAGAGGGACCCCTTTTTTCTTCTCTTAATCTGTATGTTTTTCTTGATTTTTTAACTTCTGTTCTCTGAAGGTATTGCAGTCTCTCCCAGCAGATCTTCACTCTCTGCCTTCCTGGGAAGAGCTTGATATGGCATTAATTAGTCTCCGCTCGGCACAGCAGAGAATATGGGTCGTTTCATTTCTTGTAATAGATGCCAAAACAGGCCAGACAGCACAGGACAGTTCTGCAGCCAATTTATGTCTCATTTCCTCATTAAAAAAAAAAAAAAAACAGGTTAGATGTTGTATCCTTATTGGTGTTTCCTTGCGAGCCTGTAACTGCAGTGAATTCTGGGTCATCGTTTTTGTCCTTGAAAATATATGAAGGCAGGAGACATTCAGCATGAAGCTGGCTGACGAATCAGTTGACAGCATAAAGGGTCATGGGAGCACAGTGATAAAATAGTTGAAACATGAGAAGGCAAGAGTGGGAGTCAAAATGGATAACAGATTAACAGCATTAAAGAAGTTATATAAGGATTATGGCAAATATTTTATGTGTACAAGCAGCCCTGTCCAGGTCCAGTTTGTTAAACATGAATAGTTATCTAATGTTATTTAAAGAACATTTTTTTGTGGGGTAAATAGAACATACACCATCCAGTTTTGCTTCTTTGCTTTTTTGTGCTTCTATAAGATACTGCAGTGAAATGCCATAATGTATTATTTTAAATACATTAGTTATTTGAATTTAATTTTAGGTATCATTTTAACATGCAGTCATATTGATGAATGAAATAAAATATTTAATGTCATTGTTGCAATAAACTACAAAAGGAGTACAAGAAAAGGTACTCTCTAATAGCAGGTGATCCATACAAATCACGCATATCCTTACAATCAGTATTCATAAAAGCCATAACCATAAAATATATAATCATTGTGAGGGGCAGAGGTGCAGTTCTGAAGGAGGTGTTTGAAGAGAGGAACCCTATTCTTTGAACATTTTCTTTTAAAGCTTTGGTGAAACATCAATGTAATGTGACCCCCATGCTCTTCAGTCCACTTAGTATGTTTAACTTTTAAAAAAGAAAAAGTTAAGAAGTTTGGTCTCTTGGATCACTATTACGTTTATGAAACCTGAGGAGCTGTCAGGATATATGAGCTAAAAAAGTTAATTAATTTTCATAAAACAAATTCAGCAGCCACTGAAGTAGTCATCTTCTATAACGCTTACGTTCCTTTATGTGGGATTGTAAGAATATTACATGCTGTTTGTATTTTATCATTTCATATACGGATATTGAGTAAGACAATTGCTCTGCATCTCTGCATGTATGGTTTGCACTCAGGTGGCTCATCAACTTGGACGGCACCTCACCTGTTGAAGGAACCATATCTGAACATGGATCATGGACAGAGCAGGCTGTCAGATATCATAACTCTTACCAATGGTTACCACAAAAGCGTCTGAATCTCATACAATATAAATCTGATCATAATGACTTATACAGCTGATTTAGAAAACTTTTCTGCTGCATTTAGAAATTACAAACAACGCAACAGATAGTTTACAGCTATGCTCAATTATATAGCTGCACTCTTTGGGAGTTTCCTGGAGGGACTGACATAAACTGTAAACATTGATAGCCTTTAAGCCGAAGGGTAATTAGTTTCTAAATGCCGTTACTCTTGTCCTTGCCGACTTTCCTTCCCCAGTTCTGTGATTCACTGCCAGCAGGGTTGCTCAGTCCTATAGGTGACATAGGAGGCACCGACTTGCCAGCTAATCTCACTTTGCCTCAGGGGAGGGGGGGGGGGGGTGCCGACGGTGATGCTCGCCTACGCTGCCAAATAGGCTAGGACTGGTACTGACTGCCAGACCTAAAATTAGGAGAATGACATCTTGGCTAGAGCTGGACAAAATACAGGCTGTCTTGAGGTTTCAAACGAGATTTGTTGCCTAAGTCTGTATTTAAGTCAAATTTGTGGATAAGTTGGAACAATAATTACACAGAACAAAATAATAATAATAA
>JAODKE010000044.1:15064041-15078528 GCA_026779605.1 Mormyrus hasselquistii
AGTTACTGGTTAATTAATACATTAAGTAAGAGTGCACTACTACAATATTTGTGCCCCCTCAAGTAAAGTGTTACCATTATTTCTGCCCCCAAGTAAATGCTGCCACATGAACGTTAAGCCAAATTAAATAAGTGAGTCTTGAGTTGTTTCGTGGAAACTTCAAGAAATTGGAGTTGCAGACCCAACACACAGAATCAGGTCAGGAATTGGATTCTGCGGGTCCAGGCGGCTGTGCTATTTCCTAAGCTCAAATGTCACCCTCTGTTATGGTTCCTGCACTAACCAAATATACCTTTCTGGAAGTTTCATATTATGGATGAAAAGATGAGAATTTAATAATCTATCAGGATAACAACCAAATTGTCAGACAGCTTGAGTCTGATCTATTTATGCTGGCCTATTTTGAATTCTTTGCCTAGAGATGTCATATTTATATAGGTTTACATAATGCTGTAGTAAATATAAATGTCTATTTTACATTTTACCATTATAGACAATATAATTACTAATAATACTAATAATCACTGTTATTTCACATGTCTACCTAAATTTCTGCTTCTCAGTCCATCAGCTGAAATCCTCCTGGCTGTTTAACCCTTTTATAATATTTTCAATATTTGTGTGAATTACTGTGCTGTCTGCTGCCCTAAAGAGTTTAGCATATGCTTTCAGGGTATCTGACACAGTTACAAATGCATGATATACGTTATTTGCTGCCCCAAAATCCGCCCTGCCCTAAATTTCATTGCCCTACTATTCCAACAACTGCCCTGCAATCAACTGTTTCATTGCCTAGTCGTATATTGTATTATATGCATATAATGTCCTTTCATTGTTCCTTACAGAGGTGCTGCAGAGCCTTCATACCTGCAGGGTGTGGATTTCAATGCCATTCTAGCCTGTAATTTTTCTGCCGGTATTCTGCTTTGCTCCATATATTCTAGTTTCCTCCCACAGCCCAAAAATGTGTGGTTAAGTGACCTGGGATCTCTCACTTGCCCTTAGTGTGTGTGTGTGTGTGTGTGCGTGTGTGTGCGTGTGTGCGCGCGATATACCTCCCCGGGGTAGTCCTGCATTGTATCCAGGGTGGCTCATGCTCTGTGCTTTCAGGGAAAGGCTCTGGTTGCAACTGTAACTCTCTACTAGATAAGTGAAGGAAGGCAGGCGGAAAGCTGCACCAGCGAGCCCGAAGGAAGCGAAGTCCCCAAGCCTCTGTGTGGCTTTTCCAGGTACAGTATGGCAGACGCACAGGACGGCTTGTGAAGCTTCGAATTCCATCACTGTCTATAATCATGGCTTTGCAAATAGCATGCAGTAATGTGCTGTGGTTTTCCCTGCCTCACAGCCAACAGGCTGGCCCTGGGTAGCGAAAATATACCGAGGCCCGGTGATCAAGAGGCACTCAAAAAAAAACCCGTAACTGTAATTTAGTCTTTTTTTCTCTCTCTTTTTTCCTTTCTTTCTTTCTCTCTGTAATTTAGTCTATCTAGAGCTTAGCTATCTCATAGATTTATAGGGTCATATAGAGAATGATTCTCAACCTGACTGCAAGGCATGCTCTCTTTTCAAAGATTGGGTCTCTTTAATCTGTTAAAATAATGCTAAATAATCATTTATGGGATTTTGAATGACTGAGGTCCACATCCTGGACTCAAAGACCATGTTTTTCCCTTCAAGAAATTAACAAAAATTGACTCAATTGTTTTAAAAATTATCTTCTTTCTTTATATATTTCTCGATTCAGATTGTTAAGGGACTCTAAATATAATAAGGGGAATAATTTAATCCCATGAGGTCAGTTTAATAAAAAAAATCAATCTATATTTCATTTACTGAAATGAGCACAAGTTTTTTTTTTTTTTTTTGCATTAATTTATTATTGTAATTCCCATTATTAATATTATAGATTAAACAAGACATTGTGGATGATTTATGTGTATTATCTTTATAGAAAATTCTGTGACATTTCATTTCAGTTAATTATTTTAAGAGTCAAATATGTGCTACATTTGTTTAATATAATCATTATATTACACTAATCCTTATCATACTACCTGCTGCCTGACTTATGTTTGAAGAAAAAACTGCTTTCCTTGTAAATATTTCTGGTTTGCACCGGTTTTCATCTTTTATTGTAACAATGGGATTGATGTCCTGCCCAAGCAAACTACAGCGCTGCAGTTTGGGTCTTTGATATCACTCATGTTTGAAAGTACCAGGTATTTTTTTTACTGGATGTTTAAGAGTATTGTTGAAGGTTCCACAGTGACCTGACAGCCCTGGGGCTGTAGCAGTACAGTTTTCTTTGGAAAGTTTGACACAGCTGCATTCTCCAGTGCTTTATTTTAGTTCTGAATGTCACTTTCCCCATTCCCTAATATGGTGACCCCTGCGACGCTATCTAGGCTAAGCAGATGGAAATGGCTGGATGAAAACGTACATTAGCTGATGACTGTACAGTGCCTGAAACAGAGGTGGGGGTAAGACATACATGTGCAAGTCACAAGACTTAACCTTCAAGTCTCAAGCAAGTGTGAAGTCATTCTTGTGAGAATAAGGCAAGTCAGTTAGAGTTCTTGCTTTAAGTTATGCGAGTCAAGTCTAGTCATAGCATGGGTTAAGCAAGTCACAAGACAAATCATATGAATGTATGATGATTTAACCTAGTTTCCACATTAAAATTAGCTAAAAGACAGTTGTTTTAAACTGGTAGAGTTTTATTTGTAACAGAAGTTTTGTATTTCTGGGATAGCATAGTGGAGCAGTCAGTGCACTGTTGCCTCACACCTGGGACCTGCATTCGAGTCTCGGCCAGGGATCCGTGTGAGTGGAGCTTGCTTGTTCTCCCCTTGTCATCATGGGGTTTTCTCTGAGTACTCCAGCATCCCCCCACAGTCCAAAAACATGTTGAGGTTAACTAGAGTTACCCACTTGTGTGTAGGTGTTTGTGTGAGTGAGTGTGCCCTGCAGTGGCTCAGTGTGCCATCCTGGGTTGTTCCCTGCCGTGTGCTTGTGGCCGCTGCGATGGGCTCTGGACCCCCTGTGACCCTGTACAGGATCTGCAGTTTCAAAAAATGGATGGATGGACGTTGTACTTCTCATCAAAGTGTATTGCTTCAAAACCACATACAACTAATTGGTCTATGACGATAAAAAAAATAAACAAAATTACATGCGAAATACAAACATTACTGATATTAGGCCTGCATTAAACCAGTAATTATAGATAGATAATCAATATTACAAACTCCACAACCCAGTAGAGAGCAGAATCTTTCTGATGCAGCAGACTCACATAAAGTTAAAAAAGAAGAAAGTTTTGTCCCATGTGGTTGAGTAATTCCACTAAGGAAGATGACAGCTATTTTAAAATGAAATACAGGCATTATCAGTTCAATAATAACAGTGGCACAGTATAGGAAACCAAGTTTCTATGCTAATCAAGTGCATGCATGCCACGGCAAACATTAGACAGTTACAATTGTGACATTTACAATTAACATAAATACACGAATACACATATTAATTTTCACCATTTAACGATAAACACAGTGCGGTACGCAGCATGCTGGCTGCTAAGCAACCCCTTGGCGTCATATTGTCAGCCAGTGGGTGGGATCACCACTCAAACAACGTCTTATTGCTAAAATGACATAGATTATATTTGAAGTATGCCGCAACCTTTAATTTACACCATCTGCTGTTACATTATGACATTTAAATTGTAGCCTTCAAAAATAAGACAACTTCAGTTTCTTAGATTTATTTTTTGAGGAAAATAATATTCACGTTGGTATGTATAAGAAAATGACAGGAATATCGAACCGTTACGGACATACCGAACGGTTCAAGAATACACCGAATACCGTTACGCCCCTATTTTTTATCATAACTAATTTTTGAAAAAGTCAGTGTTTTATGTTACCATACCACCCTCTCGTTTGTTTTTCATAGTATATTTTATCATCAGAAATCTAACCCAATGGAATAAAACCAGGAGAAATAAAAGTGAGATTACGATCATTGCACTGGGTAACCTTGGAACTGCACACACTATTGCTTACAGCACAATACTAAGAGACCCAGGAATGAAAATAGCTGGAATTTGCCATTTTACGCAGTGAAGTTCAATTTTCTGTTAATTAAATCAATTAAATAATCAATACAAAGCCAAATCTAGTATGGCTGAACTTGGCGTTAGCTCTCTATCATAACTAGTGGTGACTAAAATGATGGGACTGACTACCTGTCTTTGTGGGATTTTAAATATCAAATGAAATTCAACGTGGTAGTGATCCTGTTACTTATTTTCATGCTGTAGACCCTCCACACTGCTGTTTTTCTTCTTAAGAGCATTGTCTGTTACATTTGTCCATCCATCTTTTGAAACCGCTTGTTCTATTCAGGGTCATGGAGGGTCCAGAACCTATGAGTACAAGGCAGGGAGCAACCCAGGATCGGATGCCAACCCATCACAGGGCACACTCACAGACCTTACACACATGTAGGCAACTCCAATCACCCTCAGCATATTCTTGAACTGGGGGGGGGGGGGGGAAGTGAACCAGAGTACCTGGCCAAAACCCCACAACAACACAGGAAGAACATGCAGACGGACACTTGAAGCTTCCAGAGGTCTGAAGCGACAGTCCTAACCACTGCACCACCATATCACCCCGTAAAGTCTGCATCTGAATTTTATTATTTTTGTAATAGTACCTTGTAGCCTCTCTCATCTATCCGCTGGTCTATCGTATGATGTCACTTGGCCTGTTGCCAGGTTTACACACATGCAACAGCAGGCACCCAATGTTTCCCCATGCTTGACAAACAAATCCAAGTGAAGTCTTTTATCAATGTTAGTCATGAAATCTGCGACTTGTAGGGGCTTTTATTCTGAATGTGGCATCCCCAGTGCTCGCCACAGGGTACGCACATCCCTTCCAAAAAAAAAAATCATTTTACGTTCAATGTGATGCGCTCGTTGTCAGCCCTGATTTTCAAAACTCTCTCACGCCATTTCGTTGTTGCCCTGGCTCACGGTCAGTCATGCCGATGTATATTTTGCATGCTAAGGAAAAAGCACTAGCATTAGTTCTGCCAATTAGGATGGTAAGCTTGTATCATATAGCTCTGGGGACTCAGACACGACAATAAAAGTTTCTCTTCCATTTTGAGTTCTGTGCCTGGTTTGATCGCTTGTTTCTATTGGTCATGCACACAGCAGTCAAAGTTCAACTTTAACCGTGGTGGGCATACAAGCTCACCCCGCATTGAGCAAAGCACCAGCCATCTTCACACTGCGCAAGCCATAGAAAATAACGGGGGTGAATCTCGAATACCAAGAACGCAAAGACCATACTTGTGGTCTTGGCAAGACCAATCTGGCTACCTTGCTTTCCAAGAACGAGCTTGGGGCGCAATGAAACTTGGATTTGTGTTGTTCGTATGGGTGTAACTGATGTATCCTTGATATTTGGGGTGGAGCGCCAACATCCAGGGATTTTTATTGTCCTCGTGTATTTGTGTTTTTAGTATTGCACCTGGCCTTCAGCAATAAAACATGACGTAAAACGGTGAGAACATAAGTACAGTTAAGTACCCATATTGAGATTCACCTTGGGTTTCAGAACGCAGCGCGGCGCATGCCTTCGATTTGAAAGCCCCTTAAGTCAGATTTGAGTCAAGTCAAGCGACTCGAGTCTCGCACCTCTGGCCTGTAGTATATGTATGTAGGCGGTCCAGCTTTGCAGTGGATCATCATGACTGGAAGAGCACTTAAAGAAAGGAAGCCTTTTTAATTAATGTTATGAACTAGGATTTCATATTCACTTGGATTTGAAGTTCGTTTAGATGAGTTGATGATACTTAATGAATTCTTTTAGTTTTGGATGTTAACAGGCAGATATATAAATATTTAGAATTTTTTTTTTTTTAATTATTCCGAGCTAATGGTTACAACCATGTAACCATCAAAAGCAGTTCACGCATGTAACTTTACTGTTTTCTTCATTGCTATGGTAATGAGTCCCATGTTAGCATGGCCATAGATCAGTTTTAATATTGGAGGGTATTTGCACACATTATAATTTGTTACTATGTTTTTTTTGCATTGTTGAATATCCCTAAATGTTTCAGAAATTTCAATACGTCTACCACTTTTATTTTTAATGACATTCTTCACAATTCACAAAATGATATCTATGATTATGCTGCACCAGCTATACAGGTAATAAACTTATATGTATTCATCTCATCTTCCTTAAGCATGCAGAAAGGCTTGATTTATGTCTAAATAGCTGCCTAGAAAACTCATCACCATTATTACATAAATTATTACGCGCTGTGGCTTTGTAAGTCGGCTTGGATCTGCAGATGTGAACCTCCTTGCGGCGAAGATGGAATCTGGATGAGGGGAAACAAGATGAACTGAGCCAGACAGCTAGAGGTAGTTATGGCAGGAAAACTGTCCCTGAAGGAAAGAACATGCAAAAGGGCCCTGGGCTGTGCTGCTGTCCAAGATCAGGATAATGTCAAACGATGCCTGAAATATAGCGCCATCTCTTCCCTGCAAGCTGTCAACAAGTTATAAATTACACGTAGCACATAGTTCAGTGGCCCTGGTAGGAAACGAAATTCTGGTTTTATAGCTTCTCCGCCGTTAAGGAAAACCTAAATATAAGTTATAGAAACATTTGACTCGCCGTTCGTGTTTCAGCATCGAGCGCCATCCATCATTTCCAGTACCTTCCGCCGATTATTTGAATGCAGTTGCCGGGGGAGCCATTTCTCAGAAGTTCTGCGGCAGGAGCTCCATGCATCGCCGACGCGCAGCGGCACGCCTTGGCCTTGAATTGCGGCACGCACCGTCGGAGGGGAGGGGCGCCGATGGCTTTTTACGCCCGCGCCGCGCCTTCTGCCGCACCGTCTAATACAGCAGATGCAAGCGCAAGGGAAATACATGGACACTGGTGAATACGACCAGATAGCTGAAACCATTTAGCTGAGGATTTCTTTTAATTAATAAAAAAAAAAAATAGTTCATGATTATTTGGGAAGGAACGGACAATATTAAGTCTTTATACAATATATGCTGTAATGTAGTAGTGGTGTGATGTTGCCTCAATGGATAGTGAGGTATCCTCATAAATCCAGGCTTGTGAGGCTGATTCCCAGTCCTGGCTTTGTGTGTGTGTGGATTAAGCATGCCTTTCGCATGTTGAGCAGGTCATTTCAAGCAGCCCCCCCAAAAAATGGGGCTAAGTAAAGAGTATCCGTAAGTGTCCATAGTGCAGTGCAGGTCAACCAATTAGGTCACATGGATGGCCACCTAATACATCAACTTTTGAGGGGGTGCTGGCTAAGGCAGCTAATTTCACTTTCGCTTCCATGGGGGGTGCTGACGGCTTGCCTAGGTTGCCACATGGGATTCAACCAGTACTGCTATAGTGTACAGAGTGTGTGTGTGTGTGTGTGTGTATGTGTGTGTATGTCAGTGTGATGCCTGTGATAGACTGACTCCAGAGTCCCCCCCCATCTCATCTCATCTCATTTCCCATTTCTCCATTTAAGAATTCATAGCTAAATTAGATTAACGAAGTACATGCAAAGAGTCAGTGTCAGATAATGCTCAGCAGTCAAGAGCTGGTTGGGTCTTCTAAATGGACGATGACCACAAGCATACCTACAAATTAGTGGCTTAGGGACAAGAAAGTCAGGGTATTGGAGTGGCACAAAGCCCTGACCTCAATCCTATAGATAATTTGTAGGTAGCACTGAAAAGGCATGAGAAGACCCACAAACCTGACTCAGTTACACCAGTTCTGTCAAGAGGAATGAGGCAAAATTCCTGCAAACTAGTGTGAGAAGCTTGTGGAAGGAAACCCAAAGCGTTTGGCCCAAGTGAAACAGTTTCAAGGCAATGCTACCAAATACTAAGGAAATGTATGTAAACTTTTGACTTCGATGAAAATAATTAAAAAGTTCTCTATAAAATGATCTCCCCCTTTATTCTGACATTTAACAAATACCACAAATTTTGGTGATTCTAACTGATCTAAAGTTGACTGATTTAATGTTGGAAAGTGAGAACAAAAGTTTTTGTGTCTTTTTCTGAAGTGTATAAAAACTACTGGTTTCACCTGTAAGTCTCTATGCCTGTGATCAGGTCTCCAGTTCACAGCCTGGCTTTGGCATGTCTGTGGGCCTTTGACAAAGGCCCTTACCCCTCCGCTCCGGCAATGACCACGCATCGGCTGACCCTGTGCTATGGAGAGCAAGACGAGGTCGGTCAAGAGAAGCATTCCGATGTTCTTGTGCAAAAAGCGAATAAAGGATTTATCATATATCAGGTCCAAAAGCAAGGAGAGCAGGGGAGAGAGAGCATAGTCAGGATTCACTGTGGCCACATTTCCATGTCCTTGGGTCTTGCTGTCAGACAAAGTGGCAGCATGATATGCTGTGTGGAATTTGTCTGCCTGCGCCAATGAGGAAGAACTTAAATCTCACTCAGCAGCATCTGATGGTTTCCTACTTCTGCACTTTTGTTCATTCTGTAGAAACGTTTGTTCTGCACCTGGACATCAGATCGATGCCTTGTTTACGTGCAGCCACTGATTACTCTTTTAAGTCTGTCAATGAGAGCAAACTCAAGCTACGTGTCTTTGCCTACTACAGATATTTTGGATACATACGCATTAATATACTGATGCATCGATAGGAAGGGTCCTGATGGCGTGTTTTTTGTACGTATCCTGTTTCAGTTTATAGGCTTATTGATTTTCTATAAAACATGCCTGAAACGTATTTTTACTTTTTGACCATCTGAGGTCTTATGGCTTCCAGCTTCTCCATCCTTAAAGGCAATTTACAGTTTCTGATGAGCAGATTTTGCTTTTAGCTTCTATTTTTAACTATCATTGACAAGCAACAAACGGTCCCCCTTCTCATCTCCTATATTCAAGAATAGATCATTCGTTTATGCAGAATTCATTTTTAATTTGGAACATCTTTTATTTTCCTCATCAGGCAGGTGGGTAATTAGGCCAGGCTGGTGTCAGGAAAAAAAAACAGTCCTACAGGGTAGAGAGTGGTGCAGCAAATTGAATGTATTTACTGCTTCATATCAGAGTCAGATTTCAGTTTATTCGCCAGGTACAACTGCATGTACTAGGAATTTGTTTTGGCCATATTGGTGCTTACAATCACAGATAACGTAGAAGAAAAAAAGAACATAAATTGAGAAAAATAGATAAGCAGAAGTTAAATAACAGAATGAAGAAATAGCCGTGCAAAGCAATGCAAGCAGTACAGTTTAATAACAATAATTCTAAGGACATCATCGGGACCAGAAGTATATTGAATACTGGAAATGTATACTCATACATCCACAAAGAGGTTCAAGAAACTTTCTAAATCTCATTGTATCCACTTTGTCTCAAATTTTCCAATTTACTATTGCTCTTATTATTGTTGTAATTGTTGTTATGTTTTGCAAAGGTTTGCCTGCCAAACCACATTTTAAGACCACTAGATTAGTTTATGCAGTTTTTGTGTTTACCACTAGGGGGAAGGGAAACTCTTTTAAAATGATCATAGGACTGTTAAAGTGTCATTTTGGTCTGTCTTGTCATGAGGTCTGAGAAAATCCAGTTTAATTACATGCTGATTAAATGCAATAAAAAGAATCTAACAGTTTCTGATTATTGCAGCAAAAAATCTGACAGGTTGCAAACAGGCACACGGTGCTGCTATTTTGAAATGTCAAAACGTATTTGAACTTAAAACTCTGCTATGCCACTTGCATAGGTCCGATAAAGCCGTGATAGTAAATCGAATATCCAAACCCAAGTGGCATCACCATAGTAACTCGGTAGGCTTTGTTTCCATATGATGAAACACACGGTGGCAGCATAGCTTATATTTTCAATTGTCCAGCAAAAATCTGCCACTGAGCCTTTAAGGTTAATTTTTGACTAAATTAATGAGAAATAAGATGCGGCATTTAGCTGACACGTTTAGATGACGCTCTACACGATGGCCAATGTGGCATTTAGCTGACATGTTTAGATGACGCTCTACACGATGGCCATCGATCAGATTGCAGTGCACTATTTGCCATTTTCACCACACAACAATACTGCTGTTTGTTTGTTGTTTAAAGATGAATTACAGTTCCAAATGACTTATTGGACAATAATTAATAAACAAGAAGAACTGTGAAAAAGAAACTGCCCAGTAACTCTAAAGGCTGAATCTCATCTAATTGAGTCACTGTGCTCTTTTTTACTTTGTATAAACAAAAATTTTACTTTTAATTGTGATAAATCTTGGATGAAATTAAATCAAGTATGCATTAAATTAACATTAAATTAGGATATAACACATTTTCACAAGGTCAGATACAATAATATTTTGACAAATTTTCTGATTTATTTCATGCATTTCTTTCTTTGACATGCATCACATTATATACAATTGCACAGTCTTTGTAGTAATTATGTATTATATAATAATTATATCTTCACTTATATAAGGAAGACATGATGCCTCAGGCGGTAGTACTGTTGTCTCGCGTCTCTGATAACTGGGTAGCAAATCCAGCTCTGCGTTTATCGACTTTTCATTGTCTCCTCATGTCCTTTGAGTACGCAGGTGTCCTCCTGCGGCCCTAGAACCTGGACTGGCATCCTCTCAAGGGTGCTGCTTGCTTACTGCCTCATATTGGAATGGTTTCAGAATCATTGTGACCCCGATATTCCATTCTGGGTAAGTGGCTATGGATCTCCACTGTAACATACGCTCCCTTTTCTTCAGAGCATGCACGTGTGTGTATTCAGATCCCCAAAAGGCATCATTAATAGCTTACATACATGTAACAGTACGGTACAACGTAAACTCACAAACATACCATTCATTTATATTTGCTCGTGTCATTTGTAAAAGAATGTTAACACAACCTGAATTTTTAAATCATACATTTGTAGTGACATTTTACAGGGGATTGGCATGACCCTGGGGGATTTTGAATGTTCAGTTTATGTGTTTGTGGTTGTGTGTCTGTTGGGGGGGGGGGGGGGGGGCATTGAATTAATATGTCTAATTAATGAATGAAAATACCCGGGAATGAGATAACAAGGGTAAATGGAAACAACAGCATTTGCCATCACCCAACTGGCCGTGTTATGTGCAGAGAGCTCTGCGTTCATGCTTGTGGTATTTGTCTGTCTGCAGTAGACAGCAGATTCTTTATCCCCCTCGAGAAATGCTGACCTGATTGGCTTCCATTTATTGGCTACTCCTTCGTGGAAGAAAGAAAAAAAAAAATCATGCATTAGCAGTTCCTGCCAATAGCACTGCCAGGGGTAGTATTCCATATGGTGCATGCAGATGATCTTCTCTCCAACTTTCATTCTCCCATCTGAACAGAAGCACTGAAGGCGTGAAAAAAAGTGCTTGACAACCTTAGGTTAAAAGTTCATGTCTGGAATCGCTTGACGTTGCATATTGCAGCTACAGCGATTGTCCAAAAAAATGCCTCAATTTGTTCATCTGGAGCGCCGATATTCTGTTAAATTTAAAAAATGTTCAGTGTAACGCCTAGTTAGGAACACAATCATATTCATTGTTATTTTATGCAGATTCGGGGAGGAAAATTTGACAGCCCTCCAGATGTGACTGGGCAGGTCATCTAGCATATTCATGGTATGATGTGAATGATGAGTTATCTTACCCCTGGTGGCTCAAGAGGTCTATTAGCATTGTGGTTCATAATGTCTAGGTGATACTTGTCATCTGAATGAAAAGTAAGACACCTGGGCCAGCAAGTGGCCAACCTTTGTTTTGTGTGTCTTCCCTGGTGTGCCAAAGGAGCATTGAAAGTCAATGACCTTTTCAGTAACTGACAACTTCAATGCCAGTATGCCTGGCTTTGGGGGCGTAATTGCAATTAATTCATCGGGAGGTGGACTGCAATTGGTGTAATTAGTCACCTGTACCTGCTCTTCTCGCCCCTGGGATGACACGACCATCTGTGTACGTTCAGAACTCCGGGAGAGAGCCTATTAGAAGGTCATGTTGGAGGAGTACACAGACCAGCTCATGTCTTCTGCAAGCCTGTTTTGTTTTGTCGTCTCAGGGTTACATTCAGGTAAGAAAGTGAGTAATGCTATATAAAAATCAATCAATGACTAGAAACAGGGATCCTGGAAGATGAAGCAGCAATGCTTACAGAGCTGCAGACAGTGTGGGCATCCTTCGAGTTTTCCTCAGCAGCAGATGGAGAGATGAGGCCTAACGATTGGGCTTATGGAGTATTTCGGCTACAGGGAAAGCAGAAAGAAGAGCAGTAAAATCCACTGATGTGTTTCGCTTCCATGTGATTAAATTCTGTAGTGGGCTGTCTAGATCAGGTGAACTTAGCTAGAGCACATTTCTGGCTAATAATATGACTTCCACCATCCCAGAACAGGCATTAGGAAATCATCTGCATTTGTGTCTGATCTTATTATTTTTGCCAAAAATGAATTCACAACACATTCTAGACACTGCTTGTGCAACATTTCCCTTCAGATTGAGAAGCTGGGTTTTCCGCGAACATAATGGCTGCTTGCAAATCTAGGCTCATGAGTTTCTGTCCATGATTCTTGCTTTGCATGAGTGGCTCACACCAAGTGAAGAGCCAAGCCATCCTGAACCACTCAGCCTGGAGGTTAGAGGGTCTGGTGCACAATTTCAAACACAACATTATTCAAACACTTAACATTAATTAGCTGCTGAGCCTGGTGCCTGAACATGTCCCCGATGACTGGCTAACAGACAGTAGCACTGACACTGGGGGTACCATGGTTTCGGGTGTCGCCAGGGTGCTTGAGGGACGGGAAGGATTTTATGAATGATGTGTTTTATTAACTGGAGCATGAATGGCTTTTCCATTAGCACAAATATATGGAACAGCTTTGAAAATATTTGATGCACTTGCTGAATACTTAGCAATATTAGCATTATACAATATTTCCGCACTTATTGTATGTTTGTGCCATAAAACATTAACTTTTTTAGCAGGCGATTTTTTCCTAAAGCAAAATGCATTTTTGAGACAGCAGGGTTGAATAGTCCTTGGAGCAAAAGAGAAGTAAGGGCCTTGTTCAAAGTGCCAAACGTGAAATCACTCTGCCAACCACAGGACTTAAACTGGGAACCTTCTGATCCTAATCCGCTGAGCTACACACTGCCCCCCCGCCCCCACAGACCACCAAGAGTGAATAGCTGAGCAATGAAGCATTAGCCAGGAGAAGCTCAAATGCACAGAGCACAGGTGTGGCAGATTATCCAATGAGTTTATCTTGAGTTTAGCTGGGTGTGGCTGCGAAGGACAGTCACACCGGGGACATGTAAATGACAGGCTGGATTGTGGACTCCGTTCATTTTTTACTACCTTAAAAATTCAGATTTTATACCATTCTTTTTATCTCCCCCATAGTTGTTCCTACTAATTTTCCTGTTAGCACACAATATTCTTGTGTTTCTTATATTAAATTGGATTAATAGCCAAACATTTGGTCATATAAAACTATAATAATGTTTGTTTTTGTGGATGAACCTGACAGCCTGTAGGATCTGAACCAGGTAATCTGACTGCTGCTCTCTGGATGATGTCAGTCTGTCTGGTGGCATCAACGTGAATATTTATGAATATTTAAATGCCTCTGGTAGCCTGTCAGCAACACAAGTTTTAATGTTAGTTTTTTTTAAGGGCTTTTTGTAAAAGACAGTGTGTAATTAAACCTGTCCCAGCATTTCATGCTTTGGCAAATTATTACCCATCCAAAAAGACGTAATGGGTGTCATTATGAAACCATATTATTTGTGATCGACCGTTCCTGGGATGCAGAAACAGATGTAATCTGTGCACTGTTTTGTGTCCGGGGAGAGAATGCATATAGTTTACTTTTGGTTATGAGGAAATGAAAATGGAGATATTGCCAAAGTTTGTTATAGATGAATGATATGGTGGGTCTATATTTCTCTATGCTGAAATAAGACCTTGCAATACAGTCTTCAAAATAACCTGGAAACAATGTAGGCAGATTTTAGATCAGACAGCAGTCAGAATTTAGAGGTAGGGATTTGATGCTGTGGTAGCTTTTTCTTCATGAATGTGCCATAAAAAATTATGCCGTCTGAGCTGGGGAACATGGTAGGAAAGTTGCCGTGTTTTAGCGCAGCTATGTGTTGTTCTGTGATTCCATTGCAAAGACAGGTGATGCTATTTTCAGTCCAGACAATGACTTAGAAAGACAATCATTGGGTAAATTGACAAACCTGCTCCACCATGATTGGGCTCCTTTAGTGCAGATCTTCTACCCTGAAATAATACATCTAACCTGAAGCTTATTTCACCTAATGAATACCTATAAATGGATTAAGCTTATGTGTCTGGCTGCTCTTGTTTCAATACGCCGAGCTCTGAGACTACCTAAAGACACT
>JAODKE010000044.1:15108835-15120536 GCA_026779605.1 Mormyrus hasselquistii
GGGCTGGCCCCCTGTCCAGGGTTGTTCCCTGCCTCGTGCCCGTTGCTTCCGGGATAGGCTCCGGACTCCCCGCGACCTAATTGGATTAAGCGGTTTGGAACATGGATGGATGGATAAATATAAGGTAATGCATGCAGGGAGCAGAAATATAAAGTACAGATATTTTATGGGTTCCACTGAAATAAAGGTAGCTAATTATGAGAAAGACCTCAGCATGTATGTTTGAAATATAATGGACAAAATGTTTTGTGTTTCTGGTTTAAATTCTTCAGTCTTTCTTATCTTATTATTTCAAATAAAACATGATGTTGCTAATGCTAACTGTCACGATCGGGCGGGCGAGCAAGCGGGTAAGCAGGCAAATCCAGCCGTGAGTACAGGTAAGACGGGGTTTATTTCGGCAGACAGGGTAGCAAACGATGACAAACATCAGCGACAATACAATGACGGATCTGAGAAACAGGGGGAGACGCGGACTAATATACACAGGACAAAGCAACTGAACAAGGCACAGATGAAAACAATCAGGTATGAACACTAGGTAATGAGGGGGCGTGGCACACAGGAGGATCGTACGGAGCTGGGCGTGACACTAACATAATGGTTACATATTTTATTAGAGAATCTCCTCTGTAATGGTTCTTAGATCTTTCTCAGCAGTGTCTTTCAATTGCTTGAACATCACACTTTATGAGCAGACTTCACATTAATGCACATGCAGGGCACCACAACCTTTGCTATCTTAGGAAGCATTTTAGGACACCTTTACACAAAGTAGGTATATGAGATGAAAATCAAGTTAAGATAAATATAGCTCATTCTGAGCACCACCCACTACTCACTAAGGTCAGGTGAAGAATGTGCATCAGGTTTCAATTTCCATCCATAATATTCGACGTGGATTCATGGGATGAAACACTCAGCTCAGTTTCACAGCTTTGCTCAGAGTGACTTTATAAAGTAGGGGGCTGCCTGCGTTCAAACAGACAGTTCACTGTTAAACATTCAACATTTCTGCCTTAAAATAAAGCAGTATGCTAAATCTACATGTCTAACTAGACTTTACTGTTGGACCTGCATGAGTGTGGGTTACTTTGAGAATCTTGGTGCAGGTGTCAGAAATGAAGGTCAACCTTAAAATGAGCATCTCACTCTTCCCATTACTGTCAAAAAGGCCAAGAACAAAAAAGCTGAAAAACTCGTACTTGGAAAGAAGCTTCGAGCTTTAAACAGAGCAGCTTTGTTTCTCTGATACTTCATCATTTCTCACCAAAACAAATGAAGAATTGAGGTTATTTTAACAATCATTATACAACATTCAATGTATATCAATTGATGCCCATATAACTATGGATACCTCAAAGGAAAACACAAATGTGGAGAAAAGTGAGCATATGTTGGATGGTGTTCAAGGAACTGCATTGTGCAGACATTGCCCAAATGAGAATAATTTTATTCATTGTTACATTTTTGTGCAAATAAAACTTCCACAACCATATTTCTATGGATTACATGAATACTTTTCTCTATAATTATCTTCAAAATGACAATGACATAGTCAAACAATCTTAAACAATCTTAAATAAATCTCAATAATTATTACAGTATAGCATGATTTTTATGGCCAAAAACTTTGAAACAGACTATTCATAGTATCGGCTATTGTCACAGGATCTGGGGTACTGTGTGTAAAATAAGTTTATTGTCACGTTTGGAGCAGGGGAGCAGGCAAAGGGAATCGTGGGCACGGGATTTATTAAGGGATGACACACTCAGGAACACACAGCGACCTCAATGACCAGACTAACACAAAACCCACAGATATGGAGTAAAATAAACCAGATTAATTAACACAACTAAAAACAGCTGATGACACGAGCGAGGGGGGTGTGGCACACAGCTGGATCGGCACAAGCAGGGCATAACATTTATACCTTTATAGCACTACAGCAGCATTATCTGTGAAAAAAAGAAAAACGCACTGGGGAAACTTCTTGGCTGTAATTGAATACAACATGGTCCAGGGTGAAACAAGAACTAAATCCATTTTTAATGATGTAATGGAAAATAACAAGCAGTGTAAAAACAAAGAGAATGCATTCTTAACATCACTGTCGTTGTCATAAAATGTCTTGAGGCAAAAGAAATGTGGAGCATACTTTTACTGCTGTATATTCTTGAGAAATAAAACCAGCTGAATATTGTCTATATTTTATTCTATCAATGATTCAATTCAACTCAATTTATTTTTATATAGTGCCTTTCAAAATAGAGTAATCTCAAGGTGCTTTACATGGATATGTTGTGATACATTACAATATCATTAGAGAGAATAATACAGAATGGGACATAGGAAGGAAAGTAATTAAATAAAGAAAGCCAAATGACAACGGAGGAGATCGAGGAACCAAAAACTCCAGAGTAAAGAAAAACCTCAGGGGGTCCAAAGTCAACTGGCTGCCCAACCCCCCTGGGCAGACTAACATTACTGAACACAGAAAGGGACATGCTTGCTAAAAAGGGAGGTATATGCTATGATTAAGGATCAAGACAAAGTTCATCAATGAGTCTGTTATCCACATTGGCCTGTGTAGGGTGGCACTGAAGGCTGCACCCACGATGATACAGTGTTTAGGTGCCATTCACGACTGAACCAGGACTCTAGCCCCGGGAATTATCCGGACATGTGGGAAGGCAGAGAGCATGGATGGTCGGAACATGCATTGACATATAAATGGACAAGCAAAGTAGATAAAAATGACATGTGCAGCAGCACCAGCAGCCATAGTTACGGTATGTTAGGTTGTGGGCAAACTAAACTGAAGTAATAGGTCTTCAGCCAAGATTTAAAGACTGAGACCAAATTGGCATCCCGAACATAGGCTGGCAAAAGGCAAATGTATGAATTTATAGGAAGTATACTTCTTTAGAAATATGAGGACTGCCCAGTAGTCAAAGTTGTTGATTGGATTCATAAAACAATTTCAATCAACAGATACCAAGGAAGAACTTGTATTTAGGGCAATGCTTGCATCTGCCAATCTGACAAAAGAGGCATGTATCCCCTTTTTGAGCTGTAGTTCCTTAGTTATATCTTATTATATTGACAGTTCTATACACACATAATGCCACATTACCCTGTAGGAAGTAGGTAAGCATGGGGGTTGGGGATAAAGGAGACAGACTTACTGTAGAAGCAGAGAAGTACAGCTACCAAGAACAGGGCCCTGGGGCCTGTTTAACAAAGCAGGATTTGTTTGCTTAGCCGGATTACTTATCAGATATAGGGTAGTCTGGGCTAAATATAAGTGAACGGAAATAAATTTTATACCTTTTTTGAGAAGCATTGTGTTGGAAAAAAAAAACATCACTTTGTTCCTATAGGTATATTTTTATTAATTAGATATGTACCTGCAAGCATATATAAATCAAAAATAAATAAAAATATATTTTGATACAAAATACCCTATTTGTAAGTGCATCAAAACAAACTACAAAATACAGCAATCACACAAAGTATATTTTTTATTTATAAAATATAAAAATACATTCCTTGTACTTCTATTCCATATCAGCATATTCACACTGAGTCAAATGGCCAAAACACTTTTCACAGCTTAACGAGACGCAATACAAATGTGAAGCCAAACAAAAGATCAACTATTTTGAAGTGTCTTTAAGATATGCAGACTCCTCACTTATTTATTAATGGTAATAATGGTAAGTCAATTGAGTAAAAAAACTCAAAAAGATTTTTTTTGTAATTTAACTGACAAGACTGCTTCCTTTTTTGTACCACCGATACCAATAAAGCAAAGTAATAAAAGGTAATGTAAATGAAAAATAGCAAACACAATTTCAGTTCCCAAATGTTTACAGAGTGTTGTTAAGAGAAGAGATGATGCAACACAATGGTAAACATGCTCTTGTTCCAACATTTTTGAAACATGTTGCTGATGTCACAATCCACTGGGAAGCAGACAACAGAAGCCATATGACCAAAGGGGCTTTATTCGTGGGGAGACTAAAAGGGCAACACGCACAATGACCAGACTGGGGAAACAAACTGAAAAGTGACTAAATACACTGAACTAATGACAGCAACAGGAAACAGCTGGTGAACATGGGGAATCCACACGAGGTTAACGAGGGGGCATGGCACACGGGAGGAGCAGGGCATGACAGCTGGCATCAAATTTAAATTGAGTATTTATTCGTCATAATAAAATTTCTCAGTTTCAACATTTAATATGTTTTATTTTCTATTTTCAATTATATATGGGTTTATATAATTTGCATATTGTTCAGTTTTGTTTTTATTTACTTAATACACAGAGTCCCAACCTTTTTGGAAATGGGGTTGTAAAATCAGACTTCATTTGATAAAGAATCCATTAGTTTGTTCTCCTTGTGGTGCACAGTATACTTAAAAGTCTTCTCCAGTATTAGTATTCAAAGGTGCGAATATACTTCTTGTACAGAAAATGTCACAGTTGATGTCAAATTCTAGAAGATTCTCATTCTTGTAGTTAAGTACTTCAGAATTTTTTTGTCAAGGTGCTTGTCAATCCTGTGTCCTTTAGCATTGTTGCAAGACTGGCGAGGTATAACAGGTACTGAGATAAGTGCAAAGGGCTTTTTGGTCTTAGGGTCATTGTATAAAGCCCACCATCTGGAATGTTTTCAGTCTGATATGGACAAGATTCACTTTGTTATCTCTTTGCTTACGGGCAGATTCCTGCAGTAGGCCGCAGCACATTGGCATCAGAAAATACTGCTCTGAACTCAGAATGAGAATTTCATGCACTTTGACTATTGAGCTACAAGATGAAATTTGGGTAATCGATTATGTGAACTGCAGCAGGGAGATCAGACAGCTTGTGATTACACCCTGAAATTCTGCACTCTGAATACCTGGTCATATCACACAGTTTTGCAAATATTCCTTCAGTCCTCCATTCCTTTCATGAATGGGATTTATTAGAAAATGATGAACTGCCAGAATGTGTGTATATTGATGTGGGACATCAGTCAAACTTAGTCCTAAGTGCATTAGTCCCTTTGTAGCTATTAAACCTTGTTACTTACTAGCTGCTGTTCCCTTCCAGGCATGGGATATGTCTTCATATTGAAACCTGTCTCTTGCAGCCTGCTGAACCCAATATCTGCCATCATCCCAAGCTTCCTCCTCTGTTGGATATCACCTATGAAGAGACTTATGCTCTCTGTCGTCATCCGAACTCCTGTCTCCCAAGAGAACAGCTGGAATTTGGCCCTAAGGAATAAACATGCATTATTTACCATTTGCACAAGCACATGGGAATGCTTCTTTTCATCAACCCCATCTTGATCTCCATATTTTTTATTTTTTTTTTGGGGGGGGGGGGGGTCGCACTGCAAGTCCAGCCAATTTTTAGTGCCCCTGGAACTGGGGGTCAAGGGCCTTGCTCAGGGGGTCACAGACATGTGACTGCTCTGTTGAGACTGGGGCTTGAACCGGTGACCTTATGATCACAGGCACAGAAACTTAGCCCACTAAGTCACTCATTGCCATCACATGGGTTCCGGCACACAACACTATTTTTCTCCATTCAAATATCCAATCTTGATCCTTACAGTCCATCATCACAGTTCTGCTACAGTAAGTGTTTCTTGAGAACATTTCTTGGTTTATTGAGGTACATTTCATAATTTATTTCTCAATCCAGCTTGCACATGTGGCAGTTTCTTTTGTGAGCAGGGCCCTAATCAAAGTCTTGCTTGTTGATGTCTTCTTTCCTTGAATTTCTGTTATTACTTATCCATTGATGTCTTCCCACATATCCACTCGAATCTGGAACATATTTTAATTCTCATAGATATTGTGAAAAATGGTCCTTGTTTTTTCATATTTATTTCCTTCTTCAGTGACTTTGCAGATGTTGTGCTACATTCTCCTGGTAATTTCTTGGAACTTTGATGGCCTTGTTTTTGAAAAAGTATTAGAACTTAAGAGGGTGTTATATTTGTACAACTTGATTATTCAGTCTCTTTTGGCTAACTGTGTTTCCCATCTTGTCTCAAATCAACAGCAATATCGTTCTTGCATGTCCTGTCAATTCCATCCTAATTGTGGTCATAAGACTTTTCAGTTTCTTCTTCATCACTTATTGATCATATTTGACATGCAATTTAAAGAATTGTATCCAGTTAGTCTAAATGGTTTTATTCCAGAGTGTAAAGGCACACCATTTATTATTTGTTGTCATTATATAAATAATAAGTGATGCACTAACCTGTCCAGGTCCAATCTATTTACGTTTGCTAATGCCTAAGACACTGCCATCCAACCATTTCCATCTCTACCATATCCATGTTTCCTTAACTAATGCTCTGTATGTAACATAACATGATCCGTTCTTTACACACTTGGATTTTTTTTTTCCAGAATGGCAATAGCTGTTGGAACCCAAAAGGCACTGAGCTAACTTTGTCAACTAACTAAAAAAAATCAGTAAATTTAGTAGCATATTGAGTGTTTCATAACCTGAGGTGCACCATCTTTCAGCAGTATTGTGACATCCATCCTGCTGCATCCATCCATTTGACTTTTTGGAACAGAATGGTACAGAAATGGCTTGTCATTGCTTTCTTCTAGGCAGTTTGCAATAGTGTTTTGGCTGTTGTTACCACTGTGATCCTCTACCACTGATACAGAGGTATCTTTTGGTAGGTGCCATCTGGTGCCTTTGGTAAGACCTGGTTGCCAGGTGAAACCCTTTTAAGAGTTAAAACCCCAGGCAATGTAACTCTTAACGTCTGTGATGTATTCAAGTCTCCTCATCCTGACGAGGTACCACAATATGAGCATGAGAGAGTTAATATTTTCTTACATATCAAATGGGTTCAGAGTTAGGTTGACTGTGACTATTCAGTCTACTTGGTACATGGCTGTTCTCTAGGCCATCTGCACCTGACTGTCTCCAGTTCTGCATGAGCAACTCCCAGTTCCAAGTCCTGAGTGATGGCCAGACAGGAGGCCAAGACCTGACAGATTAGACCTGCATACCAGTCAATGATTAAAATAAAGAGTTTCCCTTCTCCCAGCAGCATGCCTGTGGATTTGGGTAAGCCACTCATCATTAGTAACTTGATAGTTATATATGTTAGAGTTCCTAATAGCCGCAATCCAGAAGTTATAGTGAAATGTCTGTTTGGGGTGTGCAAGATTTGATTTCATTCCCTGCAATAAAGTTTTTATATATTTTTTTCTGAACTGGCACTAGTAATTTAAACAGTCTGATTGTCATGGCAGCATCTAAAAGCAGTTAAAAAATATCTCCCTTCTTAATGCTGTATATAGGAGATGTATAATAAGCTATGTACCAGAAACTGGTAGGTACATACTTAGTGTTCCCAAAAGACTTTGACTTTGTCTGAATTTAGGTGACTTTTGAGAACTTCCTGGTCTTTCTAAGAAAAAAATATTTATTCATCTCAAAAGATGGCAAGCAATATACTTGTTTGACTATTCAGAACAGCAGCTAAGGCACAGTAGAGACAGTACTTTCAAGCGTTTGCTTAACTTTTGTCACGCCCAGTTATTTGTAAATGACTGTTGCAAAAATTTTCTAATTGTTTACGCAAAAAATACGTCCGTTATATAAGAACTAAAGTAAAACATAGAACAAAATGTAGATGTTTCAGTACAGATCGCTTACAAAACCCAGTCCAGGGTATACCTCAGCCCAGTGCTGACTGGAATATGCTCCAGGCCCTCTGTGACCCAGACAAGGAAATTGGGTGTTCCCAATTGTCAAGAATTTGACTTCAACAATATCTTTAAAATCAAAGTTCCTCCTCAGGGGTACACATTGTTTTGTTTTGTTTGTATTTGACTTCAATAATATCATTAAAATCTAAGTTCCTCCTCGGGGGTACACATTGTTTTGTTTTTAGGAAAAAATGACATGGTACTAAATAAAATAAATAAAATATCACTTTACTTGGTTACATGAATTGGGTGGGGGCACAGTTTAACGGTAGAACATATTAGAATATAAGCAAATGAATATGAACAAAAACTAATAATTTTTTTTTTGTTTCACATATTTCATTCATCTGTTTGCACTGCCTCTAGTCTCCCCTACGCTGGCTAATGCACTTTTTATTCCCCTTACTCTGCTCTCCTGGAGAACCAAAATTATCAAAATATCCTGCCTATCCTGCTGTCTGCAAACACCTCTACTACCTGTAGCGTCTTTCCAGCCTGCTGCTGTACCACTGTTCATCCTGCAATTAGAAGCAGCACCAGCACCTGCCTTATGTCACCTGCATGTCCCTCCCCACCCTGCTTTGACAATGTGCATTGGGGCTTTGCCATCTTGCTCATCTGACTTCATCTGCTGGCCCCTCGAACACCAGGAGTGCCAAGGTAGCATGCTCGATAGTGAAGTACCATGCTGTCCAAACACCATGCACACACCATACCGGTTTTATTACTCAGGAAAGAGGAAGAGAAAGCAGGCACAGGTCTAGGGTAATCACCCTGTACCCCTCTCTCTCCCTTTGCTAGGGCACCATCAGCGTATTTAACCAGGAGACAATTAATCATGCAATCAATGGGAAACACCCACAGCTGTATACCGACTCCACCCTATGGGAAAAACGAGCCATAATAAATCAGCTCAGCCTAGATGCACTTATGGCTAGTCAACTCTTTGACAGTGACTTTGTTGGTAGTGTGCTATTTGCCTCACTTGTAGATCACGTTGAATAAATGTACCTATTAAATAAAGGTAAATGTAAACTGTAAGCTATTTGTCTGGTCAGAAATGGCAGTAAAAAAAGGCTACCTGGTACAATGGGAGGAGCTTAAAGCACTTTTATGATGTCATAAGCGAAATGGGGCGTATCCTTTATTCTGACTGGTTGAGGGTTATGTCCATATGTTATACAGTAATATATGCTTATGCCATGTGTTGCTGATAAGGATTGACGTTAAAATTTAATAGTAGAATAAATATACATTACATGTATTTATTAATGTGTTATTTTTAATTACGTTTTAAGGAATAATAAAACATATACCACGATGACTGTAAGCTAGTGCATAAAGGGTATAGACAACCACGCCCGGCACCGTATTTTAAAAGAAAAAGCACGTAAGCTCATTATATTTAACCAAAATGTTTAAAGAATTTAAAGAATACTTCGTATTTTAAGCACAAAACTGCACAAGTGTCACAGGTGATAGCCAATTAAGCATCCAGTTATTTAACTAAGAACACCCAGTTAACCATTGCAAAGTCATGTTGCCATGATAGTGTGCATTACTAAGCGTTCTATTGTCTCTTGTTTCTGCTGCTTGCCCTGCCCTGCCATCTCGCCTGCCTTGCCGTCCCTGCTTTTCCCCAAGTTCCTGGCTGCCTGACTTGCCTTCCTCTTCATACTTCCCAGATCCGCTTGCCTCGTCTCCCCCCTTCTATCGTCGACTCATCTTGTCCCTCTGTGTAGGACTGACCCACCTGGTAAACGACCCTCGGACCTGGACTTGACTCTCCTCTTGGATTTCCCTGCCGGCTGTTGTTGTACCGTGTTTCCAGAATAAACCTAGGTTCTGCATTCAGGGGTCCAGCTCTTTCCTGTCTGCCGGGTGTGACAACAAGTCCCAAACTTTTAACTTTTAAACAAGCAGAGGCACGCCCAAGCGAAACACTGTCAAAAGAGCAAATGCGAAACAAGCACAAATATTTTAGCCCAAGTTTTTAAAAACAAGAAAAAGCCTTAATCAGTCCTTAGCAGTTTTATTTCAATGTAAAACAGAAAAAGTATTTCACCAAACGCGACTCTGGGTTCCATTGATGTCGCACAAACAGCGGGGTCAAGGCGGCCATTATTCCGCAACGAAGCGAAGCCGACATACTGACGGTATTATGCCGAAAAAAGCATCCTTGTCGTAGAATGCATGGCAGTGTTGTGGCAAGTTGAGCTTTTAGGGGTTTTTTTTTTGGGGGGGGGTTAGGGTTAGGGTTTTAGAGGTTTTTGGGGGGTTAGGGTTTTAGGGGTGTTTTAAGATTTTTTGGGGATTAGGGTTAGGGTTAGGGCTATCGATTAGCACTACGGTAGCCTACCTCGACAAAGTAGCTCAACTCATTTCAGATTAGCTACCAATAGGTCATTTAGAGACAGGCATGCATTCTACGGCAGGGATGCCTGTTTCGGCATAACACCGGCCTGGAGGCTATAGAGAAGAAAGAGGGTCTGGCAGTTTTAAATGGCAAAAGCAGTAGCTGTGTATCGTTAAAAGCTGTTTTTAAACAAAATACACTATTTCACATCACAGCCATCTTTGTTTTAGGGGGGATTTATGCGTATTGCATGTCACAGTGGGACGGACGGGGTGTCGGCGCAAGAGCTTTTGGAGTCGTGAGCAATACAGTAAGAACTTGAGAAAAAAGCATCAATAAACAAAATGGACACTGTTTAACTGCTGGTCCTGGTCTTGAGAAGCACACAACCAGCAGCCCCATCCTGGCAGAAAGCACATTACCCCTATTTATTAATCTGTCTTATTTGTAAATAGTATAAAATAATGTATTTCTAATTTAAATAAAAGTCGATCTCTAACACCACAGCTCTGGTGTGGCATAGGCCCTGCTGCGGGGTTGGAGTATCTAACTACTGTTCCATTTATTCCTCCCATGTACTGTACTCCTCCCATACCCGAGTTTTTGCCTCAGCGACCGCCGAAGCCGCGTTCCGCTTGGCCCGTCGGTACTCATCAGCTGCTTCCGGAGTCCCACAGGCTAAAAAGGCCCGATAGGACTCCTTCTTCAGCTTGACAGCATCCTTCACCACCGGTGTCCACCAGCAGGTTCGGGGATTGCCGCCACGACAAGCAACGACCACCTTACGGCCACAGCTTCAGTCAGCCGCCACGACAATGGAGGCGCGGAACATGGCCCATTCGACTCAATGTCCCCTGCCTCCCTCAGGACATGGATGAAGTTCTGCCAGAGGTAGGAGTTGAAACTTCCCCTAACAGGGGATTCCGCCAGACGTTCCCTGCAGACCCGCACTATACGCTTGGGTCTACCAGGTCTGACCGGCAGACAACAGTCAGGACCTGTCCCCCCACCCGAAGGCGAAGGGAGGCTACCCTCTCATCCACCGCGGTAAACCCTAATGTACAGGCGCCCAGCCAGGGGGCTATTAGTATGCCCACCCCAGCTCGGCGCCTCTCCCCGTGAGCAACTCCAGAGTGGAAGAGAGTCCAACCCCCTTCGAGGAGACTGGTTCCAGAGCCCAGGCCATGCATCGAGGTGAGCCCGACTATATCTAGTCGGAACTTCACAGCCTCGCACACCAGCTCAGGGTCCTTTCCCACCAGAGACGTGACATTCCATGTCCCTAGAGCTAGCTTCTGCAGCTGAGGATCGGATCGCCAAGGTCCCCGCGTTCGGCCACTGCCTAACTCACACTGCACCCGACCCTTATAGCCCCTCCTACAGGTGGTGAGCCCATTGGAGGGTCCTATTTATTAATCTGTCTTATTTGCAAATAGTATAAAATAATGTATTTCTAATTTATTTCCCCACGCTTGGGGGACAATAAAGGCTTCAATTATCATTATTATTATTATTATTATTATTATTATTATTATTATTATTATTATTATTATTATTATTATATTAAAATCGATCTCTAACACCACAGCTCT
>JAODKE010000044.1:15132733-15146213 GCA_026779605.1 Mormyrus hasselquistii
CTAGCATGCTGCTGCGTCCACTTTCAGATCTCTCTCAATTAGTGCATCTTATTTACTGTTGCTGTGCCATACGCATGGATGTGTTTGGGGCGTAACATAGTACTGTATAAACCAATCAGAGCGTGCCTTTAAGAGGCAGGTGAGCTTGCACCTTGGCGAATGGCTATTATAATGGCGGATTTAAAAGGTAGTAGGAAAGAACGTTACCCTACTGAGGAAAGGGACTGCATTCCCACGGGATCCCCGGCAATTTAGTGGGAGCGGGCAAAAAGTGACTGATATGTTTCTGGGAAAAGAATTTAAATAGATAAGTATTGTTTTGGTTATTTTTTTTTATCAAACTATTATTTATGTTTGTGAGTGAATAGATAGTTACATAAAAATTTTACTGAACAAAGCAAAAACATGCTTCTGTGCGTCATTTCATTTTTACCTAACCAGCCTATCCTGGAACTTTAGCTCGTGTGGCTGATGATGGCAAAGTGAACACAAGGATGTAGCTCGCTGTCTGCTTCAGGAAAGGCAAATATAATAGGATATTACTACTCAATGTCCAACTAAGTAAGGGGAAATCAGATATTTGGCTGTCTGTTTCATTGTAAGTGACCACAGTGGGAACAACTTGCCTTTTCACTGTGACAAAATTAATAAAATGCTATCATACACTTACGTCACGTCTGGCGCTGCTTTGCGCTGGATGCAAAATATGGCAAACGGTAAGAAAAAAAGTGATACGCGATGTGATAATTCATTAGAACATCATTGTATAAATTGATTATACCTGTATACCTCCATTGAAGTACTTTAGTACAATCCATGTGTCAACTCAGTACAGGGTACTGGATTCAATTCAATTCAGTTTACTTTTACAGTATATAGTGCCTTTCATTTGTCCCAAGGCACTTTACATGGATGTGTTGTGATACATTACAACATCATTAGAGAAAATAATACAGAAAGTATCCTATAGCCTATCCCACAAAGCACAAGGCATGAGGCAAGGGAGCAGCCTGGGTAGGGTGCATATACTCACACACAATAGGAAACTTAGAGGGATCATTTTTCTGTAGCCCCTGCTTTTAGACCGCAGGAGCACCTGGAGAAAATCCATGGCACACGGAGAGAAGATGCAGGACTCAAAGCTCAGCACTGAAGGTGTGAAGACACAGTGCTATCCAGTGTAGCGCAGACGTCCCCAAACCTTTATAAATCATCTAATTGGACAAGGAGCTTACAGCGGCTCAATCCAAGCAGAGGTGCAATTTTTCTGGTTTACAGCTGAACCTTGACCCGCATTCATATGCGTGCAGTTTTCCAGGCATGAAGAGGAAAAGTAACACACGGCCAGGCAGTTTAATGACACTATTAATAGGCACAATAAGCATTTCAGAAGAACAGTAAATATCCTTCAGATAGTCCACGCAGCAGAGAATCAAGTCTTTTACACATCTTAAAATTTCCACAGACACTTGATAGATCTGGCCTCAGGTTCGTCCGCCGCCTGCCCCCCCCTCCCCCCACTCGTTTGGCAAAGCTTTAGGCAAGCAGGTGTTCACTGGTTTGGAAGCATGTCATCCTCCTTGTTAATAAGCACACAAATAACGAAATGAGGGAGACAGATATCGCACATTTTTTTGTCATGTCCATTGTTTTTTTTTTTTTTTTCTTGATTTTTCTGGTGTGATAAATATATTGTGAGTCCTCCTTGGGAATTTATTCATCTGAATATTTTCAAATCTAAAGAAAAGAAATACAAAAAAAAAACAATATGAGAAGTAACTTATGAAACAAAGTAAGCATTGAGTAGATGAGGAGAAAAGGCAAAGTATAAATGTAAACCTCCATATAGGTGCGTTTTTTATTGGTAATCAATCAATGACTGGCCTGTCGTGCTCAGGGCCCTGCATAAATGTGCTGTATCCCGCAGGCTATTGTTTTGGCTGCTATGGAGTGCCAGTGACTTTGTGTTGGGGGGGGGGGGGGGGATTGTTGGGGTAAGTTCTGCTGGGGCGATGCAGATGGGAGATTCTGGAACATATCATGGATTACCTTGTAGATGAGGTATTGTTCATATCCTGTATAGTTCCAGCAACTATGTGCCAGAAGCTGTTGGCTAGTAGTAGCCTAATACCTTAGAAAGCGGATTATTTTTTGTTCTTTTCTTTAGTGGTTACCAGAATGTACATGCGGCTGCTGGATGTACAATGAGTCATACCTGTTTTCCCCATAATATACTGTTTTGGAGCCTCCTGGCAAAGCAAGACTGTGTACTTCTTGGACTTTGGGAATACAGAGTCTGTTGAAAGCTTAGCATGCTTTTCAGCCATTAGCTGGGAGGGAGGATAAATTCATAGTTCACATGGTGCCTAAAACCTTGTACACAAGACCAATATCAATGGAATTAGTTAGGTAATTTTAAAACGGTATGATACTGCATCAGCTGGATAAATAACCATCTTCATTAGTCGTGATAGTGATGCTTTATCCTTCTTTCTGCATTATTATGTACAGTATGGGTACTGTATGCTCTGTAGTATGTGTTGGTTGCTATAATTTAGTTGGCTGTATGTACTTTTGTAAGTGTTGGTGCTGTACTTCTTGACTGAGTGCCCTTGTTTGCACAACACCTTGAATTAATCATGCAGGTAGTAATGCTGCCATATGAAATGCTCAGAGACAAGTATTAAAATAAAGTGGGCCATCCGCAGACCTTACATTTGCTGCCAGAATGATCAGGCACATGAAGGTTGTTAATGGCACAGACGTTACAATATCGATGCATTATTTTATATACGTATATCATACACATTATATCTTCGCTTCAGAGATATTGAGTTAATTTGACCTTTACCACCTCTGTGTTAGAAGCAAACATGATTAAAACATTTATTTCATTTTCAGGTCATGGCTGTGACTTTAAAAGTCAACATATTTGATAGATTTCAATTTTAATTTTCCCTAACATATGGTCCAGGGTGAGCTGCCATAGGAATTGAGTTGGAAAGGAACATTTCATATGGTATGCATTCCAGATATTTTTGTGCTCATCCCCTAGGGACTGTCGTTTTACAGACACAAAAGGTCCTTAATAGAATATATTATACATGAACCGGGAGTGTTTTTCAGACACAAAACATATCAGATGCCTCATTCCATAGCATTTTTATTCTAGAATGTACTGAAACTGTTTTGCAAAACAGTTTTATAATTTCGCCTTTTCTGTTACTGTTTGTATAGCATTGTATTTAGCATAATTGTTCTAGATACCTTCTGATTGTGATTCAAAATCATGTCCAAAGAAGCAGCATCCACCTTCCACCAATGAAAGTGATTCTGATTAACCCTTAAATAAAAATCAGCTGTTCTTGTATGACTTGCTTGAAACTATTCGGGTTGCATTCTGCTAGGATAGCGATGGCCTGCATTTATCTGACAGAACATCTATGGCCCCCCTATTCAAATCTGGCCCTCGATTCCAAATCCAGGCCTTGTTTTCAAGTCTCCCAGGTAGTTAGCGTAATCATTTCTGCCTCTAATTAGCCAGAGGCTTCACAACTGGCTCTCAGGTAAAGGGAAGCTGGAAAAACAGCAGTGCTCGGCCATTGAATACCGTGATTTGAATAACCCTGATGTATGGGATGACATTGTTGAAGGGTATTAGTCAGGAGAGTAATATGAAGTAATATGAATCAAAGGCATTGGGTTTACCATGGAGCACTGTGAAGGTTCCTAAATAGCAGGGAAAAAATGAGGTACCAGAGGGATATTGCCAAGATCAGGATGACCCTCCATAGCTGATGAAAAGACAAGACTAATGCTTGTCATTCAGGATCCCAAACCATGTGGGATTTTTTTAAAATTATAAGATATACCGTATATTTGGCTCAAAGGTAACACAGCTCATCATCCAAAGAACACCAGAGAATCATGGCAGTGGCAGCATCATACGTTGGGGGCGCTTTTCTTTAGCTGGGACATGTTCTCTAGTCAAAATAAATGGAATTATAGGCTAAGGATGGGTCCAAAGGTATTCTGGAACATAACACGCTGTAATTTCACTTCCAACATGACCCAACATAACTCAAAGATCACATTCAGAGTCAATGAGGAATTGAATTCAGAAAAGACGGATCTAAGTCTTACAGTACATTGGCCCAGTCAGAGTACAGGCCTCAATCCCATAGGAAAACCCCACAGTGCTCAGGAGATCCCCAGGCAGCATGTTGGAACTTTAATTTTTTTGTAATAAAGAGTGAGAAAAACTCATAAAGACAAAAAATCTCACTGCTGTAATAAATGCAAAAGGTGCTTTCACAAAAGATCAGATGGGCGTGCAGAACTCATACTACAAGGCTTCTTTAATTTCAACTATTTTCTCTTGAATTTCTGTTGCAACAAAATACAAGAGCTGATTTATCTTAATTTCTAGCTTAAAATGATTTTGGAAAATGTCATTTTCAGTAAGAGTGTATAAATATTTGGTAATATTTTACACCTAGGGGAGGTGATGCAATTATATTATTAAAACGTTTGTTACCATAATAATGTTTGTTATTAATGTATATTAAAGATGGTAATATATGTTAGGATGTTAAGATATACTTATAACCTGCTTGTTCCAAAAATATATTATGAAGGTGCACTGAATATTCTGCTAAGACATTGTGAAACAGCAGTTAATGTAAAGCATTACATCTAGTACTGTATAATCACATCAGTGAGATACAAGTTTATTTTAGTTTATTTTTTACAGGTATCCAAGTTGAGTTCATTTGTTGTTTTTATTTACACATCAACAAGTATCACATTGAATTATTAATACAAAAGAAAATTACATTCTCTTTTATGTTAAATTACCCAGGTTCACTTAAAAAAAAGCAAGGAATAGAAAGTATGCAAAAATCATTAAATGTCTACAGGGACTTAAGAAGATATAGTACATCCTTTAAGACATATATGATTGCAAACGTTGTGAATAAAACAACACAATAGAATTCAATAATTAAACGTATGACATGGGAGTCCTGGGTGATTATTTCTGTGGAGTGAAGGGGAACATCTGTTGGCCTTTTCAAGCAGTGGCTGTCAAACCAGAGTAGTTGTACAGTAGTTACTTGGGGGATTATGCAGAAACGAGGAAGCCTAACAAAACAAGATGGGTTCATTTATGGCACATAGCTGTGCAGACGTCAGAAGCACTTTGACAGCGGTGGCCTTGTCTTTCCTAAGTAGAAATAGTTGTTGGCACATTATTGAGGTAAAGCTATTGCTTCAAACAAACAAGGCAACGCTGCTTTAAAGTGATTTTTTTTTCCAGCCTGGGAGGAAAACAGTATGCACACGGTGTGAATTGAGAATCAGAGAGGACCTCGATCAAGGACACAAACTGCAGACAGAAGCGGGTGCTTATTTGCATGTGGGAAGTTTCTGTCACGCCTGGAAGAAGCAACAAGGAACACCTTTCAAGTTGTGTTTTGCCCCACTGCTCTATAGCTGCCTGTTAGCAGCTTGTTCCCTCCCCCAGTAACTCTTTGCTCTGCTTGGGCTTGCTTGCCAGCTTCATACGAAGTGGTGACAGCAGGCTTTCCTACTTTAGCACGCCCAAATGAATATCTCTAGGCCCATTTATCATAGTTGCTCTCCATTGACATGCAGTGGTATCAACTAAACACAAACACCAGCCTAAACAGGTAAGGAAGATGCATAAAGTGCCTCCCCCATTTCTGCGGCACTGTTAGTTTTTAGATGCTTCTTGGTATTTATTAGTGTATTCCTAATGAAGCGTGAAATAAATGTATCTCCGTGTAACCTATGCAGATTTGAGTTTTGCAGACATTTTAATTTATAACTGAGGGCAGTGTGAAAACCAACCCAGTTTCTGTAGGTTTATTTCAGAGAGACGCCACATAGTCCTTGAACGTGTCAGTGCAGAGAAATTAATCATCATCTACCGTAGTTTACACTCTAGAAGGAAAAGAGTAAAAGCTTACAATAGGTAGATAGACAGATGATAGGAATCTCCTTCCAGTGGTGGTGGTCCTAATGTCATGGATTGAAGATGGTTTTCTACATCAATACATGAATGACATGCCATCATTGGAGGAACCATGTATTATGTTCAGTACCTGGAAGCCAGGTCATCCATCAAAAAGCTGCAACACTTGCAAAAAATAGGTATAGAGCCAACAGATCTTCATTGTGTGCATATGCAATGTATGTGCAAAATAATAATAATGCATTCATTCTGGCCTTAAACCTGGCTTTAGTTTGGTTCTTGGTGAGTCTGCATATTCTCTACAACTTCATCCATAATTCAACGCTTAGGACAACTGCTTACCTTAAATTGTGTGAAATTGTGGGGAACAATCAAGATTTAATACCTATACAAGTAGCAGCAGAAAATCTACATCTACTGTTATAGCTACAGTATGTCCTACTCCAAGGGGATAAATAAGGCTTCTCGTATACTTAAAATTTTATAGATAGGCAGTCATACATTAAGGTCATTTCAGTTTATTAGTAAATTTTCATCATTAAAATTTTATGGAGCTCTCTTCTTTATTATTATTGCCCCACTAACAACACTTGCATTTTTAATTCCACTAGACAAATGTACTTATCAATTGGCAGTACTTCTTCAGACAAGTATTCATTGTGTTTAATTAATTAATTACTACTATTTACCTAGCTATATAAATTCAGTGTTTGTCCCAACAAACAAATAGACAGATTGATGAACAGGCAGACTAGATAGATAGATAACTATTTCCAAAAAATAAAATGAAAATGATAAAAAGAAAATACATTCTCCACTTTGCCATTTAGTTTTCAGAAATCAGTATATAGCTCAAACCTTTTATTTATACATTATTTTGTATTTCCAAAATGTCTTGTAAAAATTGCATCATGCGCAAACATTCCCTTCTAGCGGTGCTGCGAATAAGAAGCAAACTTAAGCACCAAAATGAGATGCTACGAATAAGAAGCTAAACGAAATGGAAGTTGCCGATAAGTAACTACTGTAACTTAAGTCGCGTGTGATTTTGCCATTATTTTGGGCGACACCATGGCCAAGAAACACGAAGACAACGGAATCGGTAAAAGTACTGAGAAAGCGCAGCAGTGATCCGTAGCTCTGCCCACCACCCCGCTCCGATTAGCATATATTTGCATGTTGTGAACTTGAAAACGAAAAGGCAAAGTAGGAAATGAAAAGTCAAATTGGAAAATGAAAAGACAAAAAGGGCTATTTTATTTTTAAATTTTTCACATCTGACTCAAACATGAGTGGAAAATGAAAGAGCAAATGGTGCTATTTCATTTTAATTTTAATTTTTGCAGGATTTTTGCGCACAGACTTTGAAAACTAAATGGCAAAGTGGAGATTGTATTTTCTTTTTATCATTTTCATTTTTTTTTTTGCAGAAAATACCTCCCATAATAGACAATCAAACACACAAATAAATAAACAAACAAACAAACGAATGAATAAATAAAAGTATGTCAGCAATTTTGCATGTGGTGCAAAATAAGAATAAATGACAGTGTAGATTCAGCTTCAAGGAGAAATCTTTATATGGCTATCCAATCAAATAAATAAAACTGACCCAGATTCAAAGCTGACTCAGAAACACAACTACTGGGCATTAGTTACTTAAACCTAATCACCCCTTATAAGTGTTTTACAGTATAAAACTTCTGACATGACTACTTGACTACCTCTGAGTAGTCAAAGCAAAGATAACTAAAGGCAATGTGAGGTATGCAAGAGCAAGTTCAATCCTAAGGTAAAGGATGCCTGTTTAATATGGACGGAGCTATACTAGGTGAACTGTGCACGTTTAATACTGAAATCAAAAGAAAGCTGAATGCATGCTTTTCTTCTAATGCAAGACTGAAAAGCTCAAGCACCTTGTGTATATCAACTTCTACAGTTCTGAAGAGATATTCCTTTGCATTAAATCTTGAGACCAGGGGCTTGTACTACGAAGCAGGGTTACTGGCTATTTGGGGTAACTTGTCGGATCTGGGTAAAATGTATGTGAACGAATATGAAGTCCATTTAAACTGTGGTACATCATATCACACTGAAGAAAGGTGGTCAAGTAACCCCGATAAACCAGTAACCCGGCTTCATAGTACAGGCCACCGGGCGTTTTATCAAGAGCAATAAAAAAAGTTTTCAAAGTACTTATGATGTAATGTCATGTGTTACGTGCCGTAAGTTTCAAGGGGAAGCCAGCAGGTTCTCCGGACCTCCCTCCCTCATCGCCATTCGCCGGCTGCATCTTGGCTCCGCCTTCCTGTCCGGACTCCGCCCACGAATCTCCCGATGCGCCGCTCGTCATATCTGGGTCCTGAGGAGAAAAGACCGCAGTTCACATACTTCAGGAGCTCTGCTCATTTCTTATCTATTTTGTTTTGCTTATCAGTTTCTGATTATTGTGTTTGACGGTTTTGGTTTTTGGATTTTGATTTCTCGCTTCGCCTCTCGGTACTTTCACTTTGGTTGGATTTGTTTCTGGTTTATTTGATCTCTCGCTTGTTTCTCGACTACTCTCTTTGCCTGCCCCTTTGGTACCGTTCTGTGTTTGCTGTATGTGTCTCTGTACCAGGTGTGTAAGGAGTGACTGCCTTTTTGTTTCTTGCGTGTCGTGGTTTACTGTATGTTTTGGTAGGGGGTCAGGATTTAGTAGTGTTATTTCATTTCCTTTTTGTTACACTTAGGGGTTGATTAGTTTCGGTTGTTCTTAAGCTGTTTTGTTTGTTGTTTTGGCCTGGCTCACTCATAAAAAAAGATCCCTTTTGTTTCCCGTGTTCCCTTTCCCTTATTCCCCGCTTGTCTTGTCTTCCCCTCTTCCTTTCCCCTGCCTTTCTGGCGATCCCCAACCCTACACTGGGGATCGCAACACATGTCATAAGACATGATTCTGATTAGCATAGTAATATTTATGAGAGCATAATGCATTGCTTATGGTCTCAGCAACATTCTAAATGACATAGAGAGACCAAGGCTCAGATTAGTTTTTGTTGGGGACAGAAATCAAAGTTGCAGACAGCATGAATATGCTTCATTTACAAACATTTGACCTTTGCAGCACATTTCTTCCAGTACATTTGCTCACTGTATGGGACAAATATGATTCATATTTAGCCTGAAATGCTTGATTCGATTTAGTTCTTTTGACATTTCCAATGTGTTTCTATTTGTTATGTTGCTAATTAGTATTATGGTCTTGGTGAGACTGATTATCTTGTACATCATACAGCATATGACTCATGCTAGATGGAGTTCATCTAGTTTGCATATGGGATGTAACACAGAATATATATGTTGGTTCTTAACATTCAACGAGTAGGATAAGGTTAACACCTTTCCCACACAAATCTGCAATGTCATATCTCCCATGCAGGGTGATAAATTTCAAACACTGGCCTTTCCCATGTGTTGTCTTTTACCCCAGGTGACCTACATGAGGAGGGTTTTTATCTGTCTTTTCCCAGACTGTTATCAATAACCTTTTTGCTAGCTAGTTGTAGGGGCATCTTCTTGCTGCTCTTACATCCTTTCGCAGAATCCTAAAATCTCACAGGAAAGTCATCAAAATATCTTTTTGGAAGGAGAGCCCTATTTGATGCCATAAACTGATTCGGAAGAGGACACTGGAGTCTGACAGAATTTTAAAGCTGTCCTTTTTACTTATAATACACTCCCCCTCCCCTGAATTTCAGTTCTCCAGTGAAAAGTAAAAGGAAAGGGGGGAAAAGAAATAAATATATCTTATAAATGCATAATTTTCTCAAGAAAGCCCAGTTCAATCTGTCACAAGTCATCAATGGAATAACAACATGGTACTAGACACTTCGGAACCTTATTTATTAATTTATAAATATAGCTCAAAGAGACTTAGAGAATTGAGCTGCACTCCTTACTTTTAGTTAGGCCATGGTCTAACCAGTGTGCTGTGGTGAACACAGGTCTGCCTCATTGTTTTTTTTTCCACCATGGAAAACTAATTAAACAGACACTTGCCTACTGTAAAGGATGCAGTTTCTCCGCCTAACCTCATATAGGCCACACCAGTGCAAGAAATGTAGGACTAGGGGGAGAGAGAATGCAGGCTGCCTCTTACTGTGACCAGAGGGGTTCACTGCAATCGCCGTCTTTCCCATACCTTTTTCTAAACACGGGTCATAGCTGTCAGGTCTACAGGGAGAGCTGGCGAGAGGGAATCCAAGAAGTTTTCTACATCTGCGGTTTTGTTATTGTGCACAGTGAGAGAGAAGCCATTCACACACCTTTAACAATAGGTTATACATTTTGGCCTCACAAAACATCCCCATGATTTGTAGTAATTTCATCCTACTTACTTAGCAGATTTCATTATCCTTGGCATCTCAAGGCTTGAATGTAGGAGATTATAAAGCAACTGACTACACATGCAGCTGTAGCACCAGCCAAAGGAGCAGATTAACTTTTATCTGAAGCAGAAGAATAATTACACCAACATTTAAGAGCCCACTTTAAAGTAGTAGAAGCCATAAAATACTAGAAAATTAATGGACAAATTTCAATGATTCTATATTTTTAGCCACTTAAGCTACAATAATAAAAACTGTCACTTAAGAACAAATTTTGGAGAAGGACTTGCCATGTAGTTGGAACTTAACTATAGCCGATAATTCAAAACCAATTTAAGATACCAAGTAACAGTTTTTCATAACTGCTGGATTGAGGCTATATAAGTGCAACATGGGTTATTGGTAATTAATGACAAAACCTGCTCCAAAAAGAGGTCATCTAATTTATAAAATCCTCCGGCCTATAATTATGCATCATCCATCTTTAATTACCATTAACAAATGCCTGATTGCACAAAATAATTATATTTCTCAAAAGCCTTAACATGTGCCACTGTCTTGTAACCATGTATATTAATCATATGGCATGCCTCTATACTAAATAACAAATAAAACCGGATGTCTGAATATTGCACAACACCAACAGCAATTTATATCACAGTTCATCAGCAGCATTGATGTCAGCTCTGCACTTTCAACTTCCGACTTTCAACAAGTGACATGAAAAGGAATTCCAACAAACTACTCGGATGTTTTTAAGCACTTATTTCCGCTTTAAAATTCTGTGGTACCAGGAGTCATTTTCGGTGTCGATTGTGGGTGTATAATTTGGAGGGGATGCAGTCTTATATCCTGCCACCGCTCTGATCCTTTGTAAGTGTGAATCTATCTGTAAGGCTGATTTGAAAGGCAGCTACACAACAAAGGGAGGGAGAACAAACAGAAAAGAATGAAAGGTACCCCTGTAGTGCATTGGCTAGGAATAATGGCAGGAAATTGCAGATAACCCATTTCTGGGACAGCTTACCTCCTTTACTTGTGGCCCTGTGCATATGTGTGGAAGGAGGGTGGGGGGCCGATGGACCCCAACAATGATCATGGCTCTCTCTCTCTCGATCCTGTCTGTTCCTCTTGATAGGAGGTTTCATTCACCAAGCAGGTTCTCCCTCAACCATGACCACCTTTCTTCAGCGATGTGTGATATGAGGTCTGGGCGAGCCTTCAGCAAACATTTTATTACTCTGCGGTATTGGCTGAATCATGCGATGTTTATTTTGGGGGCGACTCGAGTTAATCCTCCGTATTGCTGATCAGCATCAAGGCAGCACCTGATATGTAATCAAGTCGTGTCTAAGAGGTAATAACAGGTGGGAGACTTCTGGAAATAAATAGGAGCAATAGGGGACATTGAAAAGGCAGGAATTACATTGTGATTGTACATTGTTATTAAGTGTGTGGTTATTTCTTCATAAAGCTTATAACCCTGGACCGTGCCCTTTATTGGTAAAAAATAAATAAAAATCTACCCATTGCTGCACAACTGGTGTTCAAGCTGTCACGGATATGGAATTTTGGGGGGAAAAATAGTATATGCATACATACATATATGTTAAGAACATAAGAAATTTACAAATGAAAAAAGGCCATTTGGCCTGCCAAGCCCATTTGTAGAGAACTCAGTTAATAGGTCAGAGTTGTTAAAATCTTATCTAGCTCTGATTTTAAGGGATCCAAGGTTTTAGCTTGCACTACACTAACAGGAAAACTATTCCATACTTTAACAAAATGCTATATAAAGAAGTTCTTTCTCAAATCATGTTTAAAATGTTCTCCCGCTAATTTCCACCTATGAACTAATATTGAAATAGCCATTTGGCTGAACAGCATCCAGACCTGTTAGAATCTTATATACCTGGTTCATGTCCCCCATTAGTTTCCTTTGCTTGAGGCTCAACATATTCAGCTCAGCTAACCTCTCCTCATAAGACATTCCTCTAAGACCAGGAATCATTCTGACAGCCCTACGTGGCAATTTTTCCATGGCAGTAATGTCCTTAAAGTATGGCGACCAAACCTGCACACAATATTCTTGGTGGGGTCTTACCAAGGAATTATATAATCTTAGCATCGACTCCTTTGACTTAAACTCCACACACCTAGAGATGTAACCCAACATCCTATTGGCCTTTTTTATTGCTTCCCCAAACTGGTGAGAGTTGGACATGGAAGCATCAACAAACACACTGAGGTCTTTCTCATAATCAGCTTCCTTTATTTCAATGGAACCCATAAAATATCTGTACTTTAAATTTCTGCTCCCTGCATGGATTACCTTACATTTGTCTACAATAAATTTCTTCTACCAGGTACCAGCCCAGTCACTAATTAAATCAAGGTCCCGCTGTAGCCTCTGTGCTGCTAGTTCAGTACAGTATCTGCTACACCACCCACCTTGGTGTCGTCTGCAAATTTAACCAGTGTACTGTATATACAGTTCCGGAAATAAGTAAGAGACCACTCTATATTTTTAAACAAATTTGCAGTTTTAAATCCTGGATTAATCGTGCTGCTGATGGAAGAAAGCTACACTGAGCAAGAAGATACTTTCAGGATAAAAATTTCTAAGGCTGCAGTACAGAAGAAGAAGTGAAGCAGGAGACACTGGGAATGAATACAAAGCAACCAGGTAAAGGGCAGAGTTGACCATGTAATGCCAGAGATGACCAATAACTTGCCTCACAGTTTCTCACGAATTGCAGGATGACATCAAATGACCATCAAAAGGAATGGGAAGCATTAAGTGCAGGTGTGAAGTGCAATGCTAGGACAGTTTGTATCAAGTTCCAAGAAGCAGGGCTGAAGTCCCATGAAGTAAGGAAGAAGCCCTTCATTAATGAGAAACAGAGAAGAACCAGGCTGCAGTTTGCAGAGAAATATACATTATTCACAGCCGTACAGCCATAAATTGAGAAATGAGTGAAACAAAAAATTGTGCTGTGATCTCTTATCTTTTTCCGCGGCTGTATTTATATATATAACAAACAGGCAGATAGATAGATAGATAGATAGATAGATAGATAGATAGATAGATAGATAGATAGATAGATAGATAGATAGA
>JAODKE010000044.1:15158886-15170703 GCA_026779605.1 Mormyrus hasselquistii
TGAAGTTGTAACTTCAACCACAAAACAACCTTTCTGACCATAATTCAACGTTGAATCAATAACGATTGCTATCTGGGAATTTATTTGCCATGAATTAAGTTTAGGATATTGAATGAAATGTGTGACCATGCTCCAGTCAGTGAAAGTGTTCCCTACCCCTAGACTCCAGAGGGTTACAGAAAATGGATGGAGGGATTGAAATAGCCGATAGGTGTGCATGTGTGAGTGAATGGTGTGTCATTGTGCCCTGCGATGGGTTGGTGCTCCATCCTGGGCTGTTCCCTGCCTTGCACCTGCAGCTTCTGGGATAGGCTCCAGACCCCTGCAACCCTGAGTAGGACGAGCGGGTACAGAAAATGGATGGATGGATGCGGCCTAATCTGATTTATATCAAGTTAAACATTTGAGTTATAGCATCAACCTATACAAAGCAAAGATATAAGTAGTACTTGCAAAAATTGAAAATTATGTATAAATCTTGTATTCTCTGTGTGTCTGCGTGAACTGAATGTAGGCCTATATGAGACAGGAGAAAGAGAGAAGCATCAGTTTTTGTATGTGTCCAATCTAGTGAAATTATTGTCATTGACTGAAAAAAATCCTATTATAAACCCATGGAAAGCATGAAAAACTATTGTCCATAAATGATTCCTATCCAACTTGCGATGAGCACATCATCCAGTAAGGATTAGAAAAAGAAAAATATGCCAAGCCAATGTGAAAGGTGATTAGAGATTTAGTGAGAATGGATTTTAGCTGTATGGTAATCACCGCAAAAGACAGTGCCACCAAAAATTGAATCTGGAGATCTCAAAAAAAAAAATAAAAAAAATAAAATAAAAAATAGAAATCCTGCAGTGTGGCAGCATCATTTTGCAATTCCACACAAAGGCTGTTGTTTTATGTGGACGCACTCCTTGTACTTTTATTCACCTCATTAACATTATTAAGTTAAACAAATCAAGACAAAAGGAATATTTTGTTCAAAATATTACATATTGAATACCATTGCTTACCGTGTCAGTAAAATTATCTGTCTGTCTCTCTCTGTCTATTTACCCTACCTATAGTGTATTCCTCACATTCACACCCATGTTGCAGCCTTATGCTAAAATCATTTAGATCTCCCCCACCCCAATCTACCTGCAATAACATGTAATGACAAACCAAATACATGATTTAAGAAATTTTAGCAATGGAACATCACATTGGAATAGCTATTCAGAGCCTTTGCTGTGATGCTTGAAATTAAACTCAGGTTCATCCTATTTCTATTGATCATTTCTGAAATGATCAATAGAAAACATAGGTAAAAAAACACTTTTTTTGCATTCCAGCTATGGCTATGGTTAATTTAGTTCATTGGACATTATTTGGAAAGGCACGTAACTATGAATATAAGGGTCCCACAATGACAAAATATATTAGAGCAAAAAACCAACCACAGGGTCAAAGCAATTGCTGGCAAAGCTTTGATACAAGATTGTGTTGAGATACAGGTCTAAGGAAGACTATTTTTCCAGCATTAAAGTATCCCAAAAGCACAGAAGGCTCCATAATTCTTAAATGGAGGAAGGTTGGAACCAACCATGACCATTCTTGGAGATGGCTGTCCAACCAAACTGAGCAGTTGGAGATGAAAGACCTTGGTAAGAGAGGTGACCAAGAACCTGCTGGTCACTCTGGCGGAGCTCCAAAAATCATGTGTGGAGATGGGAGAAACTTTCAGAAGGACAACCAACACTACAACATGCCACTGATCTGAGCTCAGTATAAGCCAGTAAATGACATATGAAAGCAGACATGGAGTTTGCAAAAAGCCACCTGAAGGGCTCTCAGACAGTGAGAGACAAGATTCTCTGGTCTTATGAAGTAAAGAATAAACTATTTGGCCTCAATTCTAAGCTTCATGATTGAAGGAAATTAGGCACCGCTCTTCTCAGGCGCAATTACCCCCCCCCCCTCCCCGCCCCAACTGTGAAACGTGGTGACAGCATCATTCTGTGGGAGTGTTTTTCATTGGCAGGGACTGGGAGACAAATCAGGGTCCAGGGAAAGTTGAACGAAACTAAGTGCAGAGATATGCTGATTGAAAACTGGCTCCAGAATGCTATGGTGCTCAGACTGGACTGAAGATTCACCTTCCAACAGGACAAAAGGACCATAAGCACAAAGCAAAGACAATGCCTGAGTGGCTTAATGACCACTCTGTGAATGTCCTAGTGTGGCCCAGATTTTAACCCAACGGAACATGTACTGTATGGAGAGACCTGAAATTAGTTGTCTGCTGATAATCCCCAACCAAGATTAAAGAGCCTGAGAGGATCTGCATAAAAGAATAGGAATGGTAGAAAATCACCAAATCCAGGTGTGCAAAGCTTGTTACATCATACCCAAGAATTCTCAAGGCTGTAATTGCTGCAAAAGCTGCTTCAGCTAAGAACTGAGTGAAGGGTCTGAATACTTTATTCATTGTGATTTTTCGTTTTTCATACATTAACAAATTTCTAAAATTCTATTTTTGCTTGGTCATTATGGAGTATTGAGTGTAGATTGATAATGTAAAAAATGAATTTAAACAATTTTAGCATAAGGCTGCAACATCAAATTTGAAAAATGTGCTTCTATCTGTGAATCACAATTACAATAAAATCGAGTGAAATATAAGTGTAATAAGTGTAATAAGTTTAGTCACAAATAGTCAAAAATAGTCACAAATAGGTTCAGAAGTTCAAAGGTAGGTGTATTACAGGGTATTAGAATAAAAATCATAAACATTAATTTGTCTATTGTCTGGGACTATTGAAAAGGCCAATTGAAATTTTGCACGGCACTTTTATTTCCAGGTAATATATAGTATGGTCTAAATATAATAATTGTGCTCTGATTATAAATCTTCACACCAAGAGATATATGCTTGTGTAGGTGTGCCTGGTGCATACTTGTCTTTGACTAAAGGATTCTCATCTGTCCTTTTCAATGGACTGTAACATCCTGCACATCATCAATTGTAGAAAACAAGAGAGAGAGGAGAGATTCAATAAGTAGGTTAGACTTTGACGTACAGTAAAGGTTTGTACATTTGTAATGAATTGATACAACAAATTTCAGTTTGACATTGTTCAATTATTGGTATTTTATGTCTGAATTTACTATGCTGTCAGGAGAAGACAGGTCCTCCAGTTTGTCGCTGAAAAAGCACATGGGTATCACACATTCCTCTCTTTTGAGAGGGCACACACAGGCTATAGCATAACCTAAGTGAAAAAACAATGCCTAAGGAGTTTAGAAACCCTATGCTTTAGTACACAAAAAAGGGCAGAAAGTATATACACTTATCTGTCATCACCAGTGTAAAATACTGTAGCCGCCAGTGTGAACACAGTTAAACATTTGAAAATATGGTTCAACTGCAATTAAGCTCCACTTAACAAATGCTTATTTTTCGATTTCTCAGTGTATTGCACACTTCCAAACCACAGATTTGCATAATATTGCTTCAGTAGCTCGATAGCTTTAGACACTACTTTTGTAGCAGTGGGCTAGGCTACACGTGTAGCATACACTTTAATGGGACCCTGTATCAATAGAAATCTAAACGATTTAACCTTCATACGGCGCCGTCTGCCTATATTTACATCACATCAGTGCCATTAGGCTTAGCTTACACATCAACGTGTGTTTCAGATACTCACTATATCATAAATTTGAAGGGGTAGCTTAATAACCTAATTAACCTAATCTTAACTAACCTTTATAAACCTTTAGAAAATGACTGATTTTATTTGAGTGATTAATTACCATGGCGGCTGGTAAAAACTATTGGATTGGGAGCACAGCAGCACATGCTCTGTTTTTAAAGGATGTGCAACTTAAATTAAACCAATCAATGCTTGCAGTGCATACTAGTAGTGAACAGGGAGAGAGAGAATATGAGGCATTTAATCGAGGTAGGCTGTTGCTGATGGCTTGTGGCTCACTGGGTTAAGCCTCTGTACTTGTGATTAGAAGGTTGCTGTTTCAAGCCTGTCCTTGGTGCATTTGTGGGTCCTTTGGCAGGGCCCTTAGCCCCCATCTCCCTGGGCACTACTATAAGTGGCTGCCCTTTGATGCCAAGTTTATTCTCACCTGCAGAGAGCAAGATGGGGTAAGTTAATCTCCCCATAGGGATCTATAAAGTACAATCACTTAATTAAGAATTGACATGAAAATAAGCTGTGTTGTGTTTGCAATGTAATTGTGAGACACAATGTAATTATGGATGCAAAAAGAAATCAATCTTCTAAAAAATATCTGAGGGGACATGAGTGCTTCTGAATGCCTGGCTTTATACTTGAACTTGGTTGCTTCCATGTAATAGGTATAAAGGCAGGATAATCATATGTACTGTAGGATTCACTTATGCATACAGACTGTCCCTCTGTCATTGGAAACCATCACAGTCATTATTTAGACATTTTGGTAACATTTAACGCCATGTTTTTAGTCATTTATAAAAATGCTCATAATGCATTATAATGCATTCATAAAGCATTACAAACATGGATATAAATATTTGGTAACACTTTACATTAAGTGCACCTTCATAATGCATTTGTAGAACATTCATAAGCAACATGGAAGTACACCATAACATCCTTACATCCCTTAACAGCTTTAAAATACATTAATAACAAACTTAATTACATGATTATACAATTATAATGTTTGTTATTATTATACAATGTGTTATTCATGTATATTACAGCTGTCAAGGGATGTTATGATGGTAAGGTATTCAGACATGATGTTTATGATTGTTTTATGAATACCTTATGAATACATTATCAAGGTGTACTTTTTATGAATGTAATATAAAAGCATTATGAAGGTGCAGTTAATGTAAAGCATTACCAAATATTTATAAAAAGCACAGCACATTATAGCTTTGTTTTGTTATGCAGTATGAATGCTTTATGAAGCTCTCAGGTAAAATGCACTATAAATACCTTTATAATGTAGTACAAAGCATCCTTAAATGCTTATAACGACCATTGTAATGTAACAGTATCAACAGTGCATTATAGATGAGAGCTTCACTGAGCATACATAATGCATAATACACATGGCTATAACGTGTTATACCTTTTGATAAATATTCATAGCCATGTTAATAATGCTTTATGAAAACATTATTATTTATGAATGTGTATATAAATAACTAAAAACATGGCTTTAAGTAAAGTGTTACCGACATTTCCATTCATCTACCCACCCACCCATCATCTTCCGCTTTTCTGGGTTGGATCTAAGCAGGGAAGTAGTTTCAGCAGGGAAACCCAGACTTCCCTCTCCCCAACCACTTCGTCCAGCTCCTCTGGGGGAATCGCAAGGTGTTCCCCAGCCAGTAGAGAGACATAGTCTCTCCAGGGTGTCCCGGGTCTTCCCCGGGGCCTCCTCCCAGTGGGACATGCCTAGAACACCTCACCAGGGAGACATCCAGGAGGCATCTTGACCGGATGCCCAAGCCACCTCATCTAGCTCCACTCAATGCAGAGGAGCAGCGGCTCTACTCTGAGTCCCCACTGGATGACTGAGCTTCTCACCCAATTTCTAAAGGAAAACTAGCCACATCACCGGGAAACCCACCGCATCACTGCTGACAGCGCACCAATCTGCGTGTCAATCTCCCGCTCCATCTTTCCTCACTCGTGAACAAGACCTCGAGATACTTAAACTCCTCCACTTGGGGAAGGACCCCCTCCCCGACCCGGAGAGATCACTCTACCCTTTTCCGGCTGAGGATAATGGTCTTGTATTTGGAGGTGCTGATTTTCATCCCAGCCATTTCACACTCGGCTGCAAAGTTCTTCAGTGAGAGCCGGAGGTCCCGGTTGGATAAAGCAAACAGAAGCATATCATTTGCAAAAAACAGAGACCTAATCCTAAGGTCACCAAATTGGACACCCTCAACGCCCAGGCTGCGCTTAGAAATTCTGTCCATAAAATTTATGAAAAGGCAGCCCTTGTGGAGTCCAACCCTCAGTGGAAATGAGTCCGACTTACTGCTAACAATGTGGACCAAGGTCTGACACTGGTCATACAGCCCTTATAAGTAAGCCCAGCACCCATGCAGGACTCCTCGAGGGACACGGTTGAATGCTTTCTCCAAGTCCACGAAGTATAGAGCTGGTCCACTGTTCCACAGCCAAGGCGAAAACCACACTGCTCCTTCTGAATCCGAGGTTTGACAATCCGACGAACCCAACTCTCCAGGACCCTTGAATAGACCTTACCAGGGAGGCTGAGGAGTGTTGTAAGGCCGCAGGCCCCATTAGTCTGAACTCTGGCAAGCCTGTAATATTCCACCCAATGTCCTAAAAGCATCAGCCCACCAGCTCTGACAAGACTGGACCCAATCACCCGATCACCACTTCAAAAGGGACACCTCACCCCTACTGCGCAGCCAGAATCCTGCAGCCAAAGTCCAGTGATAAGACCTGACTGCGTCAAGACACAGATACATGCTACATTCACTAACTCACACCAACACAGGAGGTATTACCTCAGAACACATACACCTATGTTTGGTCTCGTTTGAATGGTCACAGTATGACGGGCACAAAGTGGAGGATCTTATCACCTGATAGAACAAAGGAACTCTTACATTCCTCTTAAAGCAATTCGATTAACTGAAGGCCTGAGAATTGATAAGATCAGCAGTTCTCCAGGACACACACACAAGATCAAAGCACGCCCTAAAATAATCAATTACAATATTTGGTACTGGTATCTGTCTGTGTTTTGATTAATTCTTGGCTGTCTGACTTTGCTAACCTCTGCATGTTTCTCAGATACTGGGGTTATTCTAACACTCTCTTGCAGCCTCTGACTCGACCCCATTTCTCTGAGACCCGATGCGACTCCCCAAGTTGAGTTACGGTGAATACCGGCTCAGCCTCTGAGGTGCGCACACGCTGGGTTACGGCAAAGTCCAGCTCAGCCTCTGACGCTCAGTTATGGCAAACACCAGCTTAACCTCTGTGGCCCTCACTACCTCAGATTCGGCAAGTGTCAGCTGAGCCTCTGAGGCGTTATGGGTCGCCAGGTCCTGATGATTGTGTAGGTTGGCATTGTATTACATTGTAGTGATTTCCCAACTTTTAAAACAAGTTCTACATAGCAGATCCACAGATCGCCCTATTGGCCGAGGCGAATCTGGTGTGGCCCACCATCCAGGATTAGTGGGAGTTCAGCAATAGAAGGCACAGCCCAGGAGTAATCTAAATAACAGAAATGTCATGACTAAAATTGGCATAAAGATCTTTAATTAAATTGGAGTCAGATATAATTCGGTCTTTAACTAAAATGGGTAAGTAACTTTACAGAAGTGCTCGGAAAGACCCTCACGCATTCCAAGCCTTCGGCTGTCCAATTGGATTCCACCATTGAGCCAGTGGATAGTTCCCCTACAGTGTAATTCCCCTATGGTTGGAACCCTTCTTCAAGAGGTCTGCCAATCCAGAGGCACTGCAGCCAGTGTCCATGTGATGTTGCAGATGTGTGTTACCCAGGACAGCCCTGCAATATCCAGAGCCTTGAGGAACTCTGGGCGGATCATCCACCCTCGGGCCGGCCACCAAAGATGCTTTTTAACCACCTCAGCGACCTCCGCCCCAGAGATAGGGAAGTCCACCCCAAAATCCCTATACTCTGCTTCCTCATTGGAAGGTGTGTCGGTTGGATTGAGAAGGTCTTTGAAGTAATTCTTCCACCGACCCACATCGTCCTGAGCTGAGGTCAGCAAAGCCCCATCCCCACCATAAACAGTGTTGATGCTGCATCACCTTCCTGCCCTCAGCCACCGGATGGTGGACATCCAACCCTCCTCAAGGACACTGATTCCAGAGCCCAAGCCGTGTGTCGAAGGGTGAGCCTGACTATATCTAGTCGGAACATCACAACGTCACACACCAACTCAGGCTCCTTCACCGCCAGAGAGGTGACATTCTATGTCCCTATAGCTAGCTTCTACAGCCGAAGATCAGACCGCTAAGGTCTCTGTCTTCGGCTAATTCCCAACTGATTCTGCACCTGACCTCTTTTGCCCCTCTTACAGGTGGTGAGCCCATTGGAGGGGGGACCCACGTGCCTTCTTCTGGCTGTGCCTGACCAGGCCCCCTGGGTGCCGGCCTGGCCACCAGGCGCTCGCCATCAAGCCCCACCCCCAGGCCTGGCTCCAGGAGTGGGGGGGGGGGGCGGTAACCTGCGTCCAGGCCAGGGAAAATGTGAATGTATCCTGTGTGTCATCATAAGGAGCCGCACTCCGGCTGGTTGCTCACCCAGGACCTGTTTGCCTTGGGTGACCCTACCGGGGGCATAAAGCCGTGGGTAGCTCCTGGGATCACTGGAACACGCAAACCCCTCCACCACAATAAGGTGTCGGCTCCAGGAGAGTACTAACATTTATTCTAGGGTTTCTCTTCTCTTCTGGAATCAAAAATTTAAAATTCCAAAGCGTATATGATTACATGCATTCAGTAGGTGATATAGTAATGGCATATTATATGTCATTATATTCATAAAATTATGATCTATTGAGTCAGACTTTTTTGTAATCATATCAATGGCTGATAATTTGCAAGAAAATGTCAGGTGCAACATGTCCATCACTATCAGCATGTCTTTCTACTGGAGGAAAAAAAAAAATCAGATGCAGCCTTGTTTAACATATTAATCATGTAATGGTTCTCCAATGTAGATTTCATTATCAATCTTGCAATAATTACAATAAATGCCTCTTACTGGATAATATGACTTCTCTGGTTGGCTTACTTAATTCATATCAGTTTCTAATTAAACTTTCTCCATATAATTACTGGGTAATGACTTGCAAATACTCCAAGCTACAGAGAAGTTCTGGAGAAGTTGCTCTGCTAAAAGATTTGTCATGTTTTGTTCCAGCTCATTTAATTTTCCTGCACATTTCAATGCTGCATTGCAAATTAACGCTTTTGTTTACAACCGGGGTGTAAACATCTTCCTGGGTAGCTTCGAACATCTTTTTGTACTAAGACTGAAGGCTAAGTTGCATTAATTGGGAAAATAATTCATAATAAAACTTGCATGTACATAAGCCCACCTTGACCCATGAAGGACTTGTTATGAATGTGTCTGGTGGTCCTGACAGGAATCCGACAGAGAACAGTCAGGCGTGTTCCTTTCTGTCGCAAACACATTGGCTGGATGTGGCTCCTAGTAGCTGTCCGTGCTTCCAAAGAGGCAGAAGCCCATCTGCCATGTGATGAATTATTATGAGAACATGAAGCAGGGGTGATGATATCACCAGAGGCTGTGCATTAGAAAACAATTTGGCACTTTTTTCACATGTTAAACAGAGAAAGACAAAAGAAAACATCAAAGCCATAAAACTCAGAATAGAGTCACCACTGAATATCATATAGCGTACATATTAACTTTGTGAACAAAGAGGTGTTACGAAAATGCAGCAAAGGATGGTAAACTGTACTTTTGATGTTAAAATAATAGCACTTTTCGGTGTTAATTTCCACTTTTATGATGAAGTGTTATTCTAACAATGCCAAATATCATCTCTTCACACACCCACAAAATTAAAGAGGGTAGGAACAACCAACTTAAACATAATACTAGTGGAGACGTCTGTAAAAAATCAAAAAATAAAAATCTGGATCTGGCCGGGCAGCAAGAGAAAAAGGGGACTGGGTTTTTTTGCATATAATTGGATGATAATGGAGCATCTGATTCACCAGAAAGGACATGCATATCCAACCTATCATCCTTCATTCCACCCTTTATTTAACTGCTTCACTGTATGGATTCATGGTTAGCCTGGAGCCTAACCCACAAAGTACAAGACACAAAGCAGGGAGCATAGGGATAACAACTGCAATTGCAGGGCAGATGCACAGACTTACACTACAGGCAATTTAGAGCAGCCAGTTCATGCTAAGTGTGACTGGAAAACACATGCAAAATGAGCAGAACATGAGAATTCCACATATAATGGGAGTAAAAACTCAGGCCTGGGTGTGTGAAGGGACAGATTGTGTATATAATATGTAGCTAACTATTTAGACCTGAGAATGGTTAGTATCATTATGGATATTACAGCTAATCTGTGGATTGGCTCATTAACATACATTAGTGATCCTAGGTCTGCGTTGGCCATTTATACAATATTCAAAATTAGTATGACAATAGTCTAATTCTGGTGATCACACAGCTCATAAATCAGTTTTTATAAGTCATCTTAAAGAGGGCAGTTGTTATTTATTGTTAAACACACCATTGAAATGAGTAAATGTCTATATGAGAGTAACTAGTTGCAATAGTGTAATACAGAATAATACAAGTGCGTATTACTTATTAAATGAGAAGTATTCATCAGTACACCAAATCACCCAAGCTTAATATCATTGTTCTTCATTTTATTAAAAAAAAAAAAAAAAAAAAAAAAAAGAAGTTAAATAAAAATGAAGTATAAGCTTCCTAAATATTGTTTTTTCCCAGACAGGCAAATGCTGTAATTTGCCCAGGTGAGCAATGACAGAGTACACTGTGGGAAGAAGAGAGAACATTGTGTTCAGAAGGGCAAGAAGGCAGAGGAGGGTCTCTCTGCATTATTAGAAATTATAATTTAAATGATACTTTACTGTGTTATTGCAACAAACCTGCTTGAGTCACAGGGATATTCTATATCTGGAAATACACATGTCAAATGAGTCATCTTCACAATGAGGACAGTAATGCTATTCATACTTCAAACATTTTAATAATCACAAAACTAATAAATATTTAGTTTTTATTGATATGTAAATATAAAAAGGTCTCATGTCCTGTTACAAACACTCCTGTAGGTTGTTGATGATGCACAGGTGTTTACAGTAATTTGCTTTCTAGTAGGCGGGTCAGTTCAGATCTAAACTCGTTCCTTTATGTATCAAACTGACATAGGTATAATGATTTCATTTTTGTGATATCCTATTTTTGATTTTTGGATCATATTATATATTCATATTACACTAGCTGAATCACTTGATGATCTGATACACAGCCGCAGCACTGCACTCAACATCTGAGAAATTTATGAGCTGTTGAGCCGTCTATATGACTCTATCCACAGCCTCGTCAAAGTCAGTCTTGCTGGTTAAATCAGTCTCTGGTGTTAATATGAGTCTTTACTGCAGCTGGCCTTGGGTGCTGTGAAGCCTTTCTGAAACATGCAGTTCGGCATTGAAACATTTCCCAGTATGTAACTGTCAGCACAGCCAAAAGCATCAGTAAACTAATGAAAAGGGCCGGATAAAAACCAACCTATTGTAGTTCATTCTGATGCTAAGAATCCTCAGAGAACCTGTCTCTTTGTATGAATCCTTAGCGATTAAGATTGTCATAATAAGCTAGACTTTATGAAGCAAAGGTCTTCTTGTGTTTCCATTCTCATTTTTCTTTTCTTTCCTAGGAAAGTACAACGTGTTCTGGAGCACACCAATGCTATCCTGATTGAATCACCTTTCAGCTTCACTGATTGCAAGGAAATGGTGACAACGAGAAAGAGTTATATTCAGACCAGTGACATGTAAAGTATTACACTGCTCAATTCTAATCGTCTGGAAATATATATTCTAAATTATTATTAAATTATGTTTATTTTCTTGCAATTTGCTTCTATATTGGCTTTGATGACAGATCAGATTTCTACATTTTATCTTTAGTATACCCCTACTATTTTCCTAGCATTTCCACCCATCTGTTATCTTGGGCGTGGCCGGGCGGGTCGGCGCCGACCCATGTCCT
>JAODKE010000044.1:15193824-15205850 GCA_026779605.1 Mormyrus hasselquistii
GTCCCCTGTCCAGGGTTGTTCCCTGCCTCGTGCCCGTTGCTTCCGGGATAGGCTCCGGACCCCCCGCGACCCATTAGGTTTAAGCGGATTGGAAGATGGATGGATGGATGGATGTTTGTTTTCTTATTTTTAATTGCCATGATCTTTTGCTATACAGTCATACACTGCATAACAACATTTCAGTCAACAACAGACTGCACATACAATGGTGGTCTCATAAGATACAGTAATACTGCAATGAAGCTGTAAAATTCCTATCGCCTAGTGACATTGTGTCGTAATGCAGTACTCACATGTTCATGGCGATGCTGGCGTAAATACACTGACTGCACTGCCCGTCGTATAAAGGCATAGCACATACAATTATTTACAATGCATATTTGATAATGATCATAAACAATTATTTTACTGGTATACATATTTACTGCAGTGCACTTTTATCATTATTTTAGAGTGCCCTTCTACTTATTAAAATGAAATACTGTAGCTTGGTTTTGTAGTAAGGCCTACCATCTCGTTTTGTGTAAGTATATTGTATGATATTTGCACGATGACGATATTGCCTAAGAACATATCCCTGTCATTAAGGGACTTGACCATATAAGAATTATATTAGGTATGGAAAAAAATGGTTATAGGCTTGCAGGATTTTTGGGAAATATTGAGTATTGTAATCTGTGATGGGAGGGATTATGTTGGACTGTGTAATCAGTCCCTGCCTGATTAAACCCAATGGGCCACAGAGCGTGTTTAACTTGTTACTTTACAATGCAGAATAATCCTGCCTACCAATCGTTTTGCTGCCTCATTTCTTCGTTTTTTATCTCCACTCTAATATAGCTGTGAAGAAATTCTCTCAGTTTCCCTATTCAGGCTGTTGGGAGTGGTATCTCTGATATGCTGCCAATTACCATACAGTGCATAGAGGCAGCTACTGTCACTTTAAGAGCCCTCCAAGCTTTTTGTGCTTCATGTGGTAACGTGGGCTTTGGGGCTTATGGGTAACGGCATGGCTGCACGACGTGGTTCTGCAGGTAGGTGAGGGTAGTCTGGGCCATGCAGGTTGTTTTAAGATGTGAGGGGGATATAGGGCTCTCAAAGGAACCAGCAGGAACACTTAGGTTCGCTTCTAATGACGCTTTATTAGAAGTAATATAAAACAACCTTGCATTAAAATCTATACCAAAATATTGGTTTAGGCAATGCAAAATAATCCCGTATCACAAGTGATATCCAATAATATTATATATTATTAACAATAATAAAACTGCCAATACCAGAAATTATACACATGTATAAAAAGTGATTGGAAACATGCATACATAGAAAGTGCAAATTGATATTATTGCTATTGTGATTACTGTATAAGTAATACCATCAATGACTAAATCAACACATTGACACTGCAAAGCTATACACACTTGGACGTGCCATTATCACCGACCCTCACTCTTAGACTGGGGAGCCCTTTTCAGTCCAGGCAGGAGACCAACACGTGAGTCCTGTGAAAGTGCCGTGCGATGCGCACTCTATCCCACGGCTGAGCTCCAGTCAGTACTTAGTTTTCCCCTTTCTTTATACTAATTTTTGGGCACTGTGTGCCGGCAGGGGACGAGCTGGCCAGGCTCACCCCTCCCCTCAGGCAGGGTATTGTCCAATTCCCAATTTTGTCCGAGTAAGCAGCTTCAATCAGTGATAAGACAAGTTGCTATAATCAATGCATCCCTCCCTCCTCCTGAGTATGGGGTGAGCGTCCTACACATACTGACCACTAGATGCAGTTTCAATCAAAGATAAGTAGACAAGTATCCTTGGGCAGTGCTTTCCCTTCCTTTCTGCCGTAGGGCACGGCTTCAATCAACATAGGAATGAGCAGTGCTTTCTCTTTCCCTTTGAAGACTCTTCAAATGAGAAGACAAGGCAGGTGCCGACCAGTAGTGCGCAAAACATATTGAGCAACACCTTTTCCTCAGCAAGCCCCTCTAAGACCCAGCACCCCTGGTATGCGTCCTTGAGTAGGGTGAGCATCCCAGAACAAGGATTCTTTCCCATGAGATAAGGATATTCTGAAACCAGTCTTTTGTGAAAAACAAGTTATATAAGTGATCAGAGAGGGAAAAAAAACATGCTTTTGGAGTCTAACCTTGACACAATAATATTAAAGCTGAATCATGGACGACGTATCTCGGGATTAGTCCACACACGATCAGAATCAATCAATACTTATCTATACTCATATGTATGACAGTAACAGGATAATGATTAATTCTAGGCAATGTAGTCGTCCAGAAATTCGTCCTAATACACAGGTACTTAATATTTACGAACTGAATCAATTTTTCTTTTTTAAAATAATGTAAATACAAATAATTAGTTCAAACCTCAGAAACACTGAATTTAAATTTGAAATTATTTATTTCTGTGACTAAGAATATAGACTTAAATTAAAATAAAATTAATTATCCACAAATAGTGCTAAATTAAATACAACAGTACAACTGAGCATACGCTTGTTGGCGGGCTGGTCGCTTGAAAAACGCCAAAACACGGAAAAGAACCACAAAACATCCCCCCAAAACACTAAACAATTAACATTAAATGACTAACAGTCAAAAACAATACAGTAATTTTAAAAATGTGATTATTTTTTATTATACTATACATTATTTTCATATGTCTAAAATTTTTATGTACATTTCGTGATGCAACGTGTTGTATGGCTATGAACTTCTTTCTTTGTACTGTAAACAAACAATATGCAGTTGCCACTATGTGTGAATGGGTAATATAACAGTTAAATAGGAATTACTTAATAATTTACGTTATTAATTAAAATTATTTAACTATGGTCTTGTTCCAAATGCACAGAGAGGGGGAAACTTCTTTTTATCTTTGTGAAATTTGAGTAAAGAACCCCAGACACAGTTATTGTGTCCCGAACGTTAATGGAAATCTGGGGCTACACAATTTTTGGAATATGGAGTGGGGTCTCTTGCATTAATTGACTGAGAGTGGAGCATTATCAGTTAGGGCTTGCATACTTCACGCCCAGCCCTGTCCGATCCTCCTGTGTGCCATGCCCACCTCGTTACCTCGTGTTTGTGCCTGATTGTTATCACCTGTTGCTCGTCGAGTTCAGCTTGTCATGTGTATTTAGTCCGTGTCTCAGTCTGTATTCCCCAGACTTGTCATTGAATGTCTCTTGTGCGTTACCCATCTCCATTAAAGCCCTTAGTACCCGTTCTCCTGCCTGCCTGCCAGCCTGCTTGCTTGCCCGCCTGCTCGCCTACTCGTTCCCGGCCAAACGTGACACATACGACCGTGGTGGAAATTTTTGTCTGCAGAATTGTTGGTGGACATGCATGGGGTGGTGGTGGCCATCCCCATTCAAGTGGATGATAGTGAACAGGATGCAGCTATCAACCATCGTCGCCAGTGAACTTCAGCCCAGAGAGCTGCAAGAAGACTTTCACAGATTTGTGTGTAAAGCCTAAGACTCTGAACATCCTGTCTCTTAGGTGCAACAAAAAGAAAATTAATTACGAGATTTGGTTTTGTATAGTTTAGCAAAAAAAAAAAAAAAGTCATGAGTGAGATAAAATTGGGAGGTCAATGGATGAGTTTAGCAACGAACTGGAAAGAGTTTTGAAGGTCAGAGAGCAGAGTCCCTTAGAGCAGCCGTACATCATCTTCTCTTTGTTACGGAGGCCTGATTTCGAAGAGGTACTGTTGTGTTGTGCAGAGGGCATGATGCTAGGCATCCTGGTGATCTGTTCAGGTTTCTGCAAGAAGTGTTTGGGGAATAACACAGCATGATTTAGCTTTTGTAGTTCTTTTATCACCAAAAATTAGCAAAGAGTGAGAGCCTTCGCGATTACTCTCATGCTTTGTCACAAATATTGACCTCCTTTGTGAAAGTGTCCCCTCGAGCATTAGATAATGAGGATACTGTTCTTAGAGACCAGTTCGTTGAGGGTCTAAGGGACACTTCTCTTGAGAGAGAACTTCGCAAGTTTGCGAGGGATAAGTCTCACTGCAGTCTCCTTGATGTACGCCATTAAGGTATTTTGTGGTCTATAGAGGATGGAGAGCCTCTGCTACTCTACAACATGTACTTAGGGCAGTTAACGTAGCAAGATAAATGATTGGCAGAACAGGACAGAACTATTTCTGAGCTGAGCAAGGCTGTCAATGAGCTGACTGTACAGCCGATTGGGCGGATGAGTCAAAGTTCCGATAAGTTGCATCCAAGATTTACAGATTATAGGCAACCGATATGCTTAAGGTGTAATGGGTGGGACATATAGCCAGGAAGTGTCTGCAGAAACAAGCTCCTTCTCAGTCCCAGAAGGTGTAGGGAAACTGAACTCAACCAGGCAATGCGAGGGGTTATAGCAGGTTCCTATAAGGACAACCTACATACAGGTAGGGACAGGTTACTGGAATGAGCTGTGGGGAATTGCCCTATGATGGATTTAGAAATTGGGGGAGTTATAGCATCTTGTTTATTAGAAGTGAAGACATTCTTTCTACATCAGGCTGGCTAAAGATCACAGCTGCCAATTCTTTAAACATACCATACCTATGTTATCTAGAGCTTGATGTATAGACCCTGGTGTGACTCTACCCGAGTGCTGTTTCCTTGTTGTCATAGACCTACAGAACAGCTCTTCTGTGCCTGGCCTTATAGACATGTAGATGTAGACAAATTGTATAGTCAGAGTTCAACACTACACTAGGTGGACAGCTCAATTCAGACTGGAGAGAAACTCAGTTGCATGCCTTTTTGGAGAAGTATTCCCATGTTTTTGTGACTGAAAATAAAGACTTTGGCTGCACCGACAAAATCCAACGTGAAATGCATCTCACAGGTTCTTGTCTCCCAGCCAGACAGGCAGATTCCGCCCACACCATACAAGCAGGTCAGAGACACCACGACCAGGCTGTTAAACAAGGGCGTAATCCAATATCTCTTTCACTCCAGGGCCGGCCAGGGCCAGAGTTGGGATCGCGTGACGTCAGCAGGCGGGGTTAGTCATCACAGCGAAAAGCAAAGGTTTATGAAACAATGCAGAGTGAATTGGAGAAGGTAGGGGTTATCAGAATAACGAAGTGAGTCATGAACAATGAAAAAGAATACAGGAACTGGAAAAGAAAGCTAAATAAAAATGGTGATGGCTGCCCTAAAAACAAATATCATGGACTGTGTTTGGAAACAGACTTGCTAACCTGGTGACTGGAGCATTAAACTCTGCGACCTCTTTAGAGGATTCAGGTACATTGTTATTGTTGTGTTTACTTGTAATGTGGCTATGAACATATCTAACTAATAAGATACCATTAGAATTTGACTTTGGTGCACCAGCCAGTGATATGTGGAGGGTTGAAGGGACCAGGAGATGAACTGGTGAATCCATTTTTTTAAATCATATTTCTTTATACCCGCATCTATATGGTGGTGGTGAGCTCCGCTAACTCAGTCAGATGTTGATGCATGGGTTAAAAAGTGTCTGCATTGCATCCCTACTAAAATGGCCCAGCTCAGGATTCAAGCTCCTGTCAAAGCATTTACTTTGCCATTTTCTGCTTTGTTACAGCAATGACAATGACACTCATATCTTAAGTGAAATTCACCTGTCAGGTCTTACATGTGCTTCTTTTAACACAGGTGAAGAGAATGCAAATGGTAAAGAGCATTAATTCTTATGTTTCTTTATTCCACATGAATATTGACATATTTTTTGATTATTTGTATATTTGTAAAATAAACGTTTACATTGCATATTGCACAATAGTTCCTTCAGTATCCAGTAATTTTTTATGTGCATTTGCACTGATTTGACAAGACATTATCATGCAATTTAACCTTTATATGCTAATTCATACTTCACTTGCAGTATTAATGTTAAATTTCTTATCATAGCAGAGCAAAGTGCACATTTGCGCTGTTACAACAATCGATTGCCTCATATACCGCTATTAAAGGTGAATGAATACATGCATGACAGTCGTATGCATCCCTGCGTATTAGCATGCACGACTCGCAGTTCATCCATGAGTGCATCTCCGATTGCAACCCACTTTGTAATTGGAACACACAAACAGTAGTTTGTGTTCGACTGCTGAAGTGCAAGAATAAGTCATTGGCAGATGTACAGAAATGATTTGCGTGACTCTCAGATATTTGGAATGAACTGTGCTTGGAACAATAACAAATAAAGCTAAAGATAATGTAAACATTTGTAGTCAATTGAACAAGTCTTGCATTTATTGCATCTCACTTGGTCCTCCATTTTGGTCTTCACTTCCGATACAGTACCACTCTCACAGCAACGTCCACACACTGACATCATCTTTCTGCCCTTTTGGTACCAAGTGCAGTCTGAATGCAAGATGGTTTCTGGTGGGACCGATATGAGCAACAGCCGAGCACCAGCATTGGCTCCGGCCAAGGCTTGCTGTGAAAGTGGTATAAGAGAGTACAAGTGCCTGCCTGTGTTACTTGTACGAAAACAAGATGGCAGCCTTAGGTTATGTGTTCACTACAGAAGGCTAAATGCCAAGAAAAAGCATGACGGATTTCCTCCGCTGAGGACAGTTTTGTGCTGCGTGGAGCTCAGTTCTTTTCTACTATTAACTTGGCTAGTGGCTGTCATCAAGTAGCTATGCATGAAAGGGATGGGACTAAGACAGCATTTATTACACTGTATGGCCTATTTGAGGACGTTCCTTGGAGTCTGTAATGGACCAGCGATGTTCCAGCGCCTAATACAGGCCACCATGAGTGACCTCTTTTTTTCAAATCATTTTAGTCTATTTAGATGATATTTTAGTGTTTTTTGAATTCTTCCAAGAATATCTGAAGCACTTGGAAGTGCTTTTTGAGTGCCTTGCAGAGACAGGACTGAAGGTAAAATTGCAAAAGTCGGATTTTCTTAAGCAGAACGTATGTTTTTCAGGGCACCAAGTCTCTGCAGTTGGTATTGGAACGAGTAGCTGCCGTTAAAGAGTGGAAAGTCCCCAGCAATGTCAGAAAGCTTAAGTCTTTGTTAGCATTCTGTGGCTACTATACAAGATTCTCTGAGGAAAATTTTAGCCGATCCTACTATACAAGATTCTCTGAGGAAAATAATAGCCGATCCCCTGCATGACCTTGTCAACTGCTGTCTGCATGAGGGAAGATCAGCTACGACAGGTTACCTGTTTAGTTCAATGTGTACTGAAGAATGTAATTCTGCATTTGAACAGCTCAAGGAAAAACTCACTACAGCTCCATTATTAAGTTTTGCAGATTTCACTCACCCATTTATTTTAGAGACTGATGCCAGCCAGCATGGGCTAGGTGCTGTGCTGTGTCAACAGCAAGGCGATACTAAACGACTGATAGCTTAAGCGAGCGAAGGCTATGTAATGCTGAGAAGAATAATTGCAATTACAGTAGCGTGAAACTTGAACTACTTGCATTGAATTGGGCAGTATCAGAAAAATTCAGGGGGCATTTACTGGGTTTGAAGTTTGTGGTCTCAACTGATGATAACCCTCTTTGCCATTTACTGCTAAATTAGGAGCAATGGAGCAGAAGTGGGTTGCACAATTGTCCAATTTTTATTTTAAGGTAAAGTATTATGGCTGCTGATGCCCTGTCTAGGCAGGACTGTGCAGGGGAGCCTGAAGTGGACCGGGATGCAGAGTTTGATGATTGTGTGACCATCTGTAACTGGGTGAGGAAGGGTACTGTTTTGGACCCTGACTTAGTCACAGCAGGTATTGAGTGTTGCAGTGTAAGGCAGATGCATGTTAATGAGCCCCAAGATGTGTCGAGTTTCAGGGCAACAAGCCCATTTTGCCTGGGTATACCAAAGAACAGCTGTCGGAGTTTCAGGCACTTTAAAAATGCTTAGGAGATTTAGGGAAACAACAGAAAAATCCCGGTCACAGGGAAAGGGCTGCCTTGTCAAAGCCAGTGATAGGGCTTCTAAACCACAGGGGTCGCATACAGCAAAAGGAAAGACTACTACCGTATCATGTTATAAAGGACCCTTGATATGATGAGTGCTGGTGTTACTCTTGCCCCTTTCCCTCAAAGAGTAGGTGTTAGAGAGTGTCCATGATGCTATGGGGCATCAAGGAGTCGAGTGTACGGTGAACGTGTTCTTGGGTGGGGATGTAATGAGGATGTTGATGCATGGGTTAAAAAGTGTCTGCATTGCATCCCTACTAAAATGGCCCAGCTCAGGTTTCAAGCTCCTGTCAAAGCATTTTAGGCATCTAGGCCCCTTGAAGTGGTGGTACTGGATTTTAGTGTTAGATCCAGCTTCTGATGGTTGGAAGAATGTTATAGTGACTGATGTGTTTATCAAGTTCACTCAGGCTTTCCTGACCTGGGATCAAAAGACAGACACCACTGCTAAGATTTCGGTCAAAGGCTGGTTCATGAAGTACAGTATGCTGTCCCGGAGAGACTGCACTCTCATCAGGGCCAAAATTTTTAAAACAAAGTGATTGCAGAGCTATGTAAATTATACGGGGTGAAAACGACCCATACTACACCATATAGACCACAGGAAAATGCACATTGTGAAATGTATAACCAGACACTTCATGACCTGTTGTTAGCACTTGCTCCCAAAAAGAAAAGACGTTGGCCCGAGTACTTACCAGAGTTAGTGTATGCATATAATATCACATAACATTCCGCTACCGGATATTCGCCATCTGCTGCAGATATTACGATGCATTCTATAATGAGTTTTGGCCACATATGGGTTCCTTGAGCATTGTTCTGCGTTCTCAATCCTATTGAAACTCTGTCTTGTTATTGGAGATACAAACTGGCGGGGTGGCAGTTGATATCAATAATCATCACTGCATAATTCAAATAACCAATCGAATGGACAGCAAACAAATCTAGATTTTGTAAAAAAAAATTTTTCAAAAATAAATGATTAAATATTTTACATATTACCTAGCCTTATTTAGTACACATAAGTAATATCCCAAACACATATGAACTCACATATTTCAGCCTTCAACAGCAGGCCTGTATAAGATACAAAAATGAACGATGGAACGTATGCTGAAAGAGCGGAGTACTGAGGCCACTGTTTTGTTTTAAAGGACAAAAATTATTACTAATATGAACTGTTAACATAGAGGTATTAGTTTTATTCTGATATTTATGTATTTGCATCTTTATTGTTTGCCATTTTAAGTTAACACATTATGCTGTTCTATTCAGTTTTAGAGTTAAGGTCCATTTTCTGTTTTGCAGATGGTTTCCAATATTTCAATCATAATTAAAAGTAGGTTGCCCTTATGCAGACATGCAGATAACGAGGAAATGCTTAATTCGTGTGTCACAACTGCTTGGTGAACTGGTGAATCCATTTCGTTAAATCATATTTCTTTATACCCGCATCTATATCTTCCTTTAATTTTGAAAATGAAATTTGGGTGCGGCCTCAGCCAAAGAATATCTCGGGTACAGTATTTATCCATTTCCATGATATTAATGTTATGTATTATGAAGATGCCGTTTGTGGTAACATTGTTTTCAAAACCACTTTCAACAGTTGATAATATAATATATGATGTGTTTGAAAGACAAAAGAAAATAATTCTGTAATAATATAAAGTTCCCCTATTTCTCATGATTATACATCAGGCCTGTTCAGCCAAATGGCTATTTCAATATTAGTTTGAATACTATAACTCGTGGCCATAGGTAGAAATTAGCAGGAGAACATTTTAAAACAAATTTGAGAAAGCACTTCTTTACACAGCGTGTAGTTAGAGTAAGGAATAGTCTTCCTGCTAGTGTAGCGGAAGCTAAAACCCTGGGTTCCTTTAAATCAGAGCTAGATAAGATTTTAACACCTCTGACCTATTAGTTAAGTTCTCCCCAAACGAGCTTGATGGGCCGAATGCCCCCCTCTCGTTTGTAAATTTCTTATGTTCTTAATATTTAAAAAATATATGTGGAACTCTTGAGGGATTGTAGACACAATACAAAAGGTAATGAGGCCATATAATTTCTCTTGACCTGGCCCTTTTAATATTGCATCATCTCCAGCTCTTAGTAGCAGCAAATCTCATAAAATTATGCTCAATTTGCTACTTTGTCATCACATATTGCACCTTTGGACTTGAAAATAACAATTGAGTGCACACATTCATCCAGATTACGATTATTCATCTGGCCTCAGATTATGAACATATTTGTAGTGCAGAGTGTCCATTCAGGATGCTAGCTATTTACTGACGTGCTTCGCATATGCTTTCTCCATACACTAACATTTTTACAGTCATTTAAATAATAAATGAACCTGAAAATGCATTGCAGTGGTGTTTATTTGAGTTTGGATAGTCAGTTTAATTGCCTTTCGCACTGGTCATTTTTCATATTGGCCATCTGTTCCCTCACAGAGTCACATAGCATGATGAATCATCAGAGGGGTACCTCTATTGTTTACCTCTTCTGGCTCTTACACTCTACCTGGTTAACACATTTTTGGGTGTGCCAAGTAAGTACCTCAGGGTTTTGCAACTGTGGTATAAATCCTTTTAGAAAACAATTGAAACACCATGGTGACATGGACCAAAGTCACTGTTCTGCAGAGGACCATTGATCACTTACAGTGTATTAAATCAGAGGCTCTCAGCCATCGTCCTTATGGATCAACATTATTCAGGTTGTAACTGAAACCTCCGGTCCTCAACTCCTTTAATGAATTCCTTGGATTTTGTAGCACCATATTTGAAGTGTTGTTCAGGTGTCAGTTTAAAATGTATTACTTGTATCTCCAGGATTTCAGAACCCGAGAATGATGTTTGAGAAGCCCTTGTTTTAACAATACTCATTAGCCTTAAATATTGTATCCCAGAGGTCTGCCATACTGTGGAACTGACTTAGGCAGTCATTGAAAAAAATGCTCAAAACAGATATTACCTGGTACATTGGGCAGAGCTTAAACGGGGCTCCGTTTATGACGTCATAATCGGGAAGGGGGATATCCTTATTCTGATTGGTCGAGGGGTTATGTCCATATATGGTATCATACGTGCTTATGCTATGTAATAAGGGGCCATATGGTTTGCTGTTAAACTTTAATAGAATAGAAATACATTACATGTATCTATTAATGTGTTATTTTTAATTATGTTTTAAGGAATAATAAAACATATAGCAGGATGAATGTAATCTAGTGCATACCCGGCCAGCGGAGGTGCCGTCCGTAGTTAGGAGTAGACACAAGCGCCCCGGCACTTTGTGAATTTTAAAAGAAGAAAGCACTTACACTCATTGCATTTAACCAACATGTTTAAAGAACAAGAATGTTTTTGCTACATACTTCAAAAACATTTTTAAAACTTTGGTAAAATAATACCTTAATTATTTGAATAATTTAAGGGATAAACAATTTTTTTGCCGTGTTTGTCAGTGTGTTATTTTTTTTTTTTGATCAAAATCTTTTCAAAAAAAAAAAAAGGGGCCATATGGTTTGCCGTTAAACTTTAATAGAATAGGTTTTTGATCAAAATCTTTTCCCCTCCATGAGCCGACACCTTATTGTGGTGGAGGGGTTTGCGTGTTCCTGTGATCCCAGGAGCTATGTTGCCCGGGGCTTTATGCCCCTGGTAGGGTCACCCAAGGCAAACAGGTCCGGAGTGAGGAACCAGGCGAAGTGCGGCTCATATGACTCCTATGATGCAGAAAATATTGGACACACGTTTTCCCTTACCCGGACGCGGGTCACCGGGGCCCCCCCCCTGGAGCCAGGCCTGGGGCTCGATGGCGAGCGCCTGGTGGCCAGGCCTATACCCATGGGGCCTGGCCGGGCACAGCCCGAACAAGGTACGTGGGTCCCCCCTCCAATGGACTCACCACCCATAGGAGGGGCCATAGGGGTCGGGTGCGAAGTAAGCTGGGAGGTGGTCAAGGGCGGGGATACTGGCGGTCCGATCCTCGGCTACAGAAGCTAGCTATTGGGACATGGAATGTCACCTCTCTGAAGGAGAAGGAGCCT
>JAODKE010000044.1:15220930-15233133 GCA_026779605.1 Mormyrus hasselquistii
TTAACAACTCTGAGCTATTAGTTAAGTTCTCCCCAAGTGAGCTTGATGGGCCGAATGGCCTCCTCTCGTTTGTATAGCTCTTATGTTCTAAAAAGTCTCCTTTGAGGCACTGGGAGATAATGTAACGCTGTGGTTGTCTGTCTACGACAATCAACTTGAACACCATCAGCACCCCTACATTCCTGCACCACTAAGCTGAGCATCATAGCAAATAACTTTAATATCTGTATCACATGTTCAGGTTACCTGTGGAAGAATCATAAGATTATTTTTTCTATTATGAGAATGGCCTTCAGCACCGGCATTCCTGGCCTTAGCATCCACAGGGACCCATCTGCACACATCATTATATGGATGTATAGAGAAATGTGAACTAATTGGTCCAAATCTAAATCCTTTTTTGTTCATTGGAGCAAAAGTGCCTGCAACCTTTTTCTCACTAGTTTTACATTCTGTGTTTAACTGCTTTCCTGATACTTACCCAAGGGGTTTTATCTAATAATGGTTGTCCTCTAATATTCAATTTCTCTGCAAAAGTACATTAAAGCACATTAAAAAATAAATAAATTGACAGATAGACAGACTGACCAGGTCAGCTGGTGTTTAGGTGGTTAATCTGCTTCATTATCCCCTGCTTTGCTTACCACTGACCTTTTAAAAGTTCTTTCATTTTCAAATCATAAGAAACATTTCAATGTAAAGTTCATGCCAAACATTTACATCAAAAAGGACCAAATGGGACATTAGTTTTGCAAAAAAAAAATCAATAATATATATATATATATATATATATATATATATATTTATTTTGCACTTGTACTTTGGCTAATGCACATAACTGTAAAAACAAAATAAAATTCTAATATAACATGCTTTAGCTCTATCAATATTTGTAAATGAGGGGCTGTCAGTAGAACACATTGTGGTCACCAGGTCAGCGAGGAGTGGTGACTTGTACTTGGCAATTTATGGGGGCTAAGTGAGTATTTGGCAAAGAGACTCACTAGACGTAGACTTACACTTACTGTTTAAAAGTCACGCACTCGCTTTCCACTCTTCAAAGAAATTGAATAAACATCTGTGCATTTAAAAAGGAAATCAAAACAAATCTAGATGCACACACACTCTGTGAATTACTCACTAATGATCCATATATACCCGTTATTATTATTATGAGTCTTACTGTTTTAAATGGTCATTTAAAATGTATTTTTGCACATTCAGCAAATTCTCCCCACTTTGTCTGAGTTTGCTCGCATATCATGACATTGCATAATACGGCATAATAAAAGATAGCACACAATTTTTTTATGTTCACTTTATTCTGCAATATGAACAATATTTTATCATATTCAAATGTGTATGAAAAAAGGTAAGTCACTGATTTTTAAAAAGCTAAATACAATAAGCATTGGATCAAGGCACATACAAGACTGGCCAAAGGGCATACAATGCACTTTGGTTTTCAGTTTTAAAACACAAATATCTGTGATGCCTGGCAACAAAAAGTGCATGAATTAAAAAAGGAGCAGGTTACAAAAAAAAGACACTTGACAATGTTGCAAAGAAAAATGCAGCTTTCTATGATGGTTCCTTTTCGTCCCAATTAAATTTAAACTCTGGAAGATAAGATCAAATATAATAAACTGAAATGTTCTGCCTCTTTGAATGTTTAACTGCAGACTTTCACACATTCTGATACTAGTAAATTTAACTGAATAAATATTTATGAATTAAAGCTCGAAATTTGCCAAATGCTTTCTACATCTTTTTTAAGATGACACAATTTTATTTTCGTATTTCTTAGATGACATGGGGGGCTGTCCGGTGTTCTTTCCATTACATTTTTTGCTCATGTTGTGTATGTATAAAACATAACTTTTAAAAATCCTGTGCTTTTGCTAGTTTTGCGGTGAACTGACTCAAATTGAAAATGTCTGATTGTTCAACACATTAATAAAAACCCACTTTCACAGTTTACAAGTCATGATATTTTAGCTGAACATTAACCTTTAACCTTGAGAATACAATACAAATTACTACAAATTTCTAAAATATATAAGTGCAGTTGGTCACATAACACCGACTGCTTTCTAAACCTGCAATCTAAACCTTTCCTCTTAATAAAAAAAGTTTTTAAATATAAATATGGCAAATGTAGAGAACATTGCTACTTCAATCTGTCAAATCCAGTGTTTTGCAAAAAAACTAATAAGTTCAAATCACATTTATTTTATACAATGGTTTTACATGGATATTCATTATCATGAATGAGCATTATCTAAGTCTGATATCCCACTGTCTCTGTAACTTTTGTTGCATGTCTTTTCCCTTTCTGGGATCTTGTACAGACTCAAGCCATTAGATGGGAAAATTGTATGTATCATAAACTCTTCCTTGGATGTGATGCCATGATTTATTGGTATCATTTGAAATGACGCATCTCTGATTTCCAGGATCGTGTTGTCCTTCTTAGTTCCTGCCTCTGCATAGTCATCTTTTCTTCTCCGACCTTTATTGTAGTTACAGTGTCTTGAGAAGTGAGACCCATTCCTGTGGACGTACCATGCCACCAAAGCTACAGTGATGATTAACAAGGAAGCGCCGGCTCCTCCAATTATTGTAACTAAAGGTACACTAAAATTTTTATAAAGCTCCTTCTCCTGCTCCCGGTTCAGGGTTGTTGTGGTTTTGTATGCCTTTTGAGATCCCGTTTCTGTTTCTATACAGACAGGTGTTTCATCAGACAGATAAACGTTACTGGTATCCATGGGAACCATGCATATCCTATATGGAGATTCTGGCTCTAGAGCAGTCAGCAAATACTCAGTCCTTTCTCCTTGGACTATAGTCTCGGTGATGGACCCAAATGCAGAGCTGTGTCCCATCTTCAGCCAACTAAGCCGCAAGGCAGTCATTGGGTGTGCCACTTTCCAGGATATTTGCACAGTCTCTGCGCCACGGGACTTAACACTGAGGGTAATGATTTTGCTGCCTGAGGGAGTGGTGCTATGATAGTGATTGCTGAGATCAGGTCCCTTGACTACAGGTCTTTTTGTCCCAAAAACAGACCATTTTCCGCGAGAAGGGGGTGAAGTGTTAAACACAGTGGTAGTGTCCAAAGTCGCAAGGATTTCTGTGCAGTCAAAAAGATCGGTGGGAAGGTCCTTGACAGCCATTCCTTTGACTTTGTCAGGGCTCTGGCACATCAGGCCGCGGACATTGACCTTAGCGGGGAGTGTATGTAGCCAGTCCTGCACCCATTTCATCCTGCAGTCACAGTACCACGGGTTATTGCGGAGCAGCAGCTGTGTAATATTGTCCAGGTCATCAAAGAGGCCCCGCGGCAAACTGCTTATGTTGTTTCCGGAGAGATCCAGCCGGTAAAGCTGTCGAAGGAAGGCAAATGCCCCCACTGGCACCACGTTGATGTGGTTGTCCTGAAGTTGCAGCTTCTCCAAGCTGGTGCTTGGCAAATTAGCAGGCGGAGCCGTGAAGGAGTTGCGGACCAATGAAAGCTCTGTGAGGTTGATCAAGTTCATGAAAGCCATTTCTCCTATTATCTTGTTGTTCAAGAGATTGCCATCAAGCACCAGTCGTTTCAGATTAATGAGGTGCTGCATGGCTTCCTCTGAGATGGATGAGATGCGGTTGTCATCAAAGCGGAGCTCTTCAATGCTCATAGGAAGTCCTAATGGAATAGAGCTCAGATGATTCCGGGACAAGAACAGCAGTCGGAGATGGTTGCTGTCCCGGAAGGCTCCTTCCTCAATACTGACAGCAGATACAGAGTTGTCGTCCAGGTGTAGTTCCTCAATATAGGGGATCTGTGCAAGCGAAGCATAAGTGATAGCCCGAATATTGTTCTCTTGTAAATGCAGCTCCTTGACATTTATAGGAAGGTTTGTGGGGAACTCATCAAGATTGTTGCAATAAAGATAGATCTTCTCTACCTGGGTGAGGCTACGAAGTTCTGCAGGTATGCCAGAACTTTTAATACGATTGTTCTGCAAGTACAGTATGGTAGCATCTTTTGGTATGCCCAGTGGGATGGAGGTAAGATCTCGATCATTGCAGTAGACAAAAGTTCCATCACATCGGCAGGCTGATGGACAGGAAGAGGAGCTCACTGACTGACTGTTCTGGCTCAGAAGTAGCCCAATTCTGATCAGGAAGAAGAGACAGCTGTTGTACTTGCAGATCATTCTGAATGTTTGCTAGCTGGCCCCTCCCACACTGTCCAAGAAGAAAACACACAACACAAGATTATTACTTCACTTACTTCATTTCAAATTCTGTTCTTTGTTGAATTATTCATTTTATTTTTAGACTCTCATTGATATACTTGTCTTAGGTAATACCTAACTTGCTAACATTGTGTATTTGCTTATATGATTTTAGGCAAATAAAAAAATATTGTTTAATGATGTTTTTTATTACTGCAAAATTTCAATATTATGTCAGTCAAACTATGTTAGCTTTGCCATTTCAAAACCTATCCTCAAGGTCCTGCATCACTCATTTACGTTCTATGCTGGCACTTTGCACCATTGCAGAAGCGGTTTGTCTGTACCCCATAGGTAGATGAAATGATAGATTATGTGTGCATCAGACATATGAATTAACACATAAAGTAAATAAGTAAAGTAAGATGTAACTTTAGGTTTTTGCACCCCCCCCCCCCCAAGGGGCAAACATTGAACTCCATCAATGCCCCAGTATTTGCAATAACCATCTACTACTGTATATCAGTGTTTTTGTTGACCACCATGTTTGCCATATCAATACCCCTATAAAACTATATGACTAAGTCAATTAAATGAGATGGTGGTGAAATTTAATGAGTACATGGATGGAATATATGGTTGGGCTGCCCTTATGGAGAAAACAAAGTTAGGTTTTCTAGCAATATATCAATGACGGTGAACAAGAGGAACTGTTAATGCATTTTTGTTGTGTGGCTGTTCATTTCCATATATTCTAATGTTATTTTTTTCTTGGCAAAAGCATACTTACTACCCCGATTAACAGCTCTAAACATTATCTTTGACTGCTTAAAACAGTAGGACAGCACTGTGTAGATATAGTTACCGTTGTGTATCGAACTTGGTCAAGCAAGGCAAATTAATATTCATTATCAAAATATTCTAGCTGTTAAAAAGCATAGGCGTCAAAATGAAGTTAATATGTTATGTAGAAAATGATTTGACTCTGCACTGCATTTTTGTTTATTTACTTTGCAAGGTGAATACGTTACGGAATTATGGTGAAACACACAAATAAAACCCACAATTATAGTATGTTGATATGTAATTTTATACTTGGTAAATATTTTTATAATTGGTAAATGATTAATTAACAATATGTTTCTATAAAAAAGGGTTAATGAAAATGATCATTGCTCTTGTTTGGGCAGTAATTAAATTCCATGATATAAATGTCTGTTTTAACGATGGTTAAATAGCAAGGAATATATAGGTGTAGCTAGTAAGTGCAACATGTTAAAATAATTTCTTACACACATTTCCTTTTTAACAATACATGACATACACAATAAATTAATACAAATGTTTAGGTCTTCCGTCTGAAATCACATTTCATTTATATCGCAGGAATAGTTCTAATTAATACAACATATACAAATATTGATATATTAATAATATGAATATAGGTCAATATACATACACGGGGTGTGTGTGTGTGTGTGTGTGTGTGTATATATAGATATATACACACACTCCATGACCCTTATCAGGATAAATCAGATAGATAGACATGCATTAATTTCATGGTAGCATAAATGATAGCACTCATTTAGGTAGTGATTTTTGTTAAAAATGTATAATTACCATATTGCATTTTGTATAAACACAAAAGGGACTATTATTTTACGCACCTTATTGAAGATGTGAATCCTAACAGCGTGGATGTCCAATTGCAATTTTCTTATCTTGTAAACTTTTACCCTTTTTTCTTAAGCATACTTAATTAGCGTGGTCTGGGGTCCCTTTGGTTGTATCCTATTTGCACCAGTGGCCTTTTGACTTGTTCCCCCGGTTCTCAGCATTCATCCCTCACAAAGGTTTCTCCATGCTGCATAAGCACATAAAAGCACCTCTGCTTGATGACGAACCTTAAGCCTCCAGCTCCTGCACAGAAGAATGTGATTTGCGGAATATTAAAGCCCTTGTGCTTGTAGAATCCTTTTATTGGTGGGGCTAGCAGACGTGACACAAATTATAGCCTTTGTATCTTTCCAAGGGTCCACTCTGTGAAGCAGACAAGGACAGCACCTCCTGTCTCACATCAGGGGGACCATTCATGTTCCTGGGACCCAAACACCAAGCTGCAGTGTGCAGTCGAGCATCCAACTATATATCTACCTTAGGACTGAACTAGCGCTCCTTGTACTGATCTTCAACCCTGGCATTTCCCCAGTGTGCCTTTCTCCTGGACTGAGCTAGATTTCGTACTCCAAAATGGGTCTTCACGGAAATGTTTTCTTCAGCTCAGCAATTCTTCGCAGATACTCTCTTGCCATTACTCCACCCTTCGTCACACGGCAAAGGCCGAGAACGGAGTCACGGAGCCGTGCCGTCAGATATGCAGCGCGGTTGGAGATGTTTCCCCATGTCCGCTCCTTGAGTCAGTCTCTGAAAGAACAGTGTGTAAATTAGACAGAATTAGCAGTGCTACTCTTTCGAGGTTGAAGAAAGCAAAAGGAAAATTATAATTATTGCTGCACTTCAGTGAACCTGAAAGGTCAAAGCTGAATAGTTGATTTTGGGATGGGATTTTGATGTGGATATTTCTGTGAGAATTAGGCATACTGTAGGTGTGGCTATCACAAGGGAAAATGTCAGGTGATTTTTGCATTGATGAGTTCCACCTTTCCTCATTTCTTTAAAAGGTATAATTGCCATGCTAAATTTTCCTTGGCCCCAGGAAAACAGCCTATATTTATATGCACTTAAATTGTCATTTTATTTGTTTCCTTCTGTGTGGCATTGAACTCGAAAATGAAAACCACTAATAAACTAGGATTCTCTGCCCAGTTCCTGTCTCAGGTCATTCTCCTCACTGTCCTGATCAAAGAGGTTCTCTGTAATTAAGGTTAAAAGGACATAGGTAAACATAGGTGTTGAGAGAAGAAATATTTATATATATCTTTTCGTAGTTGGAAGATGCATTTTGTCTTGAACCTTTCGCAAACTGAAAAAGGTCAGCCAGTAAACACAACTGCATTTAAAAAAGGAAATTCATAGACAGAGGGATAGTGCTTGCTTGTCACCCTCCAACTAGTCATTACCGTCTCCAGACAGGGCATCTAAAATGGCTGCAAAATCATAAGTAGATGCACAGACTAAGGTAGGAGATGGAAATTTTTTTGGAGTCAAACTGACATCCAGTATGGGAATTGCTGCAATTTTCTACCGTCATCCCTTCTAATGCTGATAATAAATAAAAATAAAATCACTGCGTATCAAAACGATTTTACTTTAGGCTTACTTTCAAGGTATAAATGTGCTGTAAACTGAGAATGTCCTTTCTGGAAGCCTGCAGAGTTTATGAAAATCTTCATCAGATTCCATACAAGTGAAATTTCTAGCCCTTGTGCTCAAAAGAGAAAACGTTAAAATCTTCATGATGTATCTAATCTAACAATATGTTCCTGATACTGAAACAAGCTTCTTATTTGCATCCTGAAGATTTCCTTGACATATAACATTTTTACATAATTCACATGCAATGAACTTTCTTGCTTACTTCTTAGCTTATGCATGATTATTTCACAATTTAAAATACATATTTTTAATTGTCTTGCTGCTGTTTTTAGACTTATTAAACTAAAATAATGCTCATACTGAAATTACATTCCTTGTATATTTATAATATACTGTATAATTAAATTTTAAATGTGATATAGCATTTAATAATATGTACCCCCATTCCTGTGGCACATAAGCAGACTTCATGTCTATTCAATGTATTTAATCAGAAAAGATTGGGGAATGACTTATTTAACTTTTATCTGAATGCCTAATATATCAATATAGAATGGAACTCTACTCTTCTCTAGCACAATAACTTTGTTCCTGTAACAGAAGAGAACCACACTTGTCTGAAATAAAATGCATCTTATAAACATATGTTTAGACATGATAATTAGAGGCAGAGACAGGAACTCTGTTAAGGAGAGCAGTTATGGGAAGACAATTTTCTTAAAACACGTTTGCCTTTTTTGGTGCAGGCAATGAAATAATTGGAAGCAGAAACAAAAAAAAATAAAATAATATATAAATCCAGTTCATGCTGCACTCTCCCCTAACATAGTGCAATTTGTGTTTATTTTAATTGCAGGGAATCATAGGTAATGAGTCTGTCTGTGGTGTTGTGGAAAGCTAAAAAAAAAAGGATAAATCATGGAGTAGATGTTAATTTACAGAAATAAACCGACCGATAGTGTTCTGGACGTCTCCAGAACAGGTCTAGATTTGAGGTGAAGGTAAGCATTTATTTGTTCACTCACTCACTCATCACATAATTGAGACTGAAACTTGTTTGTCTTAACACTTGTACACAAACTAGCTTTAGATAAGAAACCATTTGGAAAGGTTTCTCTGCATGTATATTCTCTGCTGAGGCGCAAAAAACACTTCCACTGACTCAGAAGGAGGCTCTACCCTCAAGCCATTAGACTACTGAATGCATAATTGACAGTTCAAATGATTTTTTCCCTCATTTATTCACCTGACAGTTTTTGATCTGTGTTGCACATCTCTGGTTTTTAATATTATTTAATTCATAAATTAATTATTTTCATCTTAATTTACGTTTTATGGGATAACTTTCCTTCTTTATTTATCGTAATGTTTCCTTTGACGTCTTTATTTTGCTTTCGCTATTTATTATACTGGAGTTCACCTCCTTGTATGTCACTGCAGGATATAGTGTGACTATATACCTTGCATGTGACAGATAAAACCCTTGCATCATTGAACCCTTGAATATGTTTGGTCCAGGCTGGCTCTCCAGAAGGATAGCTGGAGTTATGATGAGTAAGGACTGCATTTCCAACTAGTACTGTAGGATAGTCATGTCTTTGCTACAGACATCAGAGTTCCTGTAATAGCCTTTTCTTTAAAATTTGACAGAAGGATCTTAAATGTGTTTAAGCGAATTATAAGTAATTAATGTTTTTTTTGTATTAAAAGTCTACCCGGTAAATGTAATTGTGCCGCATTGTATCTTCAGGACATAGTTTTTCTTACAGTTTGCACACGAACATCTCAATGAATATATCTGTGTATATTACACAGATCAGTTCAGGTTAACTGAAATTTTCAAACTTAATGAGAAGTGTAAAGCATCTGTGAGATTCGAAAAGTGGTGGAATGTTTTGCTGTCTGGAAATTTGCTGTTACTTGCACTGCGCTACTTTTCAAATGCAGTTTTTATGAGGTCATTTAAGTGCTTTCAAGATATGATGTGCTTTTAGTCTTATTTCGTTTTATTAAGCAAAGTGGTTTACAGGTCACTGTGACTTTATATGGAGATGTTAAGATTCCAAACTCAAATAAGTAAAAGCCTTCTATAAAACACATCTCAAATAAAACCTCTGAACAGGCTGTTGGTAGATTAGTTTTGTAGGCATATTTTCTTTGAGAATGTGGCATACTCTGTGAGGTATTTTGAATGATAGAAAAAAAGCAGACGTATACTACAAAATCTCATTTTATTGCACATGATCTCTATTGCTCAAGTTATTTTAACAGGGTTTGATGTCAATAGCTAAGAAAGGCATCCAGGTATATTTCATTTAATCCTTTTTGCCGGAAACATCTTTATATACTACACTCTACAATGAATGATTTTCTGGTTTTCCGTCAGTAGTGGTCGGCATTGCAGATTCCTTGTCACTTTAGCTTAGTTGCTACATGCTAGAGACTAACTACTAGAAAATGTAACCCAATGATATCTATTCAGTTGAACCACTGAGCATTTCAAATAGCAACTGAAGATGTGAATAGCATTGCATTTTTAATAATAGCAAAGGGAGAAAATCTGACAGTGACTCAGCAGAAATAACTGAAAATCTTCTCCTAAACTACTGTATTATCACTGGAGGCTGGGAGAAAAAATCTTCAACATCTTCCACTATACTTTGAGATAAACAATTCATTGTTCCTCCGAGACCCAATGATCCACTTTTTTTTTTTTTTAACTTTCAGATTCAAAATATACATGAGAAGTACGAGAATCTCATGACAGTAAGTGTATTCCATAGACTATTGCAGTGATCTGGACGTGCATGAAGGAGATAAAATGTAAACATTTTAATTATTTTATCAAAAATCACACCACCACATCTTTCTTTTTCACAATATAGTCACTTATCTGATAAGTTATCATGAATATATGATCAATGACCTGTTTATAATTTGGTATAATTTAATAATTTAGTTGTCAAAGAACAGGAGAGTTTTTATGGTTCTCTAGCTGTATCGTTTAATACGTTGCCTGCAGTTCTCAAATCTAGACCTTTAGGAGAACATTTATGGGGGACAATGTGATCATATCTGAATCGTTCCTCCATCTGCTGTATGACACACAGAGATCTACATGGTGCAGGAAGAGAGATAGAACCAATTGCAAGAAAGACACGTCCTTCCCTAAATGACTCTAGGGGGCACTAGTGCAGTGGTCAGCCAAGAAACCCAGGCCAACTTCAGTCCTCTTCCCACCTATATTCTGCTAGAATGGTTTTCCTCACAAAAACCTAGCAGTTCTTGAGTGTTTTCCCCTTTCAGTATCAACAAGTTTAGGACTGAAGAAAATTCATTGTTACCTCACCTGCAGGTATACAATTTGGTTAGCATTAATGACTTGGGTATATCTAGAACCATGCAAATGTATTTTATAAGGTATTAGACTGGATATCAAATACTCACCCTGCATAGGTGAGAAATATGGAGAATACAATAAAAATAAGACTACTGTCATTGCCCCAATAAAAAATTGTGTATTTATAATAATATTATTCATCAGCAATGCCTGTCATACCTCTAATATCTCAAGCTGACGTGATTGAAAATTTAAATTGTGTGTCAGAAACTCATTTGTAATGATCCCAACAAAATGGTCCCTAGTCAAGTTGAACAATAGGAAAATCTGTTTAATAGTGTAAAAATATGTACAGGTATATATTAATTCACCTATTCACCGATAAAAGAAAGCCTCTTCAAACCAATATTTTCATTAATTAAACAGAATGTTTCTGCCTTCAGTTTGTGCAGCGGACAGAGCATAAATTCAATTCATCCTTAATTTTGATATGAATGTGATTGTTGCTGCTGTATTTCCTTTTCTCATTATACTTAATTTGCATTATAATTTTCATTACTAATGAAAACTGGATCTCCTACGTCTCACCCTGTAAAATATCTGAATATGTATGAATGCATGTTAACATTCAGAAGCTGCTATGATATTTAATGTATTTATAGCTTTATTTATAAAGTTCAATATGAAGAAAAATATTAATGATGCTGTTATACATCCATAAATATTTGAGTTGAAAAAGATGCACCTCCTTTTAAAAGCCTTTCAAATGATTGAGCATAAGGTGAAGATCAGTGGATATATTTAATGATTATAAGCTGCTAGGGGATATGGATCCTGTTGTCCAGAGACTGTAGCATTTTGTCATCTAATGCACATTCCTATTACAATCAGTTCAGTGAGACAGGAAATCAGAGGTGAATGTTACTGGAAACCACGTCTAGTAGCACCTGATAGGAGGGAGACGAGATCTATATGAGAGATCAAGAGCTTATCTCCCTTTCAGATTTGTGCCTTATGACGAGTGTGTTCTGATAACGAAGTTTCATCATCCCTCCAGAAAGAAATGCAAGTATTAAAACAATGAGTGTATGAAAGCATAAGATCAAAGGCATATATTCACCATGTGTGAAGAGACTGCTCTTAAAATTCACATAAGCTAAACTTATTATCATAGAGATCCTGTGTTTTAACCTTGCGTTGAAATAACTGTGACAAAAAAAAAGATTCTGCCAGTGCTTGCAGAAATAAATGCAACACTATCATTTTGTAAAACGTAAAAAGTAAAAAAAAAAAAAAAATCTGTGTAACTTATTAAAGACTTAGAATAATGTTCTAAGTACATTAGAGTACTGAGTATT
>JAODKE010000044.1:15235967-15247895 GCA_026779605.1 Mormyrus hasselquistii
TATATATATATATATATATATATATATATATATATATAGTCTAATACTTTTCTGGTCAGTGTATTATTCCGTATATGTCGTTGTATAGTTTTGATGTCTTCCTAATTATACTAAAATGTAGGAAATACTACAAGTAAACCCTTCTATGGGTAGGTGTATATAAACTTTTGACTCATATTGTATATGCATGAATGTTATCTCACTTTTACCTTTCTGCATATTTGAATTATTCTTCAGTGTTTTTGGTCAATTCTTTTACTGCACAATAACCTCTCCTCGAGTCTGGGCCAAGATATATATATAACTTTTAACAGTGCACATCTGTGGTGGCCATATTGAAATACAATGAGTTTGCATAAAGACATTATTAATCTTGTTTATAATTATTTCATCTTCTTGCAGTTTTTGTGACACAAATGTAACATGTACCTGTAATAAAAAAGAAGGAACAAACAATTGAAAGTCACGATTGTTTTGAGAGAATGTCACTGAATTAGGTATTTCATTACACACTTGTGTTTTATCGACAAATATCCTGTTTTGTACCTCCAGGATTGACGGAAAGATGTGTCAAAAGAATGATCTCTGACACTGCCTGAACTTTACTCTCGTTTCGGCTGGTGAGCAGACCCAGTGTCTGCTCCTCTTGCAACTTCCTCCTCTTAATCCAAACTGGGTCTGTCTGCTGCTCAGTGATTGACTTGCTCACCTTTCCTACAAAGAGGCTTGCAGCTTGTGAAGGGAGAAAGAAAACTCTGGAATATCAGGTTACAGTTTCTTTGGGGGCCTGCTCTGAGTACTGAGCATTTCAGACAAGCGCTGTTGCTTCCCAAGAATCACGATCAGACCATCTCACTCATCTTGCCATGTTTTGACAACATCTTTGAAGACTTTGCATTTTGCATTGTCTCTGCCCCCTTCTGTGAGTGAATGGACTGCAGCTAAGACGATTTATTTTGTTAAGTAGGATCAAGAGGACTTCATAGCCCCTACTGTTAACACTGAAATATAATGCCCAGCCCATCAAACATACAGTGGCTTTGATCATTGTGTAATCAGTACTGATATGTAATGATCAGCAGTGTTTGCACAAAGGTAAATTATATTTTTTTGGTTCGTGGTGGTAGATGCTTCTCATTTGTTACAAGATTTGTTTTCTGCCAACATGTGACTGTATTATTTCTGCTTGTTGAATTTATTAATGAAATCCCCTACAATCATAAGATTGATAACTGAACAGATAGATCTTTTGTCTGTATGTAAAATAGAATTTATGATAAGATGGGTCTTATTTTGAGAACTAATAACATAAAATAAATGATATGGTAGCGCTGTACATTAAATGCACCTTCTAAATACTTTTATAATGCATTCATAGAACATTCCTAATTTGCATGTAAATATACGTAACATCCTAACATACCTTAACAGCTAGAAAATACATTAATAAATGATTATACAATAATAATGTTTGTTATTAATGCACATTACAGCTGTCATATGTTCTTCATTAAAAGTATTATGAATGCTATGCATTATGAAGATGCACTGAATGTTCTATGAATGCATTATAAATGCATTATGAAGGTCCGATTAATGTGAAGTGTTACCATTTTTATTCTTCCTTTATTGTGTTAACAGAAGTGAACATAGCACTAACCTTTTATTATTAGCTAAATTGCAAAACAGACTATGACGGTAATTGTATTTCTCTGTGTATGTTGATAGATATATATACCATCTGCTTTTTGGTGTGCTGCGTGTTTCTGTGTTTTTGTGTGTGTGTGTGTATGTGTGTGTGGATGATGTTAATATCACGTTATGGGGACCATTTTTCAGGTCCACAAAAGATCTGTAAATGCATTTTGTTTGATTATTTATAATTAAAGTTAGGGTTGGGTGTCATGTTGGGATTAAGGTTTTCCCCATAGAAATGAATGGAGAGTCCTCACAAAAATATAATTACAAACCTGTGTGTGTATGTATGGATGAAGATTTACGTGTACATTCTGAAACAATAAAACATTATATACAGGTCAAACATGTTCACTTGTTTTGTTAAAATATACAAAAATGATATTTAAAAATTGGAAATAATTAAGTATGAATGCCGGAATGTCAGTAAATTTAACACACTACCAACGGGATATTTTGTTCCTCCATGAAAGCATATAGCTCGCCACATTTTCTCAAACCTTAATATTCAATCATGTACATACTCTTGTCACTTTGCAGTTATTTACGAAGTTGGGATGCATGACTGTGAATAATTTCCCCAGCACGAGTTGCTGACATCATGGTGTTTCTCTGCAGAAACAGATGACAGATGGCGTTTAGCTGCATTCCGAATTGGGACGTTTTGCACCCCACATGACCTTTAACCCCTTCATGACCCTCACCACAAACGGAGCTCCCTTTCAAGGGCAGGAAGTGTTTGGATGTTTATATCTGAGTGGAACACAGCCATGGGATGTTTATTGGATTTAGATAAAGTTTCACTTCAATAACAATAGTTTTTCAAAGAAGGAAATATAATATTTTCCCAGGTTCACTAATTTGTTTGTATTACCTTTGTATTTTTTTGCTTTATACAATGGCCTGACCCAGCAGTGATCCATGGCCTTTAAAATTTTGCACTCCAAATAAATATTTAACAAAATGCTTTAATTTAACTTATGTCATGTTCTTTGTTTCCCATACAACATTTGAAAGACATCATTAAAATCTATGTGGCGTATGCATTCTGTTTGATGTCACTTGTTAGTGATTCATAAACTCAACATGAAACTAAATTTAATCTTTCTATAGTCAGATGTTGGATGGGAGACTTTCTGCAGCCAAATCATTATCATTATGAAAATGAATCAATCCCGGAGAGATAGCAGCATGAATTCATAATTTTAAAATGAGGCTAGCAGTCTAAGGTTGATTATCCAATTAATGAGAGCCACCAAACTCAATAACACAGTCAGAGCAACACATTCTTAACTGAATTTATATTATATTTGTATTGTTTGTGGTGCTTAATATTGAATTTAACATTTTTCTTTTGTTCTTTCTTTCTTTCTTTCTTTCTTTCTTTCTTTCTTTCTTTCTTTCTTTCTTTCTTTCTTTCTTTCTTTCTGTCTGTCTGTCTGTGTCTGTCTGCCTGCCTGTCTGTCTGTCTATCTATCAACCTGCTTTCCTGCTTGTTTTTGTATTACAAACGGGTATATAATCAAAATCAAGAAAGCAGGGAATAGGACCCACTGGACCACTGATGATGCAGTGGGTACCATTATAATAATGGAGCAACTCCCAGGGATATTGTATTTACATGAAAGACTGGCCCTTTTTTCTGTTTTTCTGTGATACAAGTCCAGCATAGCACACAGACAAATGACAATAGGTAGTACAGAGAACATAATGTGTTAATCCCTTAAGGACTGTTTGTTTCCTATTGATCTGTTTTCTGTGGAAAACAAATGTGTGACATTTCTGATGTGTGAAAAATAGCTAATGAACAATAGAATCCTTGTTACATTTACAGATTTTATTTTCAAAGCCAAGTGCTGTCAGAAATTCTGTTGATGTTTCTGGTGGTAGGAAAGAAGGACTTTTGCTTTCAGGATATTGACAAGTGACTGGAATTTTTAGAGTATATCATTTTGCTGTGCTGATGCTTTTTGCCAAATCACAGGCTACTCTGAAATTTGACACATGACTAGTGTGCGAAATAAGGGGGTTCCTACACCCCTGATTAACCCATGAGACCCCCTGAAAGCCTCAAAAGCAAAATTTTAAGGGGGTATCAAGATCGGTATTGCACAACAATAGGGAGATGGGGACCCCCCTTCCCGCCCCCCCCCTAATATTGACTGGTATTTCGCACACTACACATGACGTTGTATTTACTTGGTCCCTGCTACTTGCAGACCATATGCCCTTACCAACCATTGTACTACAATTCGGTAGGATGCCAATTTGCTCTCAAAATTTGTTGGACCATAGATTCAAGGCATTGCTGGAAATACTCCTTACAGCTGAAATCCTATGGGATCAGCAGTTTTTGAAATACCCAAATCAACCCGTCTGGCACCAACCAGCATGCGACAGTCAAAGTCGCTTAAATCACATTTATTCCCCATTGCGATGTTTGATTTGACCATTAACTGAAGCTCTTGACCCATGTCCACATAATATTATGTATTGAACTGCTGCCACACGATTAGCTGATCCGATATTAGACATCTTATTTATGTGTGGGAGTCTGTAGCTTACTATTATTATTAATTTTCTAACCGCTTAAGATACCTACCATCACACAACACATATAGTACTCTGCGAAACACTTACGCAGTCAAAGAAAATTATGCTTAAATGATGGCAATATTAATATAATATTATGTCTGTTCAAGCGTGCTAGTTTAGCAATTCCAAAACCTCTCCTAAAGTCAGGAAGGAATATTTAACAAATACATGTAATGGGTGGGTTGCCACTGGGGATAGTTTTTGGAACTTAAGCATTGTTCTTCTACTTATCCAATAAAATTTAAGTAACTTTTTAGCACATTAACATAGTCAAAGGCTAATTGAGTTGTAGGGAGTTGCAACAGCAACAATTGAAGAGTTGTGAGCGGGAGGTGGCGGGGTTACCAGTGGCGACAGTAAGAGTTATTAGATGCTTTTACATAAACAGAACTTTTTTCTGGAACAAGAACTATAACCAGGGACTTTTGTCGTGTTCACTTTGCAGGACACTTGCCAGCAAAACAACTGTCACCAAAGGAAGAGGAGGAGGATGACAATATCACATAGATTTTTTGGGTGGTCTACACTGGCTGTGAGGACTATGTTTTTGACAACGTCTTACTCTAAGGATTTTTATGTTGCCAGTGAGTCTTTTGCAGCAAATGTCTGAGTATTCGTTGCCAATAGAAAGCAGAAAAACGGTGTGACAGTAAGAAAATGAACCGACACCTCCCTCGGGCCCTAGGAGTCCCCCAAGCCGTCACGGTTGTGTGTGAAAATGCCTGCTATTTCAAATTTAAATTACACTTCCAGGGGTATGCATCATTTCATGACAAGCATCCCTGCTGATTGAGTAGCATTTGTTATACACGCGGAATGACTGCTTATTTGACTATTGAAGGCTTTCATTCAACATCTTCCTTTGTTTAGAGGTCATTCTGTGTTAGATGACTGCAGGTGTTTTTTATATTGCATTTTACCAGCCTTTATGGAATAGTTGCATGGTGTAAAAATTGGTTATATATAACTGAATACTCCAACAGAGCTGAATATTGAAGCTATAACTCAATATGACAAAAAAGACAGCTGTCCATTCCAAATATGACATATACTAAATATTTATTAAATATATGACTAAATACCTGTCATGACCTAAAAACTGAAGGACTCAAGGGCAGGCATTACGAGAACAAAAAGGAGCTTTAATGAGCAAAACGGGAGCAGGGAAACAAACAAGACCTCAAGGGGCAAAAATGAGAAGAGTATTGCGGGGAGGCGCATAGACAAACAAGAGGAATAACGTAACCGACCAGACTGGGGCTGACGAGACAAACAGGTACTTAAATACAAATAGTAACAAGGGGCAACAAGCAACAGGCATGGCTCATCAGGTCCACGTGGAGAAGAGAGGAGGGCCAGACGGACATGCGGGGCAGGATGTAAGAATACCAGCACAGGTAGTTCAGTGAGTATTTAGTGAGGATTTGAATCCCACCATGTATCTCTGGATGCTCTTCCTGCATTGCATTCATTTCTTCTCATTGCATCCTACAGTGCAAAGAAAAAATGAAGCTGATCTCTAACTACACATAGTACGTATGTTCAGAAGGAGAAGGAGCAGCAGGTAGCTTCCAGGTTCAAAATGTCTAAGACCGCAGTACAGAAGAATATGGCGAAGCAGGAGACACTGAGAACGACCAGAAGCAGCAACTTTCTAATGCCTGAGATGACCATTAACTTATTCGGCAGTTTCTGAGGAATCGTAGGATGACATCAAGTGACCTTCAAAAGGAATGGGAAACATTAAGTGCAGGTGCGAAGTGGACTGCTAGGACAGTTTGTATCAGGCTCCTAGAGGACATAAAGCAGGGAAGAAGCCCTTCATTAATGAGAAATAGAGAAGAAGCAGGCGACAATTTCATATAATGAGTGAAACAAAAAATTGTGCTGTGGTTTCTTCATTTTTTCCATGGCTTTATTTGCAAACTTGTGTGTGGTCCAGGTATACCTTATCTTGTAGAGACAAAATGTCCCCACACTGTGATGAATACCCACATTTTTTTTTTACCTTATGGGGACCGGTTTCCTCTATTTTATAAAAATCTGTGACTGCAATGTAAAAACTAAAAATGCAAAAATTGTATTTTGTTTGGTTATGGTTAGGGCTGGGTAGGGGTTAAGGTAGTCATAGTTAGCATTAGCATTTTCCCATATGAATGAATGAGCAGTCCCCAAAAAGATATGATTACATGACTGCGTGTGTGTGTGTGTGTGTGTGTGTGTGTGTGTACCCTGCATCTGGCATATCCCCTCTCCTTGTGCCCCATGCAACCTCTGACACGCAGCAGACTTCCTGTGACCCTGCCTGAATACGTCACTGGAAATGGAATTATTTGTGTTTGTTGCAGTGAAACACTCCCTGCTTTTATGAAGACATTCAGAAATAACATCGTTAATCCAGCCAGGATAGTGTTGCATTACAAGTACCAAAATGAAGAGGGAGAAAAGTATGTCTAATTAGAGTGCACACACAAATGGCAGTGCTAAAACTTTTTGTTTTTTGTAGTAATAATTTTGCTCTAGAACATCTAACAGAGTTGCATACTTTGTATGTCATGAATATCCTAGTATTCTCTACCAACCAAACGACCTAATTCTACTTTTTGGAAGATTAATCACTAAGTCACAACACAAAAAATTGCTGTCTTGTACCGTGCTTTCAGGAAGTCTTTAGACCACTTAAATTCTACATTACATTCCAGCCATGCATTATTATGGATTCAATTTGTAAATAATAATAATAATAACTAAAAACTAAAATACCATGTGTATAAGTATTCAGAGCCTTTACTCAGTACTTGAAACATCACTGGCAGCCATTACAGTGCTAAAAGCTGGGGCATTTTGATTTGGGGATCTTCTCCCATTCTTCTCAACAGAATCTCTGAAGCTCTTCTAGGCTGGATAGGGAGTGTGGGTGTAGTGCTATTTTCAGGTTTCTCCAGAGATGTTGAGTTGAAGTTCAGGCGCTTGCTGGGTCGCTCAAGGACGTTGACTCACTTGTGCTGAAGCCCGTCCCGCATTATCTGGCTGTGTGCTTTGGGTCCTTGTCATGTATGAAAATGCATCTTCACCCCAACCTGGGGTCCTGAGCTCACACAGGGAGGTTTTCTTCAAGAAGCACTCTGTACTTGTGCTCACTCGTGTTTCCATTGATCCTGACAAGCTTCCCAGTCCCTACTGCTGAAAATCAATTTCACCGCACAGTGTTGCCCCCATTGTGCTTCACCATAGTCCTAGGTATTGACCTACTTTGAGCTATCTCTGCTTTTCTCCAGATGTTACATTTACCTTGACCATTCTTTAGCCAAAAAACTCAATCCTGGTTTAAAGAGATAGTGGAATCTTTATCCCACGGCCTGGGAATCCCTTACATACCCTTTTGTATCTAAAAGTCTGTCTACTGATTGGTGAAGTACTGCTTCTTCTTTTGAGTCCTTTTGATAGAGTTTCCCACATCCACAGAGAACCTTTGGAGTTCTGTTATTTACCTTGGTCACCCTGCTGCCTAAAGGTCCCCATTTTTTTCTCAGTCAAACTCAAAATAAAGTCAAATTAGGAATGTAGATGCCACCATCTTCTGTGGTAAACTGTGCCCAGAACAATTATGACTCAGAGGTCTACAGACTTCATTTTTGTATGCCTTTCCAGATCATCTCCAACCAACTGAATTTCTTAGAAGCAAACCAAGCTGTACATACATCACAAAGATGATAAAAGGAGATAAGATGTACATGAAGTGAATTTGGAATGTCATAGAGAATGGTCTGAAAACTTCTGTGATATTTCAGTGATGTTTTTTTAGTGAATTTTGAAAACAAAATCTGATTTGTTTATTATGATACATCATGTGCTGATTAAAAATTAGAACTCAGTTCATATTGGACCATGGCCAAGGGTGTAACTTGGGGGAGAGACGTAACCCCACCCAATGATCAAAACCAGCCAATACCCCCCCCCCCCCCCAATAATTATGTTTCCCCCTAAATTGGGGGAGACCTCAACCCTCCCAATGTTCAAACCAAAGTTACATCCTGAGTATGGCTGTTATGTACCATAATACATAAAACAGTTTGTATACTTTTTGAATGGATGTAAAATTACAGAAAATCAATAAAAATAACTTAATTTTAGTCTTGTTTGGGGTTTTGCAATATGGCAAAACTGTAACACATACAAAATAACAAGCAGATTGTTATTCTCCATCTGTACCACTGTCTGTTCTCAAGTTGATACAATTTCTGTGTGGTGAGAATTATATATTTATTTATTTATTCGTTAATTCATTCATGCACTTATCTATCTATCTATCTATCTATCTATCTATCTATCTATCTATCTATCTATCTATCTATCTATCTATCTATCTATGTTTATTTATCTATCTATTGTTTGTGTATTTGTCTGTTTGTTTTAAGAAGGATGTTCTTTCACCACAACACGAAAAAAGTGGAAAAATTCCCCTTACATGCTGTTCTTTTTTTTCTTTCTTTTTTTTTTTTTTTTAAAGAAACTTGTCATTCTGGATTTCTGTGGTTTGCTTTCCATTTCTTGTTTTTGGTTTAGCATGCTGACTCCTGTTCGCTGATAATCTGACTTTGTTTAGTTCTACAAACTCTTCTCTGGACATACTCAGTGAAAACCAACAACAGAGTCGTGCTTAACCAATTCAGCTACATCCCTCACAGTCAGTGACCCTGGTCCGGTCAGGACTGAGTACTTGGAGGCTCGACTGCTGAAGAGGATGGCGTACAGAGGCACGACCTGCCTGTGTGTGTGTGCGGTATTTGCGCTGGGTGATGTAGGATGGAATTTACTATGATGTTTCCAAGCTGCATTTACAATGTACTAAGAAGTACAGCAACTGACAACATTTCATGCACACTGAACAAATAGGGTCTTAAATGTATATAGGGTCTATTTTTGCTATAGTTTTGCTTTATAGCATAAAGTATTGCTAGAATTTGCTAATTTTATGACTCCACTGCCAGGTCGGATTCCTATTATAGTGACTAATGAAAAACATTGAGGGTTGCAGTGAATATATATTTAAATCAAAATAATTGAACTAGGTGAATTTTCAGTGAGATGTTTTCAAGCAGCATGTTCTTAGCATTTTGAACTGTGTTTGTACAGCAATACAGAGATAACCCCAACTTTAACTTTCATTCGGGTGGCCAGCCTTATCTGTACTGCACATTTTTTACTTCCAGTGTCCATTTTCACGCGTTTATCTAAATTTATACTGTAAGTTTCATTATAGTGTGTCCTGCAGTTCTGAACACATATATAGCCAGTTGAGTAGAAGTCAGGATGAAACTCAAAGAAATTCTGTTATAGATAATATCAGGGACGCAGGAGAGATGTTTTCTAAGTGAGGGAACAAACAGTGAGCAAAAGGTCTCAACTCTTAAACTTATCCAGCTATGTTTGATGAGGCATCCGGCATAATAGGCCAAGATAGGCTTGATATAGGCCTACATAAAATTAGCATCTATTGCTTCTGGCACAATTTAAGACAGCTCGGATCTCAACTTTTTCAGGATCCAAAACTCACAACAGCGGAATATAAACAGGCACAGGGATGCGCCTGCGTGTGTACAGGCACGGGGATGCGCACGCATGTGTACAGGCACGGGGATACGCCTGCGTGTGTACAAGCACGGGGATACGCACGCGTGTGTACAAGCACGGGGATACGCACGCGTGTGTACAGGCACGGGGAGGAGACTCATGCTGTGACAGAGTTTGATGAGTTCAAACATCACGGCATCCAATCTTATTTAGGGATGCTACTTATCAAAGTTTTATTTTTCTTGCATGGGGACAAACGGCACATTATACATGAAACACACTGCAGGTTCTTCTTTACTGTGTCTCTTGCATACATTTACGCTACCAACTAAATATTTAGTTTTACGATTACTTCATTTATGATTTTATAAAACGCATTCTTAATTATGCCAATTTCTAAATGATCATTCACACTTCGGCAGCATGCGCCATATGCATCACTCATTAGGATCCAGGTATTTCTCCTGCTCTTTGTGTTATTTAATTCTTTAATGTTTCTAATTAAAGGATGAATGGGTGTTGTAGAGACAAGGAGTGCGATTTAAATCACACTCTTTGTGGGGGAGCAGTCTGGTGTGATATTGCAGTTATTCTAATGGCAGGAAAATATTCTGTGCGATAAATAATACTCTAATATTAGAGTCTAAAAGGTTTCACATGGTAGTTCAATAAGTTGAGCTGCCAGTTCACACCATATGGGTTTCTTAACGAAACTCCCACACTCCTTATAGTTGCCACCCTATGGGGAAACAACCTCATAGACCTATCCTGTGCCTTATTTTTCCTGATGTATAGCTGCTACCTGGGCTCTGAGAGTTAGAATTCAATTCTACAGTAAGTAGGAGGAAGAGGCCCAAGTCAGTGATGGTGATGGTGGGCAGGCGGAATAAAGGAAAACGGCAGGATTCCGTTTGGAAAAGGGCGAACGTGAACCTTCAGTTGGGGAGGTGCTGCTGCAGATGCGGGTCTGTGTGGAAGGTGAACCCTGTTTGTAATGTAGGTAGTATCCTGGCTTAGTAACCCGAGGGCGACCTTTCCTGTTTACGCTAAGGACAGGCCCCAGTGGACTTCCCCCTCCATAACTTGGGTCGTGTAACTCACCTTCTATAGGTGGCTCCTCTGCCTCAGGTGAAATTTATCTGACCCCAAACTACCAAGAAAAAAGACTTAGCAGTGTGCTGTGCTCTTGGAGGTGGGACTATCAGGCACTCTGGGAGGGTGACCCAGCAAGGGAGGGGCACCATCCAGGTTCATAAACACGGCAGACATGATCCTTGGCACTTGTCAGCACTACGCTAACCGCCCTCCCTAAAATGCATGAGGTGCTGCCATTGCAGCACTGGTGTTATAGGACCGCACCCTGGGTGTGTGGAGTACCCGGGGGGGGGGGGGAACAAAAACAAGTGAGGTGTAATCCACACCGCTGTTATGACTTTGGGAGAGTCCGGGATGTTTAGGCCTGTGTTTCGTGCTGTGTTGTTTTTCGCCTGAAGCTAAGGAAGGAGGGGCATGTTAGCACTTAAATGAAATTTGAGTGATTCTCGTTTAGCACTTAAATTATAGAAAAACCTCTTAAGCACACAACTTGTATTTATAGCATTGGTTGTATAGAGTCATTCAGCTTTGAGCTCTGTTTGGTCTTTCTGTTGTATCACTGGACTTGATATGCAGTGAATTTTTTGGTATAGTTTGCTTTGAATGAAAAAAAAAACAGCGTATTTCAATTCTCTGCGCATTAATTGCTGTCAGTTGCTCGCTGCTTTTCAGAATGGAGACCTGATAAGAAAAGAGCTGAGACCGGACTGACTAAGGAGCAAGAGAGATGAGAGTATCTCTCTCACATCCTTACCTGTTAAAGTCAAGCAGCTGCTTTTATATTCAAAGCGGCTGACTTTTAGTTTTTAAGTTGAAAGCTTGGAGTCAGCCGGAAAATGACATCTGAAAAAAGAAGAGAGAAAAACATTAGGCAAGCAAGATATATATATATAAAATGTCCTACGACAAAGATATTCACAAGCAAGATGCGGAAAAAGTCAAACAAAAAATAAATACACAACATACAAA
>JAODKE010000044.1:15248167-15264304 GCA_026779605.1 Mormyrus hasselquistii
AAAATGTCCTACGACAAAGATATTCACAAGCAAGATGCGGAAAAAGTCAAACAAAAAATAAATACACAACATACAAATCCTGCAGTTTTGTTGAATACCAAATTCGTTTTTAGCTTTCCGTTTTCTGGAATAAATCAATAGGGAAAAAGAATGATTGATTTAAAGTTTTTTAAAATCTGTTGCCTAGCAACCAGGGTTAATTACTCTGTGTCACATGCAAAATTATAATGTTATTGTTCATATATGCTTTACCCTCTTCCTGTTGGAAAGATGAAAGGCTTTTTGTATATCCAAACATTGACCAGGTCACTTACAGCCTCACAAGGCTCGTTTAGTGCCTGAAAGCACATCATTTTCTGTTTCACAGAGGCTGGGGACTGAATGACAAGGAATAGAAGAATATGAGGAGCCAATATTAATCTGCCACTCAGTTCTGGCATTGTTTATGATTTGATTAGGTTTTGCTTTTGAGAATTGAACTAAATGATCATTAGATTAGTCATCTGTTTACATAAAAGTTGGCAGAAAATTACTAAACTATCGCTTAAAAGAGGGAAAGAGGCATAAATAGTTTTATTCATGTGATTCCAGTAGATAGAGCAGATATCAGATTCCTATCTTAATGTCTTTTTTGTCTGCTAAGTTGAAATGTTTGCAATATTGGATGATTCATGATAGCTAACTCTATGTGTATGAGAAAATGCATAGCTAATAAGCTTATGTAAGTACATTTAATGAAATAATAGGTGATATTTTATCTAATTAAGAGGTTTGCTGAATAAAGCTTTAAGTGCATGTGGATATCTGAATAGCAAAAATAGTATGTATCAACAACAAATTATAATGTTTATTTAGTGCAGTATGATAGCTTAAATGCAATTTGAGCAAATTCTGTGGTCATGTGATGGTCATGCGATGGATCATGCTGAGACATTTGCTTGGTACCGCTGATAACTTCCAAACGTTTTTCTCAGGTGGAACAGCTGGTCCATCACTAGTGTTTGCAGAGAAATGGGGGTATGAAGCTTGATCCCCAGGGATAAAAACTGCTTTGGTGTTATTTGGGGGGGGGGGGGGCGTTTTCATTTGCTTCACTTTTTCCTTCTTTCCTCTTAAAGAAGGCTTACAACCTATCATAAACAAAACTCCTATTGTTTGAGACTGCATAATCTTCCACAGAAACTGAAAAGCCTACAGAGAAGTCATTGAACTAATCCAGTTTAAAATCATTTTGAATCCTATTATAATGAGACTTCGCAATTCTAAAATCTAGTATTTGTAACTGTAACTGACATGGTAACTCCTAAAGATAAAGTGTACTTCTGTACTGTAGACATAGCTTGTTTTACTCTTTTACTATAAGTTTTAAAAGTTGTTTCATTTGCATAGTATTAATTATATGGTCAATAAGTGAAATATCTCTTTGCGGATCTGTACATTTGTGGGGGGAAAAGACGAAAATGAAATCCCTGTGTATATATATTTAGTATTATTTGATGCCATTGTCAGTATTTTAATACATTTTTTGCTATTGCCCTGCTTTTGCTTTTCTCCAGATCTTCTGTTGATCCCATGTAATTTGATAATAAGAATTGTAAGACTGTAATAAGATGAGGCCCGGTAGTTACAGTAATTATAGTAAGTAATTTCCTTGGGTAAATGTATTTGGATTTAGACTTGATTGTGGCAGTGAGTTTTTTCATAATTGTAGACTGTTTCATATAGAGCTTCTGGCCACAGAAACACAGAGTACTATTTCAGGATATTCCTCACTTAAGCAAGTTGTTCCTAAACAATTAAATCTCTCCATCTGTACCTGTCAAGTGAAAGTAAGCTTCTGAAAGACGAGGAAGGAAGGAATATTTATCATGGTACATCTAAAACCTAGACGGGAATATTGCATTGCTCATTAGACCTGGTGCATTGAAATAGTCCCTGGTGCATGGATTTGATGGTGGGAGAGTGTGTTCTGACAGAGGTACTTGTCAAATTTGTCTTTAACAATCAGGCAAAGACATTTCATTGCACAGCTTTGTTGTCAAAACCAATACCGGCTGACAGAAGCAGACTCTCCTTACTCCCGTCGGTGTTCTTTGGATCAATGATGCTTGGATGAACACAAGCCATTCCTATGGCCTCCTACCTGGCAAATTACCAAAAGAGCTGCGCTGTGTCTTTCCACAACACTTGAAATAGACTGTTAATCAACGTCTTCCTGGGTTTGCAGGCAAATTCAGATCTCAGCTCACGGGGAACAAGAAATAATAATACTCTGCATATTGCAAAATTAGAGCAATTTCTTACTGTTCAGGGTGGAGGGTACATGCATCTATCTGCACCAAGATACAGCATTCTTTTATTACATAAGTAACAGGTGAACAATAGTAATAATACTAAGTAGTCAAACACAACAATAAAAACACAGAGAGCAATTGCACCTTTTTCTGCTACACTATTCATTTTAAATATTGCAGCAAGTATTGCAAGCAGATCTAGACATGCTGCTTACACTACACCAGCTGTCTCACTTCAGTGATTCTCACTGCAAAATCCAACTTCATTTTAATATCGCAATGATCAGACTGGGCCCCGCTTATCTAATTGGTTTGTGCTAAATGAAATCCAATATCAGGTTTTCTAATAATTCGTAAAATAAACTGTAGACAGGAACAGCATAAATTATTGGGTCTCTAAGTTATAAAACTTAAGGTTTGTCTCAGCCTCTAAATATTACCTGATAGTTCTCGTATGGTTCAGCTGAGCTAAGCAGTTTGTCTTGCATTTCATAAGGCCTTTTCTGTCTCTTCCCTGCCATTTTCCCAGTGTTCACTCTGACACCCTATATTTTTCACACGGCGCTCCTGGAATTCTTTCTTAGGCGTATCGTGAAGGTGCACTGCTACTCACTATTGCAACGATGACATGGCCTCGCGATTGTTTTGCGAGTGACTAATAGCAATAGCAACACTACAGCAGTGTTTCCCAATCCAGTCCTCAGGAGCCCCCAGACAGTCCAGGGTTTTGCTTCCTTCCAAGATGCTCTGGGAGGGAGCGAAAATGTGGACTGTCTGGGGACTCCTGAGGACTGGATTGGGAAACACTGCACTGCAGCATGGCGCAAAGACCACCAGAACCAGAAGGCAGCTTTTGAAACAGCGATTAAAATGTCATTATACATAGAATTAGAAAGCCAATTGCTTAATGTGCAGTACTGTCTAGTAAACTTTCATCATGCTAGTGGTGGGACAGAAAATTCTGCAGAAAAAAAAAAATCTCAGTTCTAATGAAAGATTTCCAGTAACACTTTACTTAAAGTAGTCATGTAAATATTATAGATTATAGCATTATTATGCATTCATAAAGTATTATTAACATGGCTATAAATATTCATGATTTCACATTATAGCCATGTTTATTATGCGTTACAAATGCTCTATGATGCTCTCATCTAGAAACGCTAGACATCTCATCTAAGCTCTCACTATCTAGAGACATCTATAAATACCTTCATAATCCATTATAATGGTCAGTATAAGCATTAAGGATGCTTTGTACTGCATTATAAAGGTATCTATCTTCTGATATCTTCTGATAGTTAGGAGCACAGTGAGCCTGATGCGTTATGATGGGGTACACCCTGAATGGAATGTCAGTCCATCGCAGTGCATAGTAAGTTATGAATAACTTTATTTATAAGAAAATAAGTAAACATCTCAAATCCGTATTTAGATAAATTACTTTTTCTGTAACATTTTCTATTCAATGTGTTATTTGGATTATGTAGATTATTCGTTTTGTTTCTCCACATTGTAGGGTTTTAGAAACAGCATTCATTACTAACAAATCCAATTCTGAATGCATTATATTGATATAAATCAAGCCAATCAGTCTGTATAAATTATGGTATATAACACAAAGCGAAATGCATAATTCATGATGTAGGTGCTCTTTAGGTTATTTAGACAGATAATAATTCCATATTGCCTTCCATATTCTGGTTGCTCATGCCTGGTGTTACCTAGTATATGTTTCAAACTCACCACAACACGTACTGGTTAAAAGGTTATGAAAAGGGCACAATAAATGTAACATTCTAGTTGTACAAAAACTCTCCTGTGTAGAAGAATCCTTGATGTCATAGCTGGTAACATTCAGTAGATTTCTACAGAAAATGAGAAAATAATTTAAATGAAAATTTAAATTTAAAATGTGTTAACGTCAAGACTGTGTGGAAATGTAATACTAATTAATGCCTGAAGATGATGATCTGGGTAAAATCGCCAATGATTGCACCCCAGCACACTAAATCTATTATAATAAATATGAAAATTCCTAAAATTTAAAAAAAAAAAAAAAAAAAAATGAATATAGTTTAAGAGAAAACTCAGTTTTATAATCATTCTCAGTTTTGAAGGGTAAACAGATCAGACTTGGCTGCTATAGAATGTCAGTTTTTAAATGAAATAATTGATAAACTTAAATAATAACAGAGATTCTCTCAGGGAAATATGATTTTTGTTAAAGGATGCTATTTGATGATATCCCTTTTCAAAGCAGACTGTCAAAGCAGACTTTTTAATTACCACATTAAATTACTTTGATAATTGCATATCCCCATCCTGATAAATGTAGTTCCCATGCTTCAATAATCCATAACCCTGATAACACATTTCCATCTGAGTGAGGCTGAAGTAATTACATAATAAGTTTTTAGTGTGCAGCCTATATAACAGCTGACGTAAAAATGATTGAATGTATTTCATGTCACGGAAACATTCCTTAACATAATTAAACCTTGCAGCGAGTATTCTGCTGGGACAAAATCAATTTCATTACAAAACATTTAACCCTTAAACTGATTCTGTGATTTTTTTTTTTTCTTTCAGAAATTTTTGAATATTTCCTGCACATAACGGTCATGGTTGAACTGGCCTTTGAACGCAGTGATGACTATCAGAAGTAGTTTAAAGTTCAGCCAACATACTATGCACATTTATTTACTGCTAAAGTTATGGAAAGTATTTTGCTCAATTTGTATGTGTCAGAACTCCATGGTTGTGAGTATGATTCCTGTAGGGAGCAATTGTTCCCCACAATGTAATAATAACCTGTTATTTTGACATTGTGGGGACCATTTCTCAGGTCACCACAGAGATCTGTGAATGCGATTAAAAAAGTAAAACTGCTATAAGTCTCATATTTTGTTTGATTATTTATGGTTAAAGATAGGGCTGGATAAGGGTTAAGGTCATCATGTTGGGATTAGGGTTTTCTCCATAGAAATGAATAGAGTCCCCACAAAGGTATAATTACAAACCTGTGCATGTGTAATTGTCACATTCTCCCGCAGTCCATGACACACCATTTACGTCGATGCCCATAAATTGTATCTTTGTGATGCGCTAAATTAGTGCTTTAGATTTATCAGTGGGTGGTTTACAGACAAGTAATTGTGGTCCTCTTTCTCCTTTCAGTACTTGCATTTTGAAGACATAGGGAATTTTTGTTCTATTCCATTTTTTAAGCTTATAATGAGTATTAATATTAATGCATTCTGGCTCACTTGCTTAAATCGGCGTATTGCGTGCCACTGATGCCTGACAGGTCTAAATGCTGCTTCTCCCTCTCAGTGGAGATGGAGTTTTAACCTGGTGTATCACAGGCTCCCTCTGGGTATGCTGGTTTCCTCCTTCAGTCCTGAATCATGCAGCTAGTTGGAATGGCATATCTAAATTGCCCATAGTGCGATTGTATGGATGTGTGCCCTGCAATGGGCTGGCATCCTGTCCAGAATGTTCCGCTGGCTTATGCTCTCTTCTGCCCAGTACCGGCTTCCCACCCAACCCCCCTCCCCCAGCGCCATTCTCCTGGCCAGACTGTGTGGTTGGAAGATGCGTTGATGAAAAGGACCAGATGTGCTGCTTATATTTACAGTTTAGAGAGATTTAACAGTTCTTTGAAGGAACTCTGACTTGTAGTACATGCTTTCAAAGTGTCTATGACAACTTACTTTTCTGAAAAGTTTTTAGATCATCCATCCATCTATCCATCCATCTGCCAACCACCAGTGCTGCACTGGATGATTGTAAACTGCAGCCATTGAAAATAAATGATCAGGTTCACTGGGCTGAAATTTTTTAATCTGAAAGATCACACAATAATAGCAGGATTTATAATGCCTTCTTCAAATTTCTTCTTTAAAACATTTGTTTAGTGATGTGGCATAGCTTTCAGAGATGAAAAATTATTAAAATACATCTCTTCCGTTCATGTTAGAATGACTTTGAATTCGGATAAGTTGTGACTTTGTATATTACAAAAACATCTCTAATTCTCCGACTTTGATCACCACCATATGTCCTCATTTTAAAAGTTAAGATGATGTAAAGTGAACAGCAACACAAAGTAACAAGCCTCTACTCTGATTCCAAAGCTTTTTCTAAGATCATCTGACATTTTGTTTCCTTTCTTTCACTTGAAATGTGCCCCTTTATCCACCTCCTTTATTTTAAAGTCCCCCCCCCCCACACACACACACACACACAGACATACACACACACACACACATACACTCTCACTGAGCTACATTCTGAAATAATCAAAAGCATCTCTGTTGCTAGGTCATTTCTGGCCATTTAGGCCTACTGAAATTTTCTTGGTAAGGAGCACAGGAGTCTGTAATATACAGCCTGTAATGTGTATATCGGTACCATGTTTTGGCCTTGCAGCTTCAGTTGCACTGAGTGTGAGTGTGTGAACAGGACTCTAAGGAAATACAAGCATATCTGGCTTTTTAGTAAGTTTTTTCCTAGATATGAATTCTCCATAATCCACAAGATATTACTTGTTGACATCAAAATATCATATAAAGAGAATATATGCATTAAAATTTTCATTTTGATGTTTATTAGATTTGTATAATCACAAAGTCAATAATGTGATTTGATAAAGTGATACTGTTGCATGTATTTATGTCTTTATCAAGTAAACTATAAAATTGACTCTGTTACCTCAAACGGTTGACTCAAAAGATTTCTACAGTTCTATAACAAAGACAAAATACTAATATTAAGCCTTTGAGAAAAGCTTCCAATATGCCCTGAATCCTTTTTAAAGATGATAATTAATTAATTCTGTTTTAATAGAACTTTTATAATCATAAGGATATATAGGATGATTTTATTCTGTACCTAATAACACAGAATCATTTAAACAGAATGGAGAGTTTTTTCCAAATATGTGAGAATGCCCTTTTCCTTGGGATCGCATCAAACAGTGGACTTTTGAGCTGCGGTGTCTCAGTAACCTGTAGAGTTTTGGTGGTCTGCTCCACAGTGGTCTGGTGTATCATTTCTGGAAAAGTGATTCCCCCCCTTAAACGGATACGCTTGACCTGGACATTTCCAGATGCTGCACTGAGGTAGCGGCTGCTGACTGCATGTGAGATATGATCCCAGGACACTCTGCAGTCCCTGACACCGCAGTTAGTGTCCTGGCAGCCTCCGAGGGGCCTTTGTGTCATACTGGGCATAAGGCTTTGCTGAAACTTGTTGCATATTTAATGTAAGTCAAATAAACCACTGTGCAAAATGTTGAAGAGCTAGTCAAACACAGGCTTCGTTAATCCTCTGCAGTGTACAGATCAATCTTTGCATACTTATTAACAGTGTATTTTTTTTGGTTTATTCATTCAAGAAATGGCTGCCACATCTATTAAGTATCAGTCTTATTCAGGGATAGTGATGAATATTTTTCTTATGGCAGTATTAAGCCCACAAAACATAAGATGAAAAGACTATTCAATTCATAAATATGCCATGTTAAATATAACTGAAAACATCTGGTGTGGTTAAATATCTAAAGTTTCAATATAATTAGATGCTTCTATAAACAAACTGGCAAAGAAAAGCACATATATTTGTTTATTTTTATCCATGTGTCTCTTGGAAACTGCATGAATGAGTTAAAAAAAAATATGCAACCTCTTAAACATCATAGGATCAACATGATCTTGAACACATTTTAGAACATTAACCTACAGTATCTATCTCCGAAAGTAGAATTCCTACTTCAACAGGGCTGCTAGTTTGAATTTGGCTGTATGTGTGTGCGCGCGTGTGTGTGCACGTGTGGGTTTGCGTGTGTGTGTCTCCTTTCCTTGTTTGCCTGAATTTCAGTTGGGGTGTGTCTGGTAATGTGCATGTGTGTTTAATGTTGTCTGTTACAGGGCTCACACAGAATTGATAATGCAACTTCTGTGATGAGGAACCTTTCACCAAACATGAAATGTTACGTTGCATCAATCTGACTGAAAAGGTTCATTTAACCTGCATTTTGCACACAGTGATACTAAGGTAAAAAAAAATATATGTGGAATATTTGGGATGGAGGGAGAATATTATTTTCAACTTGAAGTTTTATAATGAATTGAAACACAGAATACAAATGACTTCAGTAAATATGAGGGATGGGGTCGTATCAAAACTAATCAGAGCACAAATGTTCTCAGCAGGAGGAAGAATCTGAAGTGTTCCAGCAAAATTGGAATTATGACTAAAAGAAATCCACAGAGAACGTCTGAATATTTTATCTTTTTAATTATACAAGATTTTGACAAGTCCTTTTTACATTTGTCACATGCAATTTGTTGGGGGGGGGGGAGGGGGGGTGAGGACAAAAGAAAACTTGCAAATCGCACAAACTAGATCCAGTCACACGAATGATTTCACTTCACAGAATGCAGAGGTCCAGTTTTGTTTGAGAGAATTTAATAGTAAACCTATTATATAACACAACTGTTTGGGAGGGGAATAGAATCAGAGGAGGAAGACATTAATCAATATTGGAAGGCAGTAATACAAGGGCAGATTTAGCAAGGGAATTAAAATTAATATAATCTGCCATTATAAATTAAATAATGGTTTGAAAAGCTTTTATTACTGACTTGCATAGTTTAGTACTGTACTATTCTGTGTCTATTTTTATGCATAAATATTTTATTAAAGCAATTTGTAAGTATGTCAGCAAGACAGAGCAGACTCAAACACCTAGAATGTTCACTGTAATGCTACTTGCACAAGGACATTTATATATACACTCATTATCTTTGCTGGAAACGGAAAAAAAATCTAGACAAGAAAAAATGTGCATTTGGCAACTTCTGTAATATATATCCAAAAGGTGGTTTCTAATTAGAGAATGATCTTGCAGTATAAACTGTAGTAACATTCTTTGACTAACAGTTCCTCCATGTAACAACTGTAAAATATCAAGATAATAACTGTTCATTAAAGAACTGGACATACTGGCGGACTGGAAAAGGTCAGCAGGTAAACTCATAACACTCACTTTTACTTCATACCAGTGTTTTTCATCTAGTGTGCCTCCACGTAACTGGCCAGCTGTGTGGCATGTATGTATGCATGTAAATACCCTTAAAAAGCATTGTGTATAAGCAACTTTTTATTCATTTAATTGTCCAACAGGCTTATGATCGAAAGGTTGTTGAATCCCTGACCGGCAAAGTACCACTGAGGTACCGTCAGCAAGGTATTCACTGTCCCCGGGTGCTGAATTATCTGCCTGCTGCTTTGTCACAATGTCACATATGGGTTAAATGCAGAGGACACATTTCATTGTGGTGTGTCAACAACGATAATTAATCACTTTCAAGAGCAATGTAATATGTGTTTTGGGTAAGAGCCAATTAGCAGTATGTGTTAATCAATGGTGTGCCCTGGGATTATTACCTTATGAAAGGTGTGCTGTGGCACAAAAAGGTTGAGAAACACACACCGCTTTATATATTCATACTCTGCAAAAATCAAAGAAAATAATGTCTAAATGACCTTCATGCTGGTGTAAAATTATGATACAATGTCTGTCAAAGTGTGTCAGCTTGAAGTTATTTAAATGATTCAAAAAGTTTCTTCTGGGAACCAAATAGGTGTTCAGATATTAGACATCATAAAATAAGATATCAGGAAGCTTTTTAGAAAAGATTCTTTTGTGTGTCACTGTTCATTTATGTGAACAGTATCTGTTTTTTTTTCCTGCGCAAATAATTTCCCGGATATATAGGAACAGTTGATCTCCGCACATCTATCTAATTTGTGGATAATCCTGAAAGGAAACTGTTATGTCTGCAACACCTTGTGTTGCTGTAAACAACGAGACCAGCAAAACCAAGTCACAGCTAGTGTTAAAGCTGACATATTAATACCTGACAGCTTTTGCAAAAATGAACCTCAGTTTTCCTAGTCTTTAAATATACTCTGCAGAATACGTCTCCAGGGAAAGGAACATAGAGGAAAGGACACCACTGCAGCTCGTTTGCATAATGTGCATTTATCATTCTGAGGAAGTTTAAGAAGCGCAGTATGGTCAGGCGCCCAGGCACACCCAGGCTGGGCCACCTCATTGTTAGCGCAATTTAAAATTGTGCTTCTCATTCATTCTGCAAGTGATGTTGGGCTATATATTTGTGATCTTATCATAAAAGATGATAATCCAAAATTGTCACTGTTATCTGTCTCTTTGGGATTATGCTCAATAATGCAAAGACTTCCTCAACAAGCCCTAGTTAGAGCACCCACTGCCTCTGTCTGGCTGTCTTCTTCACAGAAACACTTATTCCATCTGAAAAACAGAACGAAGGACAACAGAGATATTACCAAGCTTACAAAGTCAATTGCTGCATTTAACACTGAAATTACCCAGTTACTGATTTTTATTTTATTTGTGTCAGCTGATTATCATCGCTATTGTACTTGCTGGCTAATTGTGACTTGCCTCAAATGTATCCATACCCTGACAACTTTTCTTTCACTAAGAAACTATGCAAACAATGCAAAATCCGTTGGCACCCACCTTCTAAATGACACACATCAAAAAACATAAATGAATCTCTTCTCTGTCACATTGACAAATTCTTTGTGAATCCTTACATGAATCTGGGATACCCATGAGACTGACACATGTACTGTACTAACTTCTTAAACAGTTAAAGGCAATGAATGCAAGACTTACTACAGTCTCAAATTTTTACAGTCTCAAAGCATTCATTTGTTATTGAAAATGTTCAGCTGTTAAGCAATGATGCAACCAGGCCATGTTGTCCAAAATCATTTATTTTAATTTGGTAACAGTGTGTCCTGGATCAAAGCAATTTGGCATAAAATTAAAATGAGAGTCAAATAGTGTCAACATTTTAGAATACAAGTCAACCTTACAGAACAGTTCACCAAAAATGAATATTCTAACATATTTTTTTAATAATTGTTACTAAAAAACAAGGAATGCTGAAGGAGGGTCACCCTGGCTAGATTTTACTCCAACATGGCATCTTATAGTAGTGTCTTATGGAAAGAGGAAAACAGATCCTCAGCAATACATTCAGACAGTGTTGGGATCTACCATGTAAAAAGGCTGATTTTTCCCCATCTTTCTGTACCACTGTGAAATTATGAAGACTGAAACTATATTTCCCAGGGACACTGTGTTTAGCTTAACTCTCATCACTTACGGTCATTTTTAAAACTGTGCACTAATGAGTGGATAGCAAATGCTCAGGTCACCTCTATCATCTTCAAGAGCTGTTTTGAAACAGATAGTTGCTATGCATGTTCATACAGTAGGCAGACAAAGCTGCCAGTGTGAAATTAAGCACAGGGCTGCTGCAAGCAAAATTTTGGAAGCAAAATGATGAGACGCATATTATAATGTGTAACAGGGCTATTCAAATCACGAGGTCCATGAGGTCCAAGCACTGCTGGTTTTCCAGCCTTCCTTTACCTGTCAGTCAGGTGTGAAGTCTCTGACCAATCAGAATCAGTAATTATTAAACTATCTACCTGGGAGAATGGTACTCTTGCAATGTTTCACAATCTATTCCATATGGAATTCAACGTGATGAACAAACCTATAATATTGCCTATGTGCTAGTTGCTTTACTGCTTTTCAATACCATTATCCACATTAGTATCTACATTATTAGCTATACTATTAGTCAGTATGGCCATGTAGCTCCCGGCCCTTTCAAACACTGGTTTTTGTCCTCTGAAGGGACTGTTCTCTTCCCTTGTGAACAGATAATATATGTGAAGTTTGTGAGCAAACTTTTTTAGCGAGCGCTAATTTGTTTTACATTTGTCGTATTGGAGTCCCAAAATTAATTTGGTTCTATCTCACACAACGGCCATGCATAAATCAGTCTATTGTTTAATTTAGTTTAATTTAAGTGTTTAATGTGTTGCACAGTATGTCTAATGGCTGGTGTTTGCGCTGGCTATAATTCTTTTGGTAAAACGCAGGTGTGAGCCGCATTTTGTCATCTAGCCCTTGCTCAGGGACGGATTATGGGTGGTGTGGGCCCCTGGGCAAAACGTTCGCGAGGGCCCCCCCCACCACCAGCACCACCACAACCACCACAATTCAAGGGCCCTTGGCAGCCAAACGCCCTCCCTCCATGTTTTCATCAGAGGCCCTATAGGGTCAGGGACCCTTGTAGGCAGAGGATCAAAGAATGTAGGCCCTCTAAAATAGACAAACGAAAATACATTGTTGATAAGCGTCGCAAATTGTTTTGGGCTAGGGGCCCCATGGGCCCCTGCACCCCAAGGACCCCTGCGCAGCGGCCCCGCTGGCCCGGTCCGTAATCCATCCCTGCCCTTGCTTGGTCTTTTATGTGTTCCTAGCTTTTAACAGAAACCACAGTTCAGTTTAAGACATAATGCAATCATACTATTTGCACCCAGGTGTCAGTAGCTAACAATGCTATTTGCACCCAGGGTGGATAACTAATCTTATTTGGTATATAAAGCAGGCAGATGCTATTTAAAATGCTATATAAAAATTCCATGGCTAATGCTTTTGAAAGCATGCAGTTTTTTTATTGCAAACCCCTCCCCTCCCAAAAATGTAAAATCCCCCCCCTCCATGTGCTGTACATAAGAGGATAATTCTTCCCAACAAATTTCACATAAGTTGTATAGTTAGTGCTAATGCTAGTTAGCAAGATTACTGTGTGTCTTCGGCTAGCTAACTCTCGCTAGAGTTCATTTTGTGTTTAATGTACCCTATCCTTTATATTTGCATCCCACTTTGGCACCTGCAGCCGTTGAAGGTGCAGCCATGCATGCCACACAGTGTTTACGTTTTTGTGGAGCCCGAGGGTGGGGAGTGAGGAGACTGGGTGTAAATAGCCGAATTGATGCCGTGTAGCTATTTCCCCTCGGGTGCAGATATTTATAATGGCCGCCGGCTCTGTGTACGCAGAGTTTGTATGTCCTCTTGATCTTTATGTGTGCCTCGCCTCACTACAGCAGCTTTCTCCCGCTGTCCAAATAGATAGTTGAACTGCCTTCTCTAAATTGCCCTTGGAGCTTGTTTATGTATATGTGTCCTGCAGTAGACAGGCATCCCATGACCCACGCCTCATTCCCTCTGCTTTCTGGGACAGACTCCAGGCACACTGTGATCACTGTAGTGGATAAGCACTTATGGGAGATTTATGCAAGAATAATATTCCAAATTGAAAATGTACAATTTCCATGTACAGTTTAAATGACATAGAACAATAATAAAATGGCATTTTACTGACCTGCTGGTTCACTGTACAAAGGCCCTTCCTAACTGTGATTATATTCGCAAAATACCGCAGCTTCCTGAACCATATTACGCTATTAATTGATGAACATCTTCAGAATTCTGTAGCCTGTACCCTTATACTGTATACATTACACATGGTGATGAGAATAGCATGTGAGAAGATGTATGATGGTTTTAATATTCTAACAATACTTGAATAACAATTTAGAATAAATAAGAGTATTGTTATAAGCAGTCCTGTGTTGTTCAACAGGCTAAGCTTCTGTGCTCGTGATTGAAAGATTGCCAGTTAGATCCCGGCCTCTTCAAATCAGTCACATGTCCATGGGCCCTTGAGCAAGGCCCTTAACCCCTGGCTCCCCAAGCACTGCATGGTGATTGACCCTTTACTGTGACCCCCAAGCTTGCACTGCATGTGTGTCTCATGGAGAGCAACATGGGGTAAAGAGAATCTCCCCACACAGTTCCACACAGTACTTATACTAGAAATTTCTTACAGGCAACAGACAATGTGTCCTATGCAAATCAAAGCCTATGTTGCGACTTGCAAAGAAAGCAGCAACATTTTGTTGTGTTTTTAATTACACAGGCTGTTTTATTTAGAATAATTCTCTTACCATCTCATCCTACTGTCACCATCACTGCAGTGACATATTTCCATCATTAAATGACCCCTTTTACTTCACTGGTTGTGTGCCTGTATATGTTCTTTAGTAGCAAATACCATGTATAGAATAACCAACATTTAAATTTTCCCATAAATAATATACCATATTCAAATAAGTGATGTTCAATCACATTCAAGAATTCATAGACTTAATTCTTTGTTTCAGTAGTAACATGCAGGTCAGGTATTGAGACTCCGCAAAGCTGCAGAGATCCTGTGCAGCTCAGTGTTCATGACTGGCCACCTGACCTTGGCACCGTGTTTAGCGGAGTATATTTGAGGCAGTATCGCTGAGCTACACACAGCAAGCAGTAACCCACTGTGTGAGATGTCCCAGCTAACGGGGAACGTTCCCAGAACTTTAGCCAATGTTATGTGAAGGTCTTCTCAATGTTGGCAGAGAATGTTCCAACTGTCACGTTAATGAAACGTTATTTTCATGCTTTACATTTTGACAAAGGTTCTGTCTGTATCAGCAAAATACAAAAATTACCTGAACATCCTTTTAACACAAATAATTTTGAAAAATGCTGTACTATAATACAATGTTATACAAGTAAAATACAATGTTTTACAGGTTATACAAATGCTGCACATCCATAATATGAGCACAACATCCAGCCTTGAACCCATCCCCAGGTATAATGCAACGACGGTGTTACTCATTGTCCTACCATGCTCTTTGATTGTGTAGTATTAGTCATAGTTGTAGTAGTACCTACGCTGTAATACTGGGATAACATTCTAGCAACATCAGGAAAACTGTACACTTTGAATGTTTCCATACCTTAATTGTACTGTTGGGTAAATGTTCCTAGAACTGAAAATTGCTAGAGGGGATTGTGCCCTTTAAATAAAGTTATCCGGTCCTACAAGGAACAGGTATTTACTTTCTATTGATTGTAGTGTTTGAAGTTCTCATTAGTATTACTACTCACACAAGCCTTTCTCTAACCTCTGATGAAAGTGACTAGGAGTTATCAGCAAAAACAGTTAGACTGGGTGTATGAAACATATGGATGTTTTGGGGGGTGGAAAATATGAGCTACTGCAGTTATGTGTGTGAGTCAGAGAAATAAGATGGTCCCTGCTAGTAGTGCAGCCCAGAGGGTATCACAGCGTTGTGGTGGCCTCACCTAGAGCTGCAGTCGGGCTGACAGCAAGAAGAGGCGTGAGTGGATCTTACAATGCTTATATTTCACTCTCACTCTCTCTCTCAGGAAACGATTTCAAGGTTGTAGATTTCACCAAAACAACAGCCGGCTGTAGTGGATACAGCCCCCACTGGGTTTCAATCAACCATCATGTGATTCATCTATTTAGTCCCCTATGTGCATCTCAGCACAGAGCCTGCAGGGAAGTAAATCCTGCTGCACTGATCTTCTCACCGGAGGTTCTAGTTAGCATCAGAGTGGTACCCCCTGGCTGCTGACCTTGGAGGTTAACAGCTTCCTTTGTCTTTTTCTTGAAGCTGTCCAGTCCTCCAGTACCGCAGCAGCCCAGGCGTGAGCTGCCCATATGCGGTGCACGCAGTTAATTGGGCACCGGCAGCACCCTGAAGTGCTCAGTAGAATTTCACAATAAGGCCAGAAAAGCCAGACATCTTGCAGGGAAATGCACTTAGGGACTCGTATTCGCTTACCCACAAAGTTTTCCGGAAGATGACTTTGTCTGCCCATGACTGCCTTCTGCTTGAGCTGCAGAAATAAGCCAAATTTAAATTATAAAAAAAAAAAATCTAAAATTATAAAAATTATACAAATTTACATGTTCGCAATTTAAAGTAATGGTTTATTTCTGTTTGCGTAAAGTGCGTGAAATGCATTGGTAGAAATTTATGATTATATAACCCACTACTATAT
>JAODKE010000044.1:15283790-15295221 GCA_026779605.1 Mormyrus hasselquistii
GAACTCCTCGTCTGATCCTCCTGTGTGCCATGCCCACCTTGTTACCTCGTGTTAATTCCCGATTGTAATCACCTGTTACTTGTTAAGTTCAGCCTGCCCTGTGTATTTAGTCCGCGTCTCAGTTTGTATCCCCAGGTCCATCATTGATGTGATTTACTGTGTGTCCTGTCCTGTACACATAAACCCCATTTCGACTGTGCTTATGGCTCCTGCCTGCTCGCCCTGCCGACTGGTCCTCACAGTAAGCTTCTTAGTAATGAATTTCCAGTGTATAAATTAAATTACCCTGATAGAAAGAGAGTTCAACTTTGACTGTCTCTGCCTTTGGAGGTATTATCAGCAAGATTCACTTTTACTACTGCTGCACCAGACAGATGGCTATGATTATTTATCATTTATAAGAGTATTAAGATTATTTTCCTATTCATAATAATTTTAATTCTAAAGGCAGCTTAAATTTGGGTGCACCAAGTTGAATGTGTGTTGAATGTGAACATAAATGTGTCTGAATAAATGAATCTGCATAACAATTAGAACAAATGACCCCACCCCCACCACCACCACCACCCATTAAGCTGCATCTTTTCGGCATTCCATTCTAAGAATCTCCAGTTAATAATGCACACTTACTATCTTACAGATTTTCATGTTTCTTCTGATTTGATGAATAGGGACATCAATACAAATATAAATAACAAGAGAGCTGGACCCCGATGCCAACAGCGAGTGCCCCTCTTATGAACTCCTAATGGCTTTAAAGAGAGGATTTGAAAAAAAAATTTATATATATAGCTCAGATTATTGTCTTGGACAGGCAGCTGCTGATAGATGTGCTTAAAGCCTGTGGTTCTTTGAAGTAGGAAATACAGCTTTTAATTAATACAATCCACAGGAAAGGATTAAACTAGTGTTGTATCCTCTCTCATGTTAATCTTCTCTTTTCAGTAATGACTCTTTGGATATGGTTTTGTACAATTTGAGTTAGTAGCATTATTAGTAGTAGTCAATTTCACTAGCTAGGGAATATTATGGATTACGTATATTGGTAGTATTTTTTTTCTATAATCTACCTACCCGGCATTTGTAACATTTCAACAACTTAGTTGGCATTCAACAATTCAGCTGTTTCACTATATCCGTAACATTTCACTTAAGGGTGCTTGGCTATATGACACCAAAAGAAGCTCTTCGTTACTGCCAACATATTCCCCTCTTTATTCAGAGTAAAAAGTATATGTAAAGATTCATGAAAATCCCTACATATTTCAAGAATAATTTAACTGAATTTGTCTACTCACTCAACCTGTCACGATTGGCGGTAGGACCGCCGGGAGAATAGGACTTGGAAAACAAAACGAGACCATCAACGTGGCACAGGGAACAGGACGGAAACACAGAACAGGGACAATGGCAAAAGCCAGGACAGGACCTGACACAAAATGGGGAAGGCAGAGAGAAAAACCAGGAAGGGAGATACCGGGGAAACAGAGAACGGAGGAACATCAGGGCGAGAAGTGAACGGAGGAGGAACAGAGAGACGAGGAGCAAAAACAGGCGAGACGAAGGGAGGAGGAGGAGCAGAAACAGGAAGGACAAAAGGACGAGGAGCAGACAGGGGAGACCAAACAGGCAGGGATGGAGGACAAAAGGGCGCCTGAGGGAGCCCAAACGGGCGACGGGGGCTAGCCAATGGGGCCGCAGGGGAGAGGGAGAAGGGAGGCGCAGGGGACATCACAGGGGCCAAGGGAACGGGACGAGGGAGATACAGAGGGGACACGAAGGAAGCCGGAGGGAACAACGGTGCAGGCGGGCAGGAGGGGGAAGCCGCCACTGGGGATGGCGTAGCCGTAACCCGGGAAGGTGCCATCTGACGCCCAGGTGGAGCATGGGGGTTCCAAAGGCAGCCGACACGGCACCGGAGGCGACGCCAAAGACTGGCACCGAGGTACTGGGGGGGACCCGCAGGCAACCACCGATCCCGAGCCGTAGGAGCCGCAGGAGGCCGATCCAGAGAGCAGGGAAGGTCGTGCAGGACTGGCTCAGGCGAGTGGCCAGCAGGGGGCGCCTCGGCAGGCGCCACGGCACGTGGCTAACAGGGGGCGCCTCGGCAGGCACTACTGGCACGTGGCCAACAGGGGGCGCAGCAGCAGGCGTCGCGGACGTGCGGCCAACAGGGGGCACCTCGGCGGGCGCCACCGGCACGTGGCCAGCAGGAGGTGCAGCAGCAGGCGTCGTAAATGTGCGACCAATAGGGGGCGCCTCGGCAGGCGCCACCAGCACGTGGCCAGCAGGGGGCGCCTCGGCGGGTACCTGGGGTTCGCCGCCAACAGAGGCTGCCTCTGTGGACGTGGCAGCGTCCTCAGGTGCGGGCAGGTCTGGGACCTCAGGCAGGTCTAGGACCTCGCACACACCCTCCTGAGCCGGTGCCTTCAATAATGGTTGTACCCCTTTAAGAGCTGCGGGGACTCGGGGAATGGCGTCCCTCACTTTCTTTATGCCCCCTTGGCCGAGACGCTCGTGCATGTAATAGTAGTTCTCCAGAAGAGGGGGCTTCTCACAGGCCGGGCAGCTTGGGGAGGCGGCCAAGGTGTCCTCCAATGCCGGCAATAGGGAGCAGGCTCCCATGAAGAGTGTCGGGGCGGGTGTTTTCTCCCCTTTTCCCCGGCGTCTCTTCATTCAGCGGCTGGGACTGGTCGGCGGAGGCGGGGTTACCTACGAGACGGTGAGTGGTTGTAGATGCTTCTCCACAAAGCCCTCGACCAGCTGTCGAAGGTTTTCGCGCACGTCTGCGATGGCTTGTGCGCCCGTGAGCGGAGTCATCTCCTGCAAGATGAGATTGCTCTTGATGGCTAGCTGTCGGAGTCCAGGGTCCTCTTGGACTTCCGGTTGAGACAACCAGTACAGCACCTTGTCCTGCAGCTTGCGGCAGCTGTCCTCCAGCTGCGAAGGTGCATTTCGGAGATCTGTCATTCTGTCACGATCGGTGGTAAGGCGAGCACGACACAGGACAAACCATGACAATCCAATAACAGATCTGACATACTGGGGAAAGACGCGGACTAAATACACAGGCTGGGCAGGGAGTAACAGGACGCAGGTGATCACGATCGGGGCATCACACAAGGTAATGAGGTGGGTGTGGCACACGGGAGGATGGTACAAAGCTGGGCGTGACACAACCAATGTTACATGAATTGTTGAATCTCAACTAAGAAGTTATTAACATGTTACAAATACTCAGTATACCCTCTGTCGGAAGACTCTCCAGATAAAGTGATTCCAAAATATTTAATGGCATATTGGTTAAATATACATAATACAATGACTAAAACCTAAGGAACAATATGCTCACCAAATATTTGTTTGCTTGTTTGTTTTGATGCGCCTTCTCTAAGAATATAGTTTATTATCGTCACACTGCAATTGTCAGAGTGAAGCAATGGTGTGATTAGGACCTCCGTAATTTCATGTTTAACTAATTTTTTTTTGTTATGCTTCCCAAGTAGACTTCCAATACGTGTACTTACAGTATAATTTTACATATAAAATCTTATTCAACAGCTATGGATACATAAGAGATCAATAACAGACAGAAAAACATATTTAGAATGTGCTATCAGAGTGAGTGACACAGAGTAACTGTATTTGCTAGTTTATAATGTGCCGTGATGACATCTTTTTATGGATACATTACTTATCTCTTACTATTATAACCACTGCAACATAGTAACATTTTTTTTAATCACATAAACAGCATTGCAACTCATTTATTATAACGGTTCTTCAGATCCTCTGAGGCTTAATTATACAGAAACAACTTGTCTCTCCCTGCCACACTATACTGCAGAACAATACGGAAAATGATCCAGAAATGCACGTGAATCTTCTTTCTGCCCTATACTATATTGCTGACAGAGAATGATTCCTTCTTGTAACTAAGGCATGGGATGCACATATACTTACATTTACCTGCCAGTCATTTACAACCTCTGGCCACCTATACTGTATAGTATGCCATGTACCATGCACATTAAATTATTTCACACATGCCCCAATGAAATATGCTATAATATCATGGTAAAGAACCAATTAGGGAAACTTAAGCTGTGAATGCTGGCACTGCATTTGCTAATGCATCTGACTTAAAAACACAATGAAATAAAATAAATCTATAGATCTTAAAGAAACAGTCTTTTTCGCTGCTAGAACTGCAGCAGCTCATTCTGAGATAAAACAATTTCATTATCTATTTCAAACCATTTCCAGACTGCAATTATTGTAGTAAAATGCGGAAATGATGAAATACATAGAAACATTAACAAAAAATCTCTTGGGGGATGAACTATTTTTGTAGAGGCTTTTTTGAAATACTACAGATTACATACTGTTTTTTTTAAGTTGCAGTATTTTTTTTTTATATTTCCCCAATGGGTAAAATCACAGTCCACTATCTGGGAGAATAATAGATAATGATTACTGTACTGAGACTAAAACTTCCAACCTCCCATACTATTTCAAGCACATAGACCTACATATTTTATATAGACTAGTTTTATTTAGATTGAGCTCCATTTTAGAAACCATCTTTTTTAAAAACTACACTGATTCATGGTGGAAATGTCATTTGTGGTTCTCTGGTACATTACAAATCGATTGCATTATTTTGCTGGGGATTTACTGTTCTCATTTCATTTTAATTACAGTTGAAGTGCCATCCTTTGCCAGTTAGTGATGAAATAACAAAGGGAGAAATGTTCCATTTAAAACTATGACTTTTTCTTTACTGTACCTTCTTTTACCTGCCAATAAAAATACATTAAAAACATTTTTCCCTGTTGAACTGCAATATACAATATGACTTCAACATAACATTTTCATTCATAAATTGAATCTGTATATTTTTAAACTAATGTCTGTGTCCACTTTGTTAAGTACACCTGCTTGTTACTGCTAACAGTTTGTTCCGCCAATCAGTGACTTATGTGACTGCACCCGAATGCTGTTAGATAATGCAATTTTTACACAGTACTAAATTAATACAGATAACCACTGAATATAAAGCATTTTTCACTAGCATGAGAAGGGAAACTGGCAACCGAGTGCAGTTGGATTAAAACATCTTCCAACTGTTTATCCAGTGCAGGGTGTTGTAGAGGCTGTACCCTATTCCAGGCAGCAAGGGCCACAAGGCAAGGAACTCCCTGGATGGGATGCTAGTGCATCAAAGGCTGCACACACATGCTGTGAGCAATTTAGAAATACCAATTCACCTAATTGCATGTCTTTGGACAGCGTATGGAAAGCGAAGTGCCTGGAGGAAAGAGATGCAAAACAGGGAGAGCATTTCATGCATAAAGAGTGGAAGTGGAATCAAAACCCCCAACCATCTAGGCATGCAGCAGCACTGGTTTGCCGCCACCTGGATTATACATTCACCGAATCTTGCTGAGTGTTTTATTTTACATTAATGGAATGAAAGAATGGAAATATTTAAGATACCATAATGAAGAAGTTTTTGGGAAGATACAGGAAATCCGCAGCCAGTAAAAGCCTTACTACAAGAAGCTATATAATAGAGCATAACGGTTATTTTGGACATGCATATTCTGACCTTAACCTCATAGCAACAGCCTACAAAGATTAATGTAATAATAATTTGCAATAAATGTGCTTGCAGATTTTACAGGAGGATTACAAGTTGCTTCTGACACACCACAGTAAGTTGGCCCGAGATGGAAAGTAAAATATGGACAACTATAACAGATGTATCAATGAATATATTAACCTATCCTAAGCAGGCTGGCATACGATGTGTTGTTGTCAGATGAGATTGCATGTCACCCTAATGCTATCTGTCAGGTTTTGGGATGGGAGAAGTTCAACTGCTGAAGACCCTCAATTTTCATTACCCTCCTGGCCCTGCTCGTGGATGAATACAAATGCATCTCTTTTGCCAGACGCGAATAACCTTTCAGAGTTTAGCTTCAGATACATTTTCAGCAAGAACCACTGTGCAGGAATGAGAAATTCCTCTGGGATGAGTTTTTTTTTTTTTTTGGTTGGTTGGTTGGTTGGTTTGTTAGAATACAAGATCCAACATCAGTGCAATAAAAGACAGTATATTACAGAATATATACAATATGAAAATAACACAGAATCCATTTTCCGGTCAGCTTTCAGTAGTATCTAGCCAATAAATCTCATGTCCTTTTTAAGGACAAACCATATTTTGTTATGAAAGAAATACATATAATAAAGTAATGCAAACATTGTAGTCTGAAATGCTTGTATATGTGCGTACTTTTATTGCAAGATGACCTCAAACTGAACACTCGGTGGCTGTATTTTGAGCATTAACATTTTATCACTCACAGATGGTACAGTTTTGTATTGCATTTGGTTGGAAATAAATCATTTTTATGTCCTTGTGCTTTGTATATTAATGGTTACTCCAAGAAATGATTAACAGATTCTTAAGCCACGAGCAATTGCTTGTGCCTGTAACCTAATCTCACGATTACAACATTAATATGGATGTACGGCTTTTTTTCACTAGCCAGGACAAGGACCAGTTTGACAATGGTAGCAAAGGCTAGTTTCTGGTATTGCCCCCCAACCCCCCCCGGAGTAGACTGAGGAGACCATTGACTGTTAAATACTGGTAAGGGAAAAAAATTAAACAATGTAAAGAGGGAAAATATTCTGGCAGCTGTGTGGCCCACCCCTCCCTCGGCCATATTATCATTGTTAGAAGGATGAGTACCGGCAGAACGTGGAGTTCTGGGGTGGGCAGATGGGTGATGTTTGGCTGTTCAGCGGATTGTGGAAGTGCATCAGAAATATGGGCTGAGACTGGGTCCAAGGATTTGCAGGACTCATTTAGGCAATGTACTTTTTGGAACACAGGAGACAACCAGAAGGGGAGCTAAAACATACATAGAAATATAAAATATATGCATAAAGACATAGAGAGAGTAACATGGAGAGAGCAATGCCAGCAGCTTAAAATGAAAATGTGAAACATTATAATGTAATTTGAAATTATCAGTGATTTTTCAGCAGCGAAACATATTTTTAGAAAACTGTGCATACAGTATTGATTAGTTTTTCTCAATCCGGTCCTCAGGCGCCCACAGACAGTCTATGTTAAAACCTGGACTGTCTAACTGGGAGCTGGGAGAGAACAATTTGGAATGTTCCTATATTTAAGCATTTGGTTCTGTAGGTGTAACAGTGTAAAAAGCCATTCAGATAATTTTGAGTTAGAAGTTAAAACAGAGATTTCATGTAGTTCATAATTACTCATCTGGACTATAAAGTTTATTTTTAGTTACTTATTATGAGAAACAAATAAGGGAAAAAAATGTTTCCCGCTTATATTGCAGTAAAACTCGTTAGGGTTGAATTCTGGGAAATGTAGTTTTATTTGTTTAAACTTGTTTTGCACCGAACTACACTTAAGTTGAAAGGTCATGGACCGCACGGGAGCGAAGAATGGGAAGGTAGATGTGATCTCGATGTTTGCTGCATTGGAACAGGAAAGCAGAACGTAACTAATGATTTGTCTGTATGGTAGAAACTGTTTTAGTTCTTGAGTATATTCAGATTGAATCTATACTGGAATTAGTTTGCAGAGTTTGCATTTCTGAGAGTTAATGTAAGCAAACTCAACGGAGCTGGTAGGTAGCTATTCTTGCTAACCGACCTTCAATGGGACTTCTACTGCTGCTCGCAGGGAAACTGCGTTAATTCCACAAGCTGCCCGAAAATTCCAGACTTAACATCCCTGAGGATTTGATGGCTGTCATCGCTCCAAGGATGGCAAACATCGTCAGTGAGGTGAACTACCCACTACGAGAGCAATTTGGATGAAGGTATTGTGTTTTTTTCTTTCCTGTGCTCATTCATGATTTGTTTTGGGCCTCGCCAAAACAGAGCATAGCCCCACGCCTGCTACGCTTAGTTTTTTCTACTCTTGGATTTGTTTTCTGATGATTATATTGAGCTCATTTCCTGGCTGGTACTGGAGTGTGCGTGTGTCTGCGAATGTGTGTGAGCCCGCGAATTTCGGTTATGCTATTTGCTTTGAATGTGATAACAGCTAAATGTTAATGTTTTGTTGGTTTGTGAATACGGTAGGAACTGAATTTGAATTTATTTGGTAAATATTTCACTTAATTTCATTCTAAAGGGTATTCCTCGAATTACTTATTTTGTTTTGTACAGATAAAATATTAATATTTCATGCTTTTGTTTACTTTAAAACTCCCAATTCTTTGAGTAATTTTTATTTAACGTCCAGAAGTGAACTTTTGAGTTGTTATTAAGTAGCTAAAAATGGAAACAACAAATGGTTTGAATATTTATCTCGGTTAGCAAAAGAACCTGGGATCGCCCCTTCAGTACGAGGTAAAGGCCTAGGGGGCGCTACACAAATTGGAGGCACCGCTGGGATTGTTTGTTGTTGTATTTCCTTCTTGTTTGCATAATAGGTGCAGAAGAAATTGCTTAGTTGGATTTGTGTACGTGTATCTTTGATATAGATCCTGAAATATGGCTATAAGACGTGGTTCCATTTTGCGAGTGGTGCAGCATTGATTGATATTGACCATGCATTTGTGTTGACTGGCGTTCCAACTGATGCTGAGGTAGCATTTATTGAAAGCACGGCTGAAACTGCTAAAGTTTTCAGCAGGGTGCGTTTTAGAGCTACTAAGCCTTGCTTAGCAACCAGTATGCTGATCTTGTGTGAATGCTGTGGAGAAGTAGATCCAAGTCATGTTCCTTCTGAAGTTTTAACTAAGGACAGTGAGCAGGCATGGAAGATGAAGGTTGTTAGAGGTATTGAGTCTGTTTCTTAAGATTTTGCTGTAAAGCTGAAGAAACTTTTCCAAGCTGAAGGCAAGTCTTTCACTGATGTCCAAGCATTGCTTTCCCCTCTTTTGGTTAGTTCTCCATAAGCTGTCATTTGTGCTGTAGGAAAGCTTCTAGAGAAGAACAAGCCATCCAATGAGGGCATAGTTTACAAGAGATTATGAGTTTTCTCAGGTGATGTTCCTACACCAGCTGGAAAGGAAAGCATGGAGAATTGGACTGAGTAAGCTAAACTAGTGATGGCTGAGTGTGACTGTAGTGAAAAGGAACAACGAAAGTGCATTGTGGAAAGGGTCCTGCTGTTGAGATTATCAAGACTGTTAGGTTGTCTAGTGATGGTGCTAGTGCATCAGATTATCTAGCAGCACTGGAAAGTGTGTGTGGGCCCAAGCGTATAGTGAGGGTCTGCTGGGAATGTCTGGCGGAATCCCCGATCAGGAGGAGCTTCAACTGCTACCACTGGCAGAGTTTCTCCCATGTTCTGGGGGAGTCCTAATGGGCCTTGTTCCGTGCCTCCACTGTGGAGGCGGCTGACAGGAGCTGTGGCCATAAGGTGGTCTGTGCCTATTGTAGCGGCGATCCTTGAACCCGCTGGTGGACACAGGTGGTGAGAGATGCCATCAAGCTGAAGAGGGAGTCCTATTGGGCATTTTTAGCCCGAGGGACTCCAGAGGCAGCTGACAGTTACCAGCGAGCCAAGACGAATGTGGCTTTGGCGGTCGCCAAGGCATAAACTCGGTGTGGAAAACGACTTTTGGATGGTTTTGAGGAGATTGAAGATCATTACAATAAAAGCTACATTACAATAAAAGTTGCACCACTTTCCCGCCTTGAGACGGTGCAACATCAACACCTTTTATGGTGGGGATGGGGCACTGCTGACTTCAACTCAGGACGTTTTGGGTTGGTGGAGGGAATACTTCGAAGACCTCCTCAATCGCACTGACATGCCTTCCAGTGAGGAGGCAGAGTCTGAGGACTTAGGGTTGAACTCCCTTATCTCTGGGGCAGAAGTTGCTGAGGTAGTTAAAAAGCTGCTCAGTGGCCAGACCCCAGGGGTGAATGAGACCCGCCTGGAGTTCCTTTAGGCTCTGGATGTTATGGGGCTGTCCTAGTTGACACGCATCTGCAACATCACGTGGACATCGAGGGCGATGCCTCTGGACTGGCAGATTGGGGTGGTGGTAGAGGGTGTGCTCCAAATATAGGGGGATCACACTCCTCAGGCTCCCTGGTAAGATTTATTTAGGAGTTCTGGAGAGGAGGGTCCATCGGATTGTCAAACCTCAGATTCAAAAGGAGCAGTCTGGTTGTGGAACAGTGGACCAGCTCTATACTCTCAGCAGGGTCTTGAAGGGTTCATGGGAGTTTGTCTAATCAGTCTACATGTGTTTTGTGGACTTGCAGAAGGCATTTGACCGTGTCCCTCGGGGAGTGCTTCGGGAGTATGGGGTGCCAGGCTTTCATATAAAGACTGTTCAGTCCCTGTATGACCAGTGTCAGAGCTTGGACCACATGGGTGGCAATAAGTCGGACTCATTTCCGGTGAGGCTTGGACTCCATCAGAGCTGCCCTTTGTCACTGTCGCGGATAGGTGCAGCGCCAGCAGTGATGCGGGCTCTGCATTAGTTAGATTGTGAGTACAAGCGGCCGAAGTGAGTTTTCTCTGCTGGGTGGTTGGGCTCTCCCTTAGAGATAGGGTGAGGAGCTCAATCATTCGGGAGAGACTCAAAGTAGAGACACTGCTCCTCTGCATTGAGAGAAGCCAGATGAGGTGGCTTGGGCATCTGCTTAGAATGCCTGCTGGACGTCTCCCTGGTGAGGTGTTCTGGGCATGTCCCATTGAGAGGAGGCCCCAGGGATGACCCAGGACATGCTGGGGGACTATGTCTCTCGGATGGCTTGGAAACGCCTCGGGATTCCCCCGGAGAAGCTAGATGAAGTGGTTGGGGAGAGGGAAGTCTGGGTTTCCCTGCTGAGACTACTGCCCCTGTGAGCCGACCTAGGAACAGCTGGGAACACGGGGATTGCGTACGAGGTAAAGAGGGGGACGTGGCACATGGGAAGATCAAACGAGCGGGACATGACACATACACTAGATACACAGTTAGGACAAGTGGCAGGCAGTCTCACCAAGTTTTTGGACTCTGGTGAGGTGGGGTCTGGAGTACCTAGAGGAAACCTTATGATGACATGGGGAGAGCATGCAAGCTCCAAACTCCACACACACAGCCCGATTGGAGGTCTGAAATCAGTGGTAGAGAGATTTTACATCAGAGGGGAACCAGGAAACTCCTCGGATGGGAGGATGCGGGCGTGTTTTGTCGCTGCTTCCCCTCTATGCTCTATGCTTTTCGCTCTTCCCTAGGTAGTTTGGCTACTACCTAGTTGTAATACTGCTTGTAATCTACAAACTACAAGCCACAATTTATCGCTCCAAGTAGCCCCGATCTCCACCGAAGTCGATTCCCGTACCTCTCGCCGACAGTCCCCGTCAGCGCCTGGCGGCATGCCGTTTACGTACACCGCCGCACAGCTGCGGTGCCTCGATACATAC
>JAODKE010000044.1:15310004-15324283 GCA_026779605.1 Mormyrus hasselquistii
ATGTCATCCCCATTCATTTTCATATACTTTTCGCTGCTTATCCTGCATGTTTACTCATTTCTTGACTTAAGTATTTAGCTCATTTTTTGTCTTTGAAAGCCCCTATTATGTCGCATGGTTATTGATTTAACAAACAACTTAACCAATGTAGGAAAATCTATGTGTGCTTTCATTTTAAATTGGAATTGGACTGGTCAGCTATATATCGCCCTCTGCTGTTAGCTAGCTAGAATATTCAGGATGTACTCCACAGCTACAAGTTCAGTCAACCTTCCCAGGAGGAAACACTCGAAGGCTCTCAAATGAGGTCATCAAGCCATCCCATGTAGTAACAGGACATTCTGGATGAGTTACACTTTCAGTTTCATCATACTGCTATGTAATTCCATGATGTATTTAGTAATTACTGTGTTATTGCTATTGTAAATTACTCAGTTACAGAATATATTATCATGTCTTGAAATGTATTCTTTCATTCAATGTGCACTATAAAATAACACAGGAAAAGACAAGAGGGTGTCACGTTTGCTGATCTTTCAATCCCTGCACATCTATAACATACTACAATATGACTTTTTTAGTCAGTTTTTAATTGGGTTGCATAAAATAGGTTATTTGTTCATAACACGATTGATTCTTGAAGAGTGAGCTATCACTGCAGTGCAGTACAGTGACCAATTTAAAATTATATCTGACCTACAGGTAAATCTGCTGTAAAAAGCTAACAGAAAGGCATGATTTATGTAGTAGTCTTGGGTCAGCATTTCCCAGTGGTGGTCCAGGACAGCTATTGTTATCGAAGGCTTCTCTTTTACCTAATCTCTCCTCCACACTTCTTATATTCTATGATTGCTGTCCTAATAGTGGATTTAATACTAATTCTGTGAATTTTCAATAACAAAACACTTGATAAATACTTATATGCAGTTAGCCACCCATCTTCCAACTGCTAATCCTAGTTAGGCTTCCACGAGAGCCTGGGACACGTGCCATATATGTCCTGAGGTATTCAGTTTTGATGTATTATTATTGTTCTTATCATCATTCATTTGTTAGTTCCTTAATTCATTCATTTGTTAGTTCATTCATTCATTGTATCATTCGTAAGTTGATTCATTCAAGATTCAATCCAATATTCAAGAGGTTTATTCGTCACATACACAGTTGTACACATACAGCATGTAGCGAAATGTAACCCTGGTTACTCTGAGTAGCTGTGCATGATAAGACAATAACAAAATATGGAAAAAAATAAATTAAATGTTCAGCTGTCCATTCATTCATTCGTTAGTTCTTTCATTCATTCTATCATTCATTCACTCATTCTATCATTCATTCATTCATTCGTTAGTTCATTCATTCTTTTGTTAGGTCATTCATTCATTATATCATTCATTTGTTAGTTCATTCATTTATTTGTTTGTTCATTCATTCATTCTATCATTCATTCATTTAGTCTAATTATGCTAACCTGTAGGACAGTAAAATATGCAAATATGTTTTATACTGTAATTTCAGCTCATACTATTATCATTGCTTGCCTTGGTTATGGAGTAACGCATAGCCTCTGGGATCGGTTATAGACCCCCACAACCCTGCATAGGACAAGCAGCTATGGAAAATGAATGGATGGACAATTAATATTTATTTGTGCAGGGCATATGGCTGGGGTACACCTCAGATGGGGTGCCAGTCAATCACAGAGCAATACAGTACATGCATGCACTCATACACACAGTCATTCTGGGCAATTTCGAGATCCCTAGTAGCCTAATGCCATGTCTTTGTACCGAATGTCTTTTCATGTAATGTTGCCATCTAATAATACAGACAAAACAGAAAAATGTTGCATCTGTTTTAAGCTTCAAGAGAAAAAAAAAATAAAAATTGATTGTGTGCCAACACTCTTGTGAAATGTCAAACGTATACAAAGTAAATTATAAAAGTGGTTTTCAACAAAATATGTCAACCACTTGTGATTTGGTCTGCATTTATGGTTGAGAATTTCAATAATAATTCATAATTAATGCTTGGCCAAATCCATTCCATTCCCGACCGGTTTTAATTAAATAATTGACCATTAGCCTTTACTTTCCAGGAAGTTGTTCTTCTAAACCTAAACAAATTAAACATTATCCATTTATTTTGTATGCAGAAGATCCTGTGTTGACTTGCTTTGTTCTCCCACCCAGCTTTCCAGTTGCCATGACTTGGTACTGTCTGCAAGGCTGAACATTATCTATAAAACTGACATCTCCTCATTTCTGTGATTGGTCTTCTTGCACTGCCATGCATCCCGTATTCTCTCATCTAAATGAGACAAAGTTTTTCTTGCTGAATGTGAACTTGACAACATTGTAAAGTTGGTATTGAATATAGTGTTTATTTTTTACTTTAAATTAATCTGAGGAAAGGTAAGAATTTCCCAAGCAGCAGTTTTGCATAATTAACTTAATTAAGTTTTGATGGTCTGCTTAAGCTGTTTATTGTGTCATCTATCAAAGATTTTTCCTTTGGACAAGTGCTTTACCCATTTCAATGAAATTCATCTTAATATTGTTCATTTTTTCTGGGTGGCTCAAACTAGCGGGACTTATCTTTTGAAATAACATTAATTAAATGTAGTTACTGGAAACTGGTTCTTGCTTTCTGGCAGCTCACCAACTCAAGTTTTCGTTTTCACTCGCAGTGTGGTCTCTGAGTAAATCGCTCTGAGCCAGGCTTCAGTGCTTTTAGTGTGAAATATATCACTAATGCCCCTATGTAATGTTTCAGCTTTGTGTACAGCTACGTGCTAAGAAGCAAGTCTACACCAGGTTAGAAACATGTATAGCGGTGATGTGTTTTTCTTTTTATTTTGGATTGACAATTGTCTATTTAAGCTAAAAAGGCATATAATATTAAAAACTGTTTAAGAATTAGGCAGTGGGAATTTTGATTAAGAGCAATAAAATAACCACAGGCCTTTCATCTTTACACTGGATTTGTTGATTTTAAATACCATTAAGTGGAATAAATTGGTAAGCCCTGGGTGTATCGTGGAGCTTTAAAGAAGAACCACCTCTCATCAAACAATAAAGTCCTTTTGGTAATTCTCAGGGAAAAACCTTCAAAAAAGCCAGTTGTTTTCGTGTAAGATCCTTAGTTTCTATAAAGGTACTTTAAATGTGTTTATCCATTTGCACAGTTGTTGAAAGATTCCTACCAGGAATAATGACATAAATTATGATAACGTAGTAGTATTGCTTCTGAATTGAACTGAATTATTCCTTTTCCTATACCCTAGATAAGGTATCTAAGGACAAGAAATCATACCAACAAAAATGGTCCAATTTATTTTCAATAACAAATTCAATTCCCTCTCTGACAATAGATCAAACACAGAATATCTTCTATTGAGAATAATACATGCTATCTTTTCTCATTCATTAGATGTAATAATTATCTTTTATCTGTGTAGCTATTGATAATGAAGAGAAGTAATTGCAGCCTTTTTTAGAAAAGTTTGATGTCTTGCCAACAAACATAAAGGGCAAAGAACAAGCTAAGAGGCCAAACGCTTGGCATTTTTATTAAACAGACAGAGAATCAAGTGTTTCTGTTTAATTCATCTCTGCCTTCATCTGTCTTTCTTCCTGTACTTTCAGAAGCCTTTTTGAAGTTGAATAATTGAAACTAATGGAAACACCTGGTGAGCTGATTCCTAATACTAATTAAAATTCACAATTTAATGTTCAGTGGGTACCACTGTTGCCGCGCATTTCCAGCACTGGGCATCTAAAATGTGCCCTTGCTCTGTGTGTGTGTGCATGTGTGTGTGCATGTCCATGTCGTGTGGATACTCCAGCCGTAATGTTGCTTCCAGCTCTATGATTTGTTAAAACTGAAAATCAGGAGTTTTTCCAATTAGGAAAGAAACAGGAAATTAAAAAGGAAGGTAGCAGATTTGCGGAGCCTCCTGGGTTTGTTTCCGCAGATGGGTGATAATTTTATATTATATTAATGCCATACATTATTTTTTTTCATGTGCATCAATCACGTTGTATCGTTGGGTGCAGTAATGTTGAACAGGTGGCTTAGGAATATTAATTCAATACTCAAAAACATTTGCCAAGAAAATGAATAAAGTCTCAACCCCTCCCTGTAAGTTCCACACCCGTATGTAAATGTAAAGTTAAACATGTACACAAATACACAAGTTTTCACACAATTAAAAAAATGTAGACTTCATGCATGGACCATTTTCTTAAACCCATATAATAATCTTATTACATTGTCCACATTTTTTAAATGTGACAGCATTTGCTTATTGCTGCTGAGGAGACTGTCTAGTGAAAAATTATACTTTAAATCTGGCAAGCAGTTTGCTGAAGGGATTGCAAGTAACCATCTGGCCAAGGTTGGTGTAGCCCCAAAAGATTCATTAATGGATGGGAGCGTTTAGATGGATGTGTTGGAATTTAATAACTGTGAGTCTTCTGAGTCTGGAGAGATAAGTACGCAGAGGCCAAATGGGTGATTAAGGGTCAAGGAAATAAAACAGGGGGTTTTAAGCCTGTAAACTCTTCTGCAGATTGTTATTCAGCTGTAAAAATATGTGATTCCAGAGTCTGAAGCAGTGGCAGAAAAGAATTATAAGGCACCGGTATGGTTACCAGCTCAGCAAAGCAAAAAAATAATAAAGAATAATCACAAGCAAGACTACACAGGGCAGTGGATTAGGCAGGGAGGAAAGTGAGGTCAACGGCATCATAGAGCGTCAGCTGTGAAGGAAAAAAGAGAGGCTTAGCAAGGGGAATGAAGGGAGCTAGAACTCCAGTGGGGAGAAGGAGGGAACAATATGGGGAAAACAAAGGCAGATGAATGAGAGCAGGGGTGGAGGTAGGGGTGGGGGCAGGGCGAAGACCCACGCAGATGGAACTCAACCCAGTAGCTGCACCTGTACTAGGCCTGAATACAGCAGCAGCCCATTCATCGATTTCCGTCAAATCGCGCTGGAGGCACGGAGGTCCCAGCAGGGCACGGCTACACAGGTGGTGATTGCTTCTTGGCTTTGGCACCACCGGGGCTGACAAGAGAAGATAGGGGGCAGTTTGACTTACCAACCCTAATGTCCTGACCTCCCAGGCTTGTAAATCACCTCTACAGGCAGAGCGAGGGGGGGGGGAGCAAGACACCGGGGTTATATCTACTAGAATGCAGAAAGCAGATTTTATTAAAGAGTTAACTCCACTGACGGGGCAAAGGCAGGTTTCTGTTAAAATGCTGTGCCGAGTGACACAAAGGACGCGGCTTTTATAGACAGATATGTCTGCTGGCTGGGATATAGTGTGTTTCATTACAGGAGTAAGCCCAAGGAAGCTTCTTTATTGAAGGGCTATCTCTACTGTGAAGGACAGAATGGGTTTTATTAAGGGCTACTTCTATTACCTTGACTGCTCTATTTATCTTGTTATTATTATTATTGTTTTGTTTTATTTTTAAATTATTATTATTTTATGGAAAGACTATCTTCACGCGCAGTGAAAGAGGGATGAAACCCAGAGTCCTGATTTTTGGCAGTTGGAAGATGTCCATGAATGAGATTTGACCTCTGAGTGATTACAAGAAGGTGGTGGTGGGGGTTAGGATAAATGCCGAAGTCCAGCAATCGAATACCTGCCATCATCTGAGACATACCTGATGGGATGGGAGGGGGTGCAGCAGAAGGAAAGAAGAAGTATGGCTCAGAAGAAAATGGCACAGAGAGATGTCAGGGAGACATGTGGGACCCTTGGGATGATGGCCAGGAGCACCGACGGGGAGGACAGGAGCAGAAGGTGAAATGGAAGAGCACAATGAGGGGGGCAGCAGCAGCTGGGAGAGACATGAAAGCGTGAGAGTAGCTGTGGAGGAGACCAGAGCAGCAGGGACATGGGGAGACCAGGAGTTATAAATGAAGATGCAGTGGGAATACAGGGGCCACAGCAGAGGCTTCGAGTAGGCAAGCCACTCGGTAGGTCAGGAACCAATGGCATGCAAGGATCACTACCATGGGGCTTCTGCAGGAACCAATGGCATGCAAGAACGGCTCTCAGGGAGCTACTGCAGGGACCAATGCTGGGTAAGGAACACTACCAAGGGGGCTTTTGCAGGAACCAATGGCGTGCAAGGATCACTACCAGGGGGCTTCTGCAGGAACCAATGGCATGCAAGAAATGCTACCAGGAGGCTTCTGCAGCGATCATAACTGGAAAGATAAACATGAAACTGTGCTTCTGACTTCACAGAAAGCATCTTTGTATTTCTGCTTTACATTGTTTGTGGTTTTCTGACTTCAGAACATGTTCTGAGTCAAGGTATGATTTTAAACATAAATAATTTCAGGGGTTATAAAGGTGTTATATTCATTGTAATGACAGTATTAATGAGGCATTATATGAAGATTTAGTGTTTAATGGGTCTTGCTTCCATTTACTCATACAAATTAGCAGAAGTCACTTTGAAGTAATAATACACTTCTTGTAAGTTGCTGTGTGGAGTTTTAGCATTTCAATAGAGAGGTTTCTTGATCTTCTGCCAATTTCAATATGCTTCATTCCATAGGGAGATAAGTGTTTTGGCTTGTAGCAAATTAAAACAGCTTGATACATTTCAAACATAATTATACTTATTCGGAATCTGTGCTGAATCTAATGTATGTTTTTTTCTCAAAACTTTTCAAAGCCAGGCAAACTTATAGTATAATAGAAGGTCATGGATGTAACGCTTTCCTTTTAACATTTAAACTCAGGTTTAGATTTAAATTGTAAATTAAACAAGGTTTTAATTTGGTGCCTCGGTGGACAATGTTGTGGTTTCAGAGTCCCAGCATAATGGATCCAGCTCCTGTCCTGGTTTTGGCTGGATTGATATCTTTAAATTCTCTGTAGTGTCACTACGTCTGTCAGTTCCCTGTGATGAACTGCCATCCCATCTAGGGTGTCCTCTGCCTCATGACCTGGCCTTCCTGGGAAGGGCTCCAGGCTCCCTGGTCAAAAAGTCTGGAACATGGACAAATTTGGCGTCCTCAAAATCGCACTTACTCTTGGATGGAGGTGTGTCCTTCCCTTAGCCTAAATCCTTCCTGTAATGTTTGGGAATAGACAGAAATCACAAACTTGTACACATCAGTAAAACGATGACGACAACAACAACAATACTACTACTACTACTAATAATAATAATAGTAAAGTAAAAAATCTCAGGGGAAGTGATATTTTGCCTTAAAGGTGACATATTTTCAGTTCCACTAGATATTGTATACACCAGGTCCCTGAAACGTTTTAGTGTTGATTTTCTATTTTACTACTGACAATGTGCACTCCCCTATGAAAAAGCACCCTAAACTGAATGCTTTGGAGTGTAATGATGTACCTGTGCATTCATTTATACTGTAGGCTCAAATAAAGAATTCTTGCAATTTATTCATTTTTGGCTTACTGTAACATCTGTAATAGCTGACAAAATGTAAAAAAGAGCTAATATTTAAAATCATATGAATTATACACAATCTGAAATCATTGTTTTTTAGGAATTTATTTTTTGTTACTTTAGCAGTGTGTTTTTAAATTATTTTTTCTTTAATATTACAGCAAATCAAATACTTATTAGCATTACCAAAACATAGGTTTTTTCCTTCTTATTATTTATCAAAGTTCAGATGAGTGCCATGTTTTTAATTGATGTATTTGTCTGAAATCAGATCACAAGTCTAATACACACTGTATCTAAAGCCCGCTTTCAACTCTCAATATCATTTCCCTCTTTACCCTAAACGAAAAAGTCACTTTCACTTGTGCCATAGCCTATTCTAGCTACATGCCTCCTGACAACATGGTAATGAAGGGTTTTGGGTGAAAATCACTATGGATGTGGCTTAATGTTGTGAGAATTGCTGGATCAAAGTCAGCTGTCATTAAGTGCTACTCTTACCCAAACCAGATTCACCTGCCTGCCCAATTATTGGGAAAAGGCATTTAAAGTTCACAATTTTGATTATTTTGTTTTAAGAAATTTGAAGAGCATTTCTAGTGCATATAATAACACCTATTGTTTTTATTACAGCACCAAAAATTTACTTTTGCGCTAAAATGACTGAAAATGCGTATTTATTAAAATCAATTGAATGCACTTGTGATGATTTAACATGTGACATATCAAAGGTGGTTTATACCTATACAATTGATTAGCTTATTAAACTATTATAAGTATAATGCTCTCTTGCTGTCTCTCTCTCTGTAAAATATGTGTGTATATAAGTAAGTATTCTTACATGGATGGCTGTATTAAGATCTTTTTAAGACCTCAATTTGTTAGAAATAATGTCATCTGTTTATCCGCTTTCTATAGCAAAAGTGCACAGAATAACCATTTAGCAACGTTTTCTGATTTCATTACCTTGAAATGAACTTCTCTGACAGTAATTCATTTTAATGGCCTCCTTCAGAAACACATTAACGTTATGACAAATGTGCAGTATAGAAATTATTTAAAATTTAATGAACACCCTTTATAATTAAAGGGAAATAAAAATTCTCTGTTCTATAGTGAATATTTTGAAAATATACGTACATAATAATGAACAAGTAAATTAATCAATATATTTAGACATGATATATACATTTAAATGATCAATTTACTTGCAAGATATGTGCACTGATCAGCCATAACATATGCTTTGCACTGTGCAGTGTGTACATTGTGTTGTCTGATACTTTCAGTCATAGTCAGCAATCACTTTTCAGTAGTTTGTGTTACTGTAGCTCTCCGGTGGGATCAGACGAGAAAGTCTTGCCTTCACTCCCTACAAATATCAGTGAGCCCTGGGCACCCATGACCCTGTTGCCGGGTTGGCCTTCTCTGGACCACTTTTGGTAGGTAGGGTAGAGTGGGGATGGTTGAAACATGGGGCAGTAGCAACATGGCTTATTCATAAAATCAGGAATGAGCTACAGTGCAGAGCTGCACACACTCAGTTAGCTCCTCCTACTTCTTGGAAGAAGGCAGCCACATATGACCATTGCGTTTGCAAAAAATAAAAAAGGTAAATAAGGTAAAAAAAATATTATTATTATTATTATTTTTGTCATACAGTACTGTCTAATTTGTGTGAAGCATTGTAAAGTCATATTATTTTAATCAGTGTTTTCTTAGCTTCTAACAGGCATAGCTAGCATGTGTCAAAGCTACTTTGTCAAGCTAGCATAGTGAGTTTTATCTTGGCTGTCAGTGTAGGGACAATTGCAACATTTTGCTGTTCACTGATGGAGGAGCCATTTATATTTGCCACAGCTCTGAGTCTGATGTGGACTAATGCCTTTCTCTCTTACTCTTTCTCTGTCAAACATACATAAGCTATGACATGAACATATAGACACACATACAAATAATGACCTGCAAATACATTTAGAAATATATTCCAATATTGTACACACACTTTCATAGACGTTTACAGACAATTTCATCATCTTCATTTTGATTTTAAAAATATATTTTGTAGTTCATTTTGCAAAACAGAAGTCCAGGCTGTCACCATTGTGTTTGCATGCATCTATATATGCCATGTTGGATCATAAAACCCTGAGTCATGGTGAACCTAGAACAAGGCAGGGGTCAACCTGAAGCAGATGCCAATCCATCTCAGAGGACACGCAGTAGGCAATTTAGAGATACCAGTCCACACAACTGCATGCTTCTTGAATATGGGATGAACTTGGAACACAAATAAAACATACTCAGATAACATAAGAACATAAGAAATATACAAACGAGAGGAGGCCATTCGGCCTATCAAGCTCGCTTGGGGAGAACTTAACTAATAGCTCAGAGATACAGGTAAAACAAGTCATATATACACATAGAGCACCAATAGGCAGGATTTGGGTGTGCTTTAAGCTTTTCTATGTTCTGCCAAGTAAAGGTATGTTGCCACATTTATGATGGAATCTAGAAATTCTGAAAAATTATAGTTCTATGAAGTGTTTTATTATGGTGCTCAGAAGGCATTCGATAAGATGCACTGATAAAGAATTACACCGTGTTGATGAGTTGAGGAAACTAATCTTGAATAACATATGAGTTTCTCATTCGTTGCAAATGGCAGATGAAGTCTGAATAGCAGACTGTGTGGCCGAGGGGTGAGAATGATCATTCTTCTCTTATCTTTATTTTTTTTCCTTAAACGGGCTGTTGTATTAATAGTTTTACATTGCTGAGCTGTACTAATGATCCCATCATTGGCTCGTAAGTATTTGCTGATATCAATTCAAATGGCGATTTTTTTAAAAATAAAAACTTATAACGCTTATTTCTAATTTCATAACTTGTGGAATCTGCCAGTGATGGGTTGCCACCTCATCCAGGGCTATTCCCTGCCTTGCACCCATTGTTTTCATCATAGGGTCCGCACCCAAGCAACCCTGTATTCGACACACAGCACAAACCATGAATGACTGACCTTGTGCTATTAAAGTGAATTTATTGGATAATGGTAAATGTTGTTCAATTGTTTAAGGCTGCAACTGACTTGCTCAGATTGGAAACTGAACACACTGGGATGTGACTAAACCAAACCTAAAGCTGAGTCACACTCTTTCACATTTACAAAGACAGGAGAGAAACATAGATAGTGCAATGGAAACCCTGCGACCTCTATTATGTTCGCAATTAACTGGAAACTTTGCGAACAATGGAAGCAATTAAAATGATGTCTCATCCACTTTTGCTATAAGTGGCGCAAGAAGAAATGCTTTGCTTGTAAAAGATAGGGGTGATCATAAAGATCGATTGGACAAGATTGTTCTACACTGTAAAAAAGAAAAAAAAAGACAAATGGTCAGTTAATGGCAAATATGGCAGAATTTAAATAAAGCCATTAAGAACAAAAACTTGAAAATGCCTGTTTTCTTGAACAGTGATAATTTTATTACAAGTTTCCTCTACATTTTGGCACATTTTTGCTGGATTTAGTGTTCGCAACTGTTTATGCATTCAAGACACTGGAGTGGAGATAAACGGCTTGTGTAACACACAGAATTCTCTCTGCACTAGCAGTGTATGATAAGGCAACTAGATTGACAGATCAGCACAGATCAGGTGTAGAAAAGGCCTGACACTCAACAAAGATATCTACCAACTAGCAGGTGGGGCCACTATATCCTGGGAATGAGGGATTTGCTAAATTGTGTTCTAGCAAAATAACTGCTAGTCCTAAATACCGAAGGTCAAATGGCCTAGCTGAGAACTCTGAAAATCAAGGGATGATGAAAAAAAGACATTGGAGAACAGGGTTTTATCGATGCTGGTGTTAAAGAGAAGAAGTATCCATTCAAATGTGCCCTCGATGATCTCAACACAACACTCTTGAGCCAGATGGAGAAATACCAAGGAAGACCAAAGCTGAAACAAGAAAAAAAGACTTAAAATCCAAAAATACTGTGATAGAGTCAGACTCAGGGGATGAGAATAGGATATAATGGGAAAGAGTTTAAAGGAATGTGGGAGCACTCTCTTAGAACACACAGATGGAGATTGGTGCCTCACTCTACTCCAAAGAGCCTGAATTGATATGAATACTCAGCGAAATGTTCAAAAGGCAGTAGACTCACCATTGCCCACTACTCCCTTGACAAGACATCACAAAGGATCGTGGCAGACTAACCTGTTTGTGCCCATTTTTAATGCACATTGATGTATTACTAGTGACACGTTTAAAAGGTGAGACATTTATTTTCCACAAATGTTTGTGCTGGGAAAAAATAAATAATAAACAAGAACTGCATTTGAATACTAGAGAACTTTATCTGGCCCTGGGCAAATAGCTTGTAAATGCGCAAACACATTAATCACAATATGCAGGACTAAAAGCTGATTGTTACTCATGAGACTTGTTTATTTGATATATTATGAGCCATCAAATGCTCATATTTCAATGAAAACCTTTTCTTGGAAGCAATGTATTGCAAGAAGTGCATTATGTTTCCTAACAAATGGTGAGAAATGCACTGTTTAGTGCCCAACTGTAGATTGGCTACCACCAGTCCTTGGATTGGATGCCAGCTCTCTATCTCAACTTATGCAGATCATGCAGGTGAATACCCCCACGGATAATTACTTTTTGCGTGCATGCCTTTGCTTATGCCATCTTGGTTTGGAGACCTCAGAGTACATCATTTTCCCAGAAGATAATAAATAAACATAGCATTAGCATAACATTTTGTGATTAACTTTGGCATTTTACTCTTCCTCATTACATCATTTCACTTAGTTTTACATGACGCACAATGATAATGTTTCTTTAGACTTTCTGAGTGTCTGATGGTTCAAATTACCCAAATTAAACCCAACGGTGGTTACATTTGTCATAACTTCTACCCCCCCTTTTCCCTTCCATAAAAATCCAGAAAAGCATGCCGGTTTGTAAAGATTCACACCTGAGATAATACAATTATACAAAGGGATTTTAAATTTACTTCATTTCCTGTCATGTTAAAGCTAACTTCCTTTCCTGAAAAAAAAAAAAACATGTTTACTTTTTTCCTGATCTACATAGATTAAGATAGATAGCTGGTTTTGTTCTAAGACTTGGTGATGATGAAAACTGAAAGACTAATCAGGCAGCTGTTTTCTCTTCCTGTCTTCTCCTTGACGTGGACCTGGTGAGCAATGCCTGATGCTTGTTACCCCTAGTTAGCCTTTGTATTTAAGTATCTGTATGTCTCGTCAGCCCCTGTCCGGTCAGTGATGACACTCCTCCTGTCTGCCCACATCCTTCACTGTACTGGGCTTCTTACTTTGACCCTTCATGGTCTTGTTTGTTTCTTTGCTCCCGTTCAGTTTCCTTTTTGTTCATCAAACGTTGGCCTTCAACTCCTTCATCTAGCATCTCATGACAGAATGACTGGACTCAACAAACTGCTTTGCAGTTATCCTCGGGAGCCTCTGGTGCTCCACATCCCTGCCTGTACACTTTCCCCCACACCCAACCTCCTCCTGATGTCCGAGTTTCTCGTCCCCACTCATAAATTCGCGGAGTGACGGGAAGATGAGGACAGCAACGACGAGGATATCATACCTGAGCTGATTGCTCCAGAGCCTTCATCATGGACTGATTCTCCACTTCCACATGATGTGAAGTCATTCAGCTCACCCCTTCCCCTTTATGTAAAGCCATTCAGCTCACTGCAGCTCAGCCCACCACCTCTCCACAGCATAGAGCTGCTCAGCCCGCAATCTCTCCACAGCGTAGGGCCGCTCAGCCCGCAACCTCTCCACAGCGTAGAGCCGCTCTGCCCGCCACCTCTCCACAGCGTAGAGCTGCTCAGCCCGCCACCTCTCCACAGCATAGAGCCGCTCAGCCCGCAACCTCTCCACAGCGTAGGGTCGCTCAGCCCGCCACCTCTCCACAGCGTAGAGCCGCTCAGTCCGCCACCTCTCCGCAACACGAAGTCATTCAACCCACAAGTTTCCCACAGCTAGCCGCAACTCCACTCACTTCCTTCTGCATGAGGAAAAAGTGTAGGAAGATGGCTGTGCCCATGGCTGCCACCTTGCCTGACCTAGTGCCTCAATTGCCTGGCCCAGGAGGGGCTACCACTTATCCTAATCCCTCTGGAGCTCACTCACCCCGTCCTTGTCCCTGCTGTGCCTTCTGAGCTCGCCCTCATCTCTGCTGCACTCCCACAGCCTGTCTTGTCCTCTGCTGCACACATGGTCCAGGTGCCCAGCCCAAAGAAGACCACTCAGCCCAAGTCCCGAGCTCCAGGTCCTAAACGGGCCACATCACTTGCACCTGGTTCTGTAGCAGCTGTGCTATCCCACAAATATTCCAGTGATCATGGCAGTTGTCCCAGCTGCGCCCTGCTCAGCTCTAGGTGTCCTGGCTGCACCTGCCTCATTGCCTGCTGATGCAGGACTGAGAATGGCACCTTCTGGGCCTTGCCTTAAGTCTTACTCTGGGGGTCCCTGCTCCAGTCTGAAGTCCACACCGACCCGATCCTAGGTCCCGGCTGTGGTCACCGGTGTCAGCTGGGCCCGAAAGAAGTATCAGCTCCTGGAAGGTGAGATGGTGTCACACTATCCATGCTGTTTGCCTTTGTGGGAAAGCAATAAGGGGAAGGGGGGCACTATGTTCCCCCCTCACACAAAGCCCAACTACACCAACCCAGAGGACGGTTAAAATAGTCAGAAGAAGCCGCCGCCAGCCCCCCCCCCAAACCCAGCGCCAAGCGCCAAAAGGGGAGCACAGGGAAGGCGTCAGA
>JAODKE010000044.1:15332138-15345873 GCA_026779605.1 Mormyrus hasselquistii
CACATCAATTTTAAACCCCTTTTTTATGTAAAACAACAAATATGAACTTGAAGTCAAACAATAATAAAATTAAATAACCAAAAACTTTATTTTAATAGACCCTATTTTTAACAGGGCTCTACACATAAGTAACCAAACATAATATGAAACTTTTGGCATTTTTTATTTCTTTAATTGCATTCAAGGATCATTGTGGGAAACTGCAAAATGGTCCCCACAACTTCAAAATAACAGGTTTTTATTAAATGGTGGGGAACACAGACACACAAACAGGCATGGAAACATTTGAGAGACTACGGCACAATTTTTTGTTTCACTCATTTCTCAATTTAGTTTTCTCAATTTTTTTAATTGAGCCTGGTTCTTCTCTGTTTCTCATTAATGAAGGGCTTCTTCCTTACTTTATGGGACTTCAGTCCTACTTCTAGGAGCCTGATGATACAAACTGTCCTAGTGCACTTCACACTTGCAGCAAAACTGTGATTAAAACAAGACTTAAAGATGCATATTTGTTTAAAAATGGTCTCTTAATATTTTCTTAATATCGTGAAGACTAGACAACTGGGTCAGAGCACTTCCAAAATGCACGTCTTGTGGGGTGTTCTCTGTATGCAGTGGTCACTACCTACCAAAAATGGTCCAAGGAAGGCCAGCTGGTGAACCGGCAATGGGGTCATGAGTGACCAAGGCTCATTGATGCACGTGGAGAATGAATATTAGCCTGTCTGGTCTGATCACACAAGAGAGCTACTGTAGCACAAATTGCTGAAAAAGCTAATGCTGACTATGATAGAATGGTGCAGAATGCATCACAGCCTGCTGCGTATGGAACTGTGTAGCCGCAGACCAATCAGAGTGTCATGCTGACCCCTGTCCACTGCCGAAAGCGCTGAAAGGATCATGGAGCAATAGAAGAAGGGAGCCTAGCTTGATGAGTCATGTTTTCTGTTATATCATATGGATGGCTAGGTGTGTGTGCTTCATTTTCTTGCGGATGAAATGGAACCAGGATGCACTGCAGGAAGAAGGCAAGCTGGCGGAGACAGTATGATGCTTGGGGCGATGTTCTGCTGGGAAACCTTAGGTACTGGCATTGATATGGATGGTACTTTGACACTTCCCACCTACACTAATATTTCTGCACACCAAGGACACCTCTTCATGGCAACAGTATTCCTCGATGGCAGTGACCTCTTTCAGCAGAATAATATGCCCTGTAACACTGCAAAAATAGTTCAGGAATGGTTTGAGGAACATAACAAAAGTTAAAGGTGTTAACTTGGACTCCAAATTCCACAGATCTCTAGCCAATTGGGCATCTGGAGGATGTGCTGGACAAAGAAGTCCAATCCATGGAGGCTCCACCTCACAATTTACAGGATCTGCTGCTAATAACTTCAACTGTTTTTTCAAGCCCACTCATGTCCCAAGTAAGTTAATAGTCTACCACTCAAATCATACCCAGCCAACTTTTAACAGAACTGCGAGAAGCACTGGAGTCAGCGTGGGCCAGGATATTGAATGCATTTGAGGCCCTGTTGAGTGGAGATCCTGTTGAAATGAGTCACTTCTTGATATTAAAGGGAATATATAACACAAAATTAGTATTAGACGTTCCCAGTGCTTGAAGTGGGCCGGAACGCAGCGGAACGCAGTTCCGAATCTTCTGTATTTTCGTCTTTTGGGTTGCGCCACTTTTTTCTGCATTCCGGTACTTACTGAAACTGATCCAACGCAGCGACAGTAGTCCGAGAATAGACAATATCACAAGACCGATAAAAGACTACATTACCCACGAGCCATGACAGTGCCCTATCATATGCATCCACTGAGTCCCAACCAATCGCATCAGGGAAGCAATGCAAACTGTTGCAATTTATACTGTGAATATCATGATGGCATTGTTCACTGCAAAAAAGACACATTAAATGGAAGTGGTGGTCGTCTTTGGTGGTCCATGAACTAATCATGCTAGCGTGGGCTGCCTATAGGTTATTGCTTAGAAGAATGATTAAATTAAAATAGTTTTTGAACCAACACATCCTAAAGACTTGATTTTTTTTTCACCGCACAAATGTCAAATGTTGGAAAATTAGAGTTCCTGCACTTGTTTTTTCCCACTTCAAGCACTGGACGTTCCTAAAGTTCAGAACATTTGGCACTGATGAAGTGAAGCAGCTTATTTAACAAAGTATCGATGAGTGGCCTTGTTAGGTGATAAACAAGCACTAGACTTGAGGAGAAGAGGATATATAATGTCACACGCAAATTAATTGCTTGTTCCTGACTTATTCTAAGTAGAATTTGAACATTTTAATGATGTCTCTCAATGTTGGGGAAAATGTCACTGAAAGAATTACACTAGGGTCAGGCCTAGTATTCTTAATAGAAGTGGCCCTCAAACCAAATTCTACAATAACATCGTAAATGCTGGTTTCATTCCATTTCAGTGTTAAATTCCCTGATTTAGGGGGGCCAGCAATTTTTAGGGCTGGAAAATCTATCAGAAGGGATAACCCTGCCTCCACTCAGCCAATTCTATCTACTGAATGACTCATATTTCTTCAGATGCAAAGTGCCAAGCCAAGCAGGGGGCCCAAGGTAAGATTCTGTCAGGGGGCCCAGGATTTTTAGCGACGTCCCTGATAGAAATATTGGCAGGACAAAATATTGGATTAAAATTGAAAAATAGCAATTAGAAGGAATTAGTAACAGAAAGAACTGAATTATCATTTTTCAATTAGCTTAAAACAAATTTATCTAAATGCCAGAAAATACAAGTGCAGTAAGTAGATTACGCAAGTAATATATGTTCCACTTTTTTAGAATATGTGTGAAAAACTAATGGGATCAAATAGATTCAATCGCTGTTTAGTTTATGATGCATGTTGCATGACAATTACTGAATTAATTAAGGGATCAGTAGCAGTTAAGACAGTACCCCTAGATGGTGGCAGGCTTGTAAATTACATGTTTGAAAAATAAAATAAAGAAACTAAAGGACCTGTCTACGTTTTGTAATTTTGGTTACATTATGTGATCGTATTTTTCCAAAATGCATCGAATCAGTTGCATATATAAAAAATGTGTCAGCAAGCACAAGTCTTTAATGAGTTACAATTTAACATTTACAAGAGTACATTTGCAAATAAACAGAATCAATTAGACTAATTTACACATTTTAACCACCACAAAAAGCCAATAAAGATTTTGAAGTTGCTTCTTGCCCATGTGTTCTAGTTAAATGGATTTTAGCTTGTAATGATTTTACTTCAATTTTAGTGGTTGATAATTAATGGAAATTAATGATTATTAAACTTTGAGCAATGACCAACAAACAGCAGAAGTGAAAAGGCAGTTCTGCAATAAATTGGATCATATGTGATCAATAAATAGGAAGATGCCTGTGTAACTCTTTGGTCTATATTCAGTTTCAACCTTGATGTGTTTACTGTTTGCATAGAGGAGTAACACACCACAATGTACTGGTCCATGGAGGAATGTACTTGCTACTCAGTTAACTGAGTTAGCTCATGGGAATTGTATCGGCAGTGCCGACTTTTAGAGCTGTAATGAAAAATTGAATGAGGTGTGTACCATACGACTATCACTTCATTATGCCCAGTGTTAAGTATAAGCATGTTAAGACTGTGTGATCAATTTCAGTTACCTAAAAAAATGTTTTTACTTAAAAAGAGTCTTCAGTGCATGTTAAACTGACCGAAAATCAGATGCAGTTAGAGCTGATTTAAAATATATTGAATTGTATTGTAGACCATGTAAATATTGTAAACATGGTTTATTTTACCTCCATACATCCATACATAACAACTTATTGAAAGAAGACAAGGATTAACATCACCTTAAAATCAGCAACTTAGTGTTCACTGTTAGTCTTCCCATAAATAAACGTTTTATGGAATGAGCATATATATTCAGTATTTTCATATAGGCGTTAATGAAATAAAAACAATTTTAAATTATTGGAATGCGTATTAAACAGTTTTAATAGTTTTTTTGAACTAATAGTGATTCTTAAACAATGCTGAAAAAATACCTAATATATCACATATAATGGCATCAATAAATTTCGGTTCATGAATTCTACTTACAAGAACATTTGAAGAAACTGGTGTACTTAATGGTAGATCGTTGTCCTTTTCTCTTTTTCTTTTGGGACTGTATTTTCAGTCTGGTCTGCATATACTGTATAGAACTATAAAAAATTAATGCAGGGTCCAATTTAGAGGCTTAGGTTTTAGAAAATTGCTTCTTATAGGCCAGAGAGTGATAAAGTGTTGCTGTGAGAGTAAAGTGCAGAGCAATTTAGTAAGTTTAACACAAGGTCATCCTTCCCACTGGCCTTCTCTAACTCTAGTGGCTGCAGCTGTCTTCACAAAGCTTATAAGAGTTATGCATCCCCAGTCCACTCACACCAAGCCAAGGTGCTACTAGCCACTTGCAAAGAATAAGAACTGCAAGGTAATGAGAAACTTGCAATTATTATATTTTCGTTTTTGATGAATGCCTGCATTTTTCTAGCCCGTTTATATGTTAATGTGTCGATTTTTATAGTCGATATTTATTTTATGAATTTTTATTTTATGTCGATATTTAGTAAAAGACAGAGAATTTCCCATGTAACCTGATGTTAAAGATATTCAATCCATGCATTATATTGGAAAAAAAAGATATTCAAAGATATTCACTTAACTGAATTATTGGTTTAGTTGGTTTAGGGATGGAGGTGGAGGTGACTCAGTAATGAGCACTGTCACCTTGCACCTTTGGAACCGGGGTTCAAGTCTCAGCTAGAGTTCCATACAGTATGCTTGTGATTTCTTGTGTTCTTGCTATGTCATTGTAGGGTTTCCTCCAAGTACTCCAATCTCCCCCTGCCCCCCTCATAGTCCAAAAACATGCAGAGGCTGTAGGTGTGCATGTGTGACTGTGCCCTGCAATGGGTTGGCACCCAATTCTGGGTTGTTCCCTGTCTTGTACCCATCGCCTCCAGGATAGATTAGCAGTTTAAGAAAATAGATGGAGGGATTGAGAGATGAAAACAACAATGTTAATATGTTTATTTTTAAAATTATGTTTTGAATAATTTATGTTTGTAATGATATGTTTATACTGTAATAGTTGCAAAATTGTGTTTAGAATAATGACATGACACTTAATTTTTCTGTCCAATTGAATTTTCTTTCCTTGTCAGTTTTTTTTTTTCTTTTTTTTTTTTTTCTTTTACTAATTATTGAACATTTTCACCATTTGGTGTCACTGTATGGTCATTTGGTGTAGCCAAAAATCACTTTAATTGCTATGGAACAAATATTAATCATAGATGCAATATGCATATTTAGGCAGCACCATTATACCTTTTTCAAGCTCATGCCTAAGCTTCTGGGCCTGTAAATTATAACAGAAATTAAACTAAAACTTAAAAAGCAAACCTTTTATTTTTTAAGGGCCATTGATGTCAGGTCAATATTAAGCATATTTAGGAAACTATGATTACACCTCATTGCATTTTTCAAGGGCATGGAAGGCAATCTTGATAAAAAAAACATAAATTCGCAAAAATTACTATGTACATAACAGTTGTCAAAAATGCTTACTTTCAAAATGAGTCTAATCCATCCTCGCGCAATATACAGGAAGCTGAGAGCATAGCTGGAAAGCTCTCAGCTGACTCAATGGAGTGGTTAGACAGAGATTGGGTGTATTAAAATGGTTTTTTAGCGTAGTGTGATGACTCCATGGACTCACTTTATTAAATTTTGAAGATCACCATCAAAGGATGAAAAAGAATCCTTGACATCTTTCAAAAGGCTCCACTATAAGCCTAAGGCACTGATTTCAACAATGTAACAGCAAGCTTTTTTGTCAAAAGAATGTGGCAATTGAGAAGGTGTGTCAGTGGCAACTGATGATTTTCTCACGGGCAGCTTAAGGCATAGAAGAACTAGACATGGACCATCATATTTGACTCTTTGATTTGAGATTTGACATGATTGCATAGGAGAATGCCTGTATTGAAATGGAATCACTGCAGCATCATCAATTTGAGTTTAGTATCTGACCTTCTCCATCTTACAATTACAGAAGATAAATCTTGATAAAAAAGTATCCCAGTGCTGCTTTCCATGACCACAAGGAACACATCACATGGACAGCAAAAATCACATTTTTGCTTATACTGTAAATGACCCAATATTCTCTGACAAAAACACTTTTTGTAATTTGTGAACTTTTATCCTAGTGTCATGCTCTGCCCAGCCAATCCTTCTGTTTCCTTCCCCAGGATGGCCCTAACAAGCGACAACCTTCTCGTATTAGTCTTACCTTGTTCCTGCCCTTCTGTGATTCAAATCACTTCAAATCAAAATATATTAAATCAAATTGCCTTTTATTGTCAATTCATTACATATTCATAACATACAGGGATTTGAAATTCAGTTTCTCTCTCCACCCCAGCTGCCTCTCCTTCTGCTCCCTTGTTAGTGTTTGTATTAAGGTACTTCCTAGTCCTGTGCTCCCCAGTCCTGACACTGACATTCTACTACTGTTGCCCTGTGTGTTCCTTCCAGTCTGTAATTCCCCATAATCCCTTTGTTTCCTCGTCTGTTGCCCTGTGTGAATAAACCTGTTCTGTTTACCTCAACACCTGTTCCTGTGTACTTCGTCCCACATTACGTAACACCCAGATTATTTGTTGAGTCAGAACATCCACTAGAATGCTCCCAAGTATCAAATATAACCTAAACTTCTCATTGTGATGCCATAATAGCAAATCAAGTATTGCTTTTTTACATTGTTAGTAAAAAAAATCTGGGCATTGATGCATGCAGATTCTTTTTCTGAAATGTACAGTGAATAAGAAATTTAATTTTAAAACAATTCTCCTATAGTTCTATGAAATGCGTGAAGGACCCACTAACACACATCGCAATGAGATTTTTTGACATTCAGGAACGGGAAATATATGCCAAAGGCATGACATTTGATCATATGATAATGTCAGCCATTACATTTATTAATTCAGTTCATGGCAAAGCTAAATAGCATTTCTGACATTCTGAAATAAACTGGCATTTCTGGATTCATTTAGTTTTTTAAAAGGCATAATTTGTTTAACATTTGAAGAGTTGCAGCTAATTGTTGGCACATTCTGCATGCTGAGATGGACAGCATATGCATAGTGTTTGAGAGGGATCTTTGATAAGCTTTGAGCATGAACATGTAAATACGGTTTCTCTAAAATGAACTAAATCAAATCTCACTTTAGAGCCATATCAGTGGCTCTGTCCACTTAAGAAAATATTCCAGATTATGATTGTGATACACAGCAACATTTCTGGTAAAAGCTAATATATGATTACTACAGCAAACCGTCCATGACACATGTTTGAGCTGCATGGTCGGAAATTGTATTTGTCAGTATCCTGCTATGAACTTGCATCCCTTCCAGGGTATACACTGCATCATGTGTCCTGTTTCCTAGGATATGTTCTGGTCACTTGACAACCCTAAGTGGACCTGCATCAACAACCTAACTGGTCTGGCCTTGATTACATGCATGCTGGGTATGGTGGCCAACTCTGATTTACATTAAAAACATTTGGTAGGAGTCACTTGGTTGGTTTTTAATTCCTCAACACTGCCTTCCAATAAAGGACAGGGACCTATAATGTATGGTGTTTTAAGGATATTTATGGTGTTTTATTTACTTTTCACTGGCAAAAAGAAATTACTAGATATATGTATCGCACAGGAATTATGGACTGTTGAATACTGGTCATATTAAAGTAATTCTACTCTATCCACCTTAGCTAGGCGTGCAGGAAAAAAACAGAAAGAATAACACTGGTCATTAAGCACCTTCATTGTCTTTAATATATTGGTGCATTCATGGCTTTTACTTTGATTTAATGCAAGAAAGGAGAAAAAATTGCAGTGCCACACACGCAGATTTTCATGACATAGGATGTCCAAGGCTGGAAACTATGTGGGGATACTGTTAGTTTTATATTCTGCTTTATGACCGGGATCAAAGGCAATCTTGGTTCATTATAGATCCAAAGTGCTGGACTTTGTTTTGCATTTGCGGTGGGGCACGGTTGATCGTGGGTGGCATGTTTTCAGACTAGACAAGTGGCGGAGCCCCAGGTGAAGTCTCCCTCCTTGCTCAGAGGCATAATTGCCAGGCCCTTTGATGCTCTGTTTATCAATTACGTTCATTTAAGGCACACATTCTGTAAACAGTAACTTCAAAAGAACAGAAAGAGAAGAGAATTGGCAAAAGTTGGCAGAAAAAAAGCCAATTCAGCTCCTTAAACAGGTTTAACTTTCTTTTTCAAATATAGGTACATTTCTGTGAAGCTTTGTAGTGCTAATCGTATCTTATTACCAGCTGATGTATGTCTATACATTAAGAGTGGATGCATCTCCTTTGAAGGACTGGAGATTAACAACATGTATAAAGCATTGACACTAATGTGTTCCTATTGTGTGTCGGATAGGTACTGCTACATCTCAATTATGAATAGCATTATTGAGAATATACTTCAGATTAGTAGATTGCCTGCCTTGAAAATCCAGTCTAACAAAAGCCATTGTTAATTGTTTGTAATGGGAAAATCAATACAAGATTTGACATAAATGAGTATTTATATAAAATGTATATTTTTGAGGTTTGGATAAGTTTTTGAAGGAACTTAATTTCTGTGCAATGATTAGCATATCATCATCATCATCATTATTATTATTATTATTGTAGAATTTGGCAGACGGAGGCAACATGAGAGTAGCAAATGATGAAGAGACTTGCTTGCTAGGAAGAACACAATCTTTTATTATAGCCCTTAAAAGGTTCTATAACAGGCACCCAATGAGCACCAAACCAAACATGCTAGGGAAACACAAGGAGGTCTGATGCTGAACTGCAGGGTACAGACACTGTGGGAGATTTATACAAAGCTAAGAACACGCAAGGATCAGACAGGCTTCACATAAGACACAGGCAAACATGAACGCCTCAGTCAGGAAGTGCAACTATTATCACAAAAGGGCCATTTACAGTTACTCACGGGGCATGCTGGTGCTCCATCATCATCATCATCATCATCATTATTATTATTATTATTATTATTATTAGTAGTAGTAGTAGTAGTAGTAGTGGTAGTAATAGCAGAAGTAGTATTCATTTAACTTACAGTATTTAGCCTTATGTAATGTATTTACACATGTAAAAATGCTCATAAGGATACATAAAATCCTGCTTTCTGTCATTTCTAACATTTATTGAACTTCATCACATACCATTGTTATCATATTACAGTGTAGATTTATCATATTAATGAAAAGGTTGTTGACCAAGCTGACTTATCTTCAGATCGATCCAGGATTCTAATAGCAGTGAGTAATACTTTGAGACTCCTAGACTGACTTTTTACTACTACACTCAAGGAGACGGGAGAGGGGGTTTACGTTTAGTGGTAGAGAAAGTTTCCTTGACTCTCTTGACTGAAAAAAAAAACATTTTTACTTCTGTATTAAAGGGGCACCAGAGCATTAGGGAAGAATATGGTTGAAGTAGCTGAGCAAAGGTTCTTGAGCTGATGACTTGCAGGGTTTAAAGGCAGCTGATCTCAGGAGGTTTACTATAGAAGTACGGGGTACATAACCAGAGTTCATTATTGGCCAGGAGCACCTGCATGTACTAGGAGTTTGTTTTGGCAGTTTCGGTGCCTACATTCACAAATAACATAGACAAACAAAAACATAAATTAAGAAAATTTAAAAAAAGGTAAATAGGAATAAAATTATAGAATAAAAGAATAAAATAATGCAAGCTGTGTGGTATAATTATAAGGACATTAAGGGGAACAGAGGTATATTGAATAATGGAATATAAAGCTACGAAAATATATGATGTCCAATGGATGAAAAAAGATGTTAATAAGTTGCGTGTAGAGTGAGTGGGTTAGTGACAGAGGCAGGGACTGTGTTAGCGGGGGTCAAGGAGCTTTATGATAAGTTCAACTGCTTACGTGAACATTATAGATGTATTTGTGGCATGTGGTTTTGTTCTTGATAGACCTGAGTCTCTTGTTGGAGGGTAATTTTTTGAACAATCCATGTTCAGGATGGAAGGGATCAGCCATAATATTTCCTGCCTGCGTCAGGGTTCTGGAGGGGTGTAGGTCCTGTAGGGATGCCAGATTGTAGCCAATCATCTTCTCTGCAGAGCAGATGATACGGTGCAGTCTGCCCTTGTCCTTGGCAGTGGCAGCAGCGTACCAGACGGCAATCTAGCAGGTGAGGATGGACTCGATGATAGCTGTGTATCAGATGATAGTGTGTCATTGTCCTTGGCAGAGTGGACTTCTTCAGCTGCTGTAGGAAGTACCTCCTTAGTTGGGCTTTTTTGAAGAGGGACCTGATGTTCAGATCCCACCTGAGGTCCTGGGAGATAATGATGTCCAAGAAATGGAAGGACTCCACTGTGTTTACTGGGGATTCATGAAGAGTATTGGAGGAGGGGGTGGCTCACGCCTGAAGTAGTGTAGCTGGGTTACGCATGAAGTCCACTACCATCTCCACTGTCCCTAGAATGCTGAGCTTGAGATTTTTCGGGCTGCACCAGGTTACTAGATGGTGAATTTCTGTTCTATAGATGAATCCATCCCCAATAGAGATGAGTGCAATGAGGGTGGTGTCTGTCATCTGCGAACTTCAGGAGCTTGACTGAATCATGGCTGGAGGTACAACCGTGATTAAAAAGCCATGGACAGAAGTCTGAAAAGTAATATATCTAAAACCAAGACATTGCATTTACATGCAAAACGAGAGACATTATGGTCAGAGTAATCACTTTTACTGTGCTGAACTTTTATTGTAATAATAACATGTCTGAGATGAAAATACAGGGTTGGGTATAACATTAATAGATATACTTGTTAGATAGATTAAGGCATGAATATAAAATACATTTCAGTAAAGGGAATTTATGCATGAAAGAGAAAGCTATGCCAAGGATGTACGGGGTAAGCTGAAAGATAAAGCCTCAAAGGGATTAATGGGTGGGTGGGAATATGTGTGTTAGAGGAGACTAAATTCAGACTGGTAGCAGCATGTGTTACACAATAACATCAGAAAGGAGTAGGTGACATACTGATGTTTTAAAAAATTTGAGAAGAAAAAACTGCTAATTTGGAAAAGTAAGGATCTCTAAAAAAAAAGTTCTGTAAGCTGCAGGCATTCAGAATATGTTCCATATCCATTAATGATGCCTCAGAATACAATACATTTCAAAAGAAACCATAATTTGTGTGTGTGTGTTTGTTTGTTTTTGTGGTTGGGTGGTTAAATTTGACTCAGACTGGGGGTTATGAATTGATACAGTCGTATGTTACAGACCTGGTTCAAGCTGTCTAGGTAAATTATGTAAATGCAGAAAGAGCATGGATATTCTTCGAGGAATGTTTTTCATTTCAGTTCATTTCTGGCCATATTCTACTTCCCATTCCCAGTTTTGATTTTGATCTGAACTCTAAAATGAAGCAAGATTTTCATGGGTTACATAAGGTAGCTGTGGACCTTTGAACAAGGCCAAGGCCTGACAGAAGCTCTCATTAAATCGGCTCTGAACCAGTACTTCTGGGTCAGGTCATGGCCACAAGAACCATCGACATCTCCAGAGTAAGCGAGGTGTTGGACTCTATGCTGATTAAGTTGCAGGCTGAACATAACACATTGTGAGACTGGGCATTCTGCTTCAAAAGTATATCAGAATAAGCTCAGCAAAAAGCAAGATGAATGAGAGAAGTATGTTAAATAATATTGAAGTGTCAGAACATACATACACACACACACACACACACACACACACACACACATATATATTAAGTGCAGGTGTGAAGTGCCCTGCTAGGACAGTTTGTATCAGGCTTCTCGAAGCAGGACTGAGGTCCCATAAAGCAAGGAAGAAACCCTTCATCAAAGAGAAACAAAGAAGAACCAGGCTGCAGTTTGCAATATATATATATATTGTGCTGTGGTCTACAATGTAATATAAGTAATATAAACCTACCCCCCCTCCACACACACACCATTACATACATAAAACATATTTTCATGCATTTTGCATTTTATAAGTAATATATGTACCATAATTTGAGTCACAGGTATTAAACTAAACATTGTCACTAAAAATCCTATGGTTCTGGCCTGCAATTGGCGGCACTGCACTGCAGGATCATGGGATATGAACATAAGTAGCTTCTTCAGACTGGCCAGATAAGTCACTATTTCCAGCAGAGAGAGATGAGTCATTCCTCTAATTGGTGTTGCCTTGTTTGTATGGTGCCCCATGACCTGCAGATAAAATAAAAAAAATGTAAAAACTGAGACGAGCGCATAGGTTCCCAGCAAGTCTTCTCTGCAGGCAAGTGGGATTTTACCAATGACTAAGTCTGACACAGGAGTCAAAGCCAGAAAGCCTGGGTGAAAATGGTGGAAAGTGTTTTAATTACCATAAACCCGCAGCAGTAGTTAAAACCTTCAGTTGGCATCTGCTCTTTTGGGTGTGTTACATACAAGTTTCTGCATATATGCTAACGAGACTAAGATTATAATATACTGATGGTGCCCCAACAAATGACATGCTCATACCAGCCTTTAAAAATGGTTGTATATAAGGTGTAACAGATGGTGGCAGATGTACTCTTGAGATATGCATTATGGATAGCATTATTGAATTACAATTGGCCTGTTTCATTCTCTTTGTGAGCAAGTTTAATCCAGAATACAACCGGTAAGTTTAGCTCCCAAATTGGGACATGTCTGTATATATGTTAAAGTTTTCAGATTATACAGAAAGCAAAAAAATCAGAAAATGCATTTGATCGAGCTTTTAAATGTTAATTAATTAAAGCATCCATCCATCCATCATTTTCAAACTGAATGTCCTGTTCAGGGTGGCGGTACACCTGTTGTCTGTCTCAGGAAGCACACATCGAAGGCAGGGAACACCCCTAACGGCATATGAATGCGAAGCCAACTTCAATATTTCTCTGGTGATTCAATTGTTCCATTTGTTTTTATCAAGGAAAATGCATCTGTTTTGGATTCTGTCTCAAGGTATTACATGGTTGATTGGGTAAGTGGATGAAAACTGGATGGAAATCATTCACATCATATCTAGATTTCTTTGAAAAAGGAATGACAGTTGATGTTTTCCCCAATGCGGCGATGCCATTAGAATTGAATACTTCCCAAAAAAGGTTTTACTGCAGTCAGATCATTTCCTGTGAGCAGTTATTCAACAGCTTGTTGCTAGCTATGAACTTCTCGTGTGAGTTTATTTTTTAATAATGCAGCTTTGACATCCCTGTATATTAAATATTATAATATTAAAAATGCCATTCACTGCATTTAGTCGCATCCCTCTATGAGTTGTAATTGCAGAGGTCGAAACACTAAATATAATTCATTACAGCAGTATAGTTAAAATCATTTCAGCTACCCATTGTGTAACCATACCATTAATTTCCCATCTGGTCTTTCAAGTTTATAAGCACGATTCTCCATCCATCCATTACAGGAGGGTAACCCCCCCCCCCCCCCCCCCCCCCCCCCCCCCGCCCCCCCGTCCTTCTCGCCGCCCACGTTCGACCGCTTCAACCATGTTTTAGTATCTACATAGTCCTCTTTTTTTTTTTTTTTTTTTTGT
>JAODKE010000044.1:15352981-15366392 GCA_026779605.1 Mormyrus hasselquistii
AAGTTATTTCTGTGACCATTGTGAGTTTTTCTTTCATTGACTGAAGGGTACCAACAATTTTGTCCACGTGTGTACCTGACCCTATTCAACTTCTGTCACACCCAGCTCCGTCCGATCCTCCTGTGTTACCTTGTGTTTATGCCTAATTGTTTCCACCTGTTGCTCGTTGAGATCAGCTTGTCATGTGTATTTGGTGTGTGTCTCAGTCGGTATTCCCCAGACTTGTCATTGTGATACGTGTGCACTACCCTGTCCCAGGTAAACCTTGTTGCCCGTACTCCTGCCTGCCTGTCTCTTGGGCTGCTGCCAGCCTGCCCAACCTGCAGACGTGACAGCTTCCAAAATTATTTTTTTTTTACATCATAATTAAGCCACAAAACCAGATAAATATTATATACAGTATTTGGCCCTATTCATTATTGAGTGTTTGTATCCATCCATTTTCTGTAACTACTTGTTATATTCAGGGTCCTTGGGGGTCCAGAGCTTACTGGTGCAAGGCAGGAACTACCCAGGGTGGGGCATCAACCCTATAGAGGGCGCACTCACACACCAGTCACTCACACATGTGCAATTAGGTAACTCCAATTCACCTTAGCATGTTTTAGGACCTTGGGGGCAAACTGCAGTACCTAAAGGAAACCCCATGACAACACGGAGAGAACATACAAACTCGACACGCACACGGAGCCATGACGGGGACTTAAAACCTGCTCCTGGAGGCGTGAAGCAACAGTGCCAACCACTGCACTGCCGTGTTGCCTCTTACTGTATTTAATTACTATTAATTTAAATATAATTAATTTATTAAAAGAAACATTATATAATTAATTATAATTAATTTATAATACCTTATAAGGAAAACCACTGCCTACCGCACTGTCTGCATAATTCATTTAGATTTTCATTTCTTAATATACCTAATAGAGTGGTGATAGTTTAATGTATTTTTTATTTATTTATCGTATACTTGCTTGACTCTAAGGCTAACTTTCTGTTCAAATCATCTTTTTGCAGAGCGCAAGCTTGTAGTGAATCTGAGTGAGTGTAGTGAATCTGCGATCAAGAGACGTGCCAAAACATAAAAACATAAAACATAAAAAAATAACCAAAGTATAGATTAATCAATCCATCCATACATCCATCATCCATCCATCTTCTATAATCACTTATCCCATACAAGGTCACAAAAATGGTCACAGAAATCACCGAGCCCCTAAATGTGATTCCAGTCCATCACAGAACACAACACTTCAGCAAAACATGTGATTTTGGAAAATATGTTTTGTAACTTTGGAAAGAAACCAGAGCTAAGACTGAGGTATTAATTGAGTAAAATGTGACATACATATTTTGAGGAGAAATAAAGAATAAAAACAAATTTGTCACAAACATTTAGGAAAGTAGGAATAATGCTCTGGCATTGACAAGTGTGAGAAAGAGATGGCCAACCTTACATTTCTAGGCCTCATTATCACCACCAATTAGGGACACTAGGAGCTACACCAGAGTTTGCAAACTACCATCTCAACTATTTTAATTAAAAGGACCCAGATTTCACTTATGTACCAGGTTCTTGCTGCGTGCTAATTGGTCAATCTCCTATAATCATGCATGTGTCACTAATGTAATTTTGAAACAGCTGGATGAGTCTTTCAATCATAGAAAGAAACCAGTCAAAACACAATACGAACCAAACAATTTAACTGAGCATGAGAACCTTTCAGTTTTAAAGTAGTTTATAAAACCTTAAGGAGCTCATAATGTCCTTCCTGACATGGATTAGGTGATCAGCCTACCTCCAATGGAAATGAAAGTGGTACAATAGACAATACAGCTGTAAGACATTAAATTGGCTATGTTGTGTTGATGTGGAAGAGGGTCTAGTTCTCTGGGCTGGCTGCTGGAGCGAGGGGGTAAGATGGGACGGTGGAGGAGATGGAGAGAGTTGGCACAGGAGCGGGGAGCAGCTGGGAAAGTGTAGTGTGTTACTTTAAGAATTGGAGTAAATACGTGTCCACTAAAATCTCCTGCTTCCTTTATAACCACAATGAAGCCATCACAAACCCCAGCAAAAGGTATAAAAGTATACCGTAAGTTGACAAGAAGTAAGCGTCACACTGGTGGCAGCGGCAGTCAGTTTTATTGTTTTATTTTATATTATTTTTGCCATTTGGGGGATCCGCCTGGGCTTCGCATATATTTCTTGTGTACCTATCTATTACCACAAGTTTGCCTAAAAAAAAAAAAAAAAACTGCACGTTGCTTGGTTACGCGTTTTCTCCCCGGTCGCCATTACGAGATACAAGCAGCGGTGCCCGCAATGTCGCACCAGTCCCAGTTGCTTCAATAACAAGTAGGCAGGGACGGATTACAGACTGGGCCAGCGGGGCCGCTGCCCAGGGGCCATTGCAACGCTTATCAACAATGTATTTTCGTTTGTCAATTTTAGAGGGCCTACATTCTTTTATCCTCTGCCTACAAGGGCCCCTGACCCTATAGGGTCTCTGATGGAAACATGGAGGGAGGGCGTTTGGCTGCCAAGGGCCCTTGAATTGTGGTGGTTGTGGTGGTGGTGCTGGTGGGGGGGGGGCCTCGCGAACGTTTTGCCCAGGGGCCCACACAACCCATAATCCGTCCCTGCAAGTAGGTGCAGACTACTGCTCGCAATCTTCCTTCTCGTTTTACAGGAGATGGGACGGAACCCTTTAGTGCCCAGATTCGGCAATTCGAGGTAGCACTGGATGTTTCTTTTACCCATTTCGATAGGGCTAAGCTGCTCGGTGTTAACTCAGCAACTCCACCTTTTCATATTGGCATAGCTTGCCGCCTGATGTCAAAGACTACGATGAGCTAGCGAAAACTAGTTTAGCTGCTATTTTTGGACGGCTGACTTTCCTGACAAGTTTCAGGTGCACCTTAACGCAAGACCCTGTATGCTGCAGGAACCGTTGGAGGTCTATGCTGCTGATTTAAATAACTTGGTAGCTGAGGTTTTTCCTCAATATGGCCGCGAATGTAGTATTAGGGGTAATGCCAGATAGGAACCTTTGTGTTGTACCCATGTTACCAGGGGAAAATAATAAAAGAAGGGGCATGGTACCAACCATACAGGCTGTCCTCATGTCTGTCTCTGTCTCTCTCCCTAATCCGTCATCAGCACGGCCAACTGAACAGCGAGGTCCAGAGCTGTGAAGTTTTCCGCTATTTTGTCTCCAGTTTGCAGCCAACACTGCACTTAAAAATTCACAAGCATGGTGCCTACACGTTAGATGCTGCACTTAAAGTGGCTACACAGTGTGAACGTGCACATATGGCTCTTAATATGACCTCACTGGCCCCTGTATTTCCAGCTGACCTACAGCTACATGTTGGTTCTGTGACTGTCCTGGCTGTGGACTTGCCTCGTGCTCTTGCTGATCTCAGAGAAGAGCTTTGTGACCTGAGGTAATTTTGCATGAGCCAGAAGGATAGTGCTGTGGATAGGCTCTCATAGCAAGTTGCTGATATCCAGCAAGGCATCGCCAGCCTTTCGTGTGTTTCTAACCATTCCTGTGCTGTATTTGAGCAAGCTTCCCCTAACAGGCACCAGCCTTCATGGGTGGACCATCAACGTGACTTTGACTACGGGGTTAGCCTACCACACCACTCCTCTGTTCAGGGACAGCCTCCATCCAGGGATACCTGCTGTCAAATGTGCTATGGCCCATTATCTGCATTGCCCACCTACCTTCGGCTTGAGTCTGAAACGTGTCAATAGGGACCCTTGCCTCTCAGCCATGAACCAGATAAAATGGAGTAAAACCTGTGGATGAATAAGTGGTTGAGTTGTAGGTCAGCGCTACCTGGGGTAAATGTTCATCCCAGTCCCTACCGAAGTGAAAAAGGTACTTCAACATTAAGATTTCAATGAGATATAAACTGAAATAGACACGAAAAGAATGCTGCATCGCCGACGACATACTCGATCCCAGAGGGTTAATGTCCATCACTAAACTTCGGACATGCCCTTATGCACAGTGTGATGGGGCGGTGGAGCGCCAGAATCATGTGCTGAAGGACGAGCTGTTGAAGTACCTTTTTAACTTCGGTAGGGACTGGGATGAACATTTACCCCAGGTAGCGCTGACCTACAACTCAACCACTTATTCATCCACAGGTTTTACTCCATTTTATCTGGTTCATGGCTGAGAGGCAAGGGTCCCTATTGACACGTTTCAGAGTCACAGTCCTCTGACTGCTGCCACATCCGGCACATCCAGCACCCCTGTAGCGTATGTGCCCTCCCTTCATTGCTTCATTATCATACAGCTTCGGTATTTAGAGATAAGGCTCAGGCCTCTCAACAGCAGCACTATGACCGGCACTTGAGGTATGCCCCATACAAGGTGGGGGATCTTGGGTTAGCTGATGATCCGGCGCATCAGCACAATAAGCTTGCGCCCCCTTTGTCGGGCCCATGTCATGTTATGCACCATACCAGTCAGGGATGGATTCCCGCCTGTTAATTTCCAGATTCGTAATCCCTCCCAGCCGAACAGCAAACCAAAGGTTTTACATTACAACTGTCTCAAACCTTATCACACCAACCCCAATGTTCCGTTTGCTGAGCCCCTGACTACATTCGCACCAGCTAATCAGCCTGTTGATTCAGGGTGTCATTGCCCTTTGTGGCCTGTACGCAACCCCCAGTCACCTCAATTACCTACATCCCAACCACAAGCAGATGGTAATATGACCCATAACTCTCCCCCCCATTGCTGCACCAAGCACACGTGACCCTGGCCTGTCACCTGTGCCACCACCTCCTTACCTGATGCCGCCAGTACACCCCATGGGACCGCGGCTGACCCCAGGATTGGACCCTGTACCTAATGTATTTGCGCCCCCATGCACAATGGAAGTGTCACCGGAGGCCAAGGACCTGGTGCCTACGTCACAGTCCTCGTTGACTCTTCCTCACTGGAAGACTTGCGTGCCGAGCCATCTTTATTATATCCGGCTTTATTGAAGGAACTCAACACTTCGACCTGCGTCATATGTATAACTGCCTTGGAATTATGTTTAGGGGTTCTGCTCGATGGGGTGGATGTTCTTTACCCTTAGTTTACCACAGGGGAACGACACCACGACCCTTATTTCGGCTGATTCCTGTCAAGCTGTTATTCCTAGGACTGCCAGTACTGAAGCTGCTTGTACAACTGAAGCCGTTGCCAACTTGTCACTGTTGTCCCCTTGTGTGAGCGCATGTTAATGTTAGTTCTCTCATGATAATGTTAGTTCTCTCCCTTGATTTTTTTAGTTTTTTTTTTTTTTTTAATGAGGACATTTCTTTTTGGGAAGAAGAGTATATGTAAGACTTTAAATTAGCTATGTTGTGTTTATGGGGATGAAGATGGAGCTAGATGGCATCGGAGCTGGGAGCAGCAAGGAAAGTGTAGTGCCAAGCCTCAAGTTTGGACTTTTTATTTAAGAAGGGGAGTAAATACATGTCTATATTCAACTAAAATCTCCTGCCTCCTTTATAACCACAAAGAAATCATCACCAGCGAAGAGTATAAAAGTATACCTGCAAGTTGATGAGAAGTGAGCATCACACAGCATTCAACTGAAAAGGACAAGACCTACACTCTGAAGTTCCACTTGTGTACCACCATCAAATATATCTAAGCAGCCATTTAATCAACAGGAATCACCTTGCATGATTCAAGTAGAGGGATGCAAATTAAAATTAATGCAGCTTTGGGGTTTTTGTTGTGGGTTAGGGCTCTGTGTATGTGATTGCCACTACACCTTTGAGCAAGGCCCTGAAAGCTATTTGCACCAAGGATGCTGTATACTGGAAGACCCTGTGCTCTCATTTCAAAAATTTTCTCTCATCTGTATATAAGTTAGTGTCTTATGGAGATCAAGATGGAATACCTGAAAATTACCCCCTAGATTTCCCCCAAGAAGAAGAATAATATGTTTTAATTCCATTTCCTTCTTGGAATCATGTCTTCAGCCACGTATAGACACATGATTTTGACATGGATAGAGAATGGTTTCTCACAGTTACGGTTGATCAATCTACCTGACTCATGAATACGAACATTTCATTGTTTTTTTTTCTACTTAAACACACACCACAGGTTTTTAGTGAGTCTCAGAAGAATACAAGCCCTAGATGACTTGCCTCCGGGAATTCTGCAATCTCTGCAGAGTGGTGCTTTATTCCTATAAATTGCTAACATCAGAGGCAAGAGTCTGATGCCTACAGTCAGACAGCACGTCTCTATGGACAGTGAAGGCCAGTAGGTGCAGCATGGGTAGAGATTTAATGGAGGAAGCAAACAGTTTGGGAATGTGCACTTATCAAAACAATTACACTCACATTCCCATTTGAATTTCAAGCATTTGTTACACAGGATGCCCTGACAGCACCAAACAAAGACTGGGGGAAAATCAGTACTCAGCTTAAAGAGCAATCCTTATAGCCTATCTTAAAAGTTCATGGTAAGTATTCCTTTAGTGCATTTGTGATGTCCTAAAAAAATCATGCAGAGACTGATGGAGCAGAAAAGTGTAAAAAACACAGCAGATAACCAGTATGGTAGCTTGGACTTAGTGGATAATTAAATAAATAAGAAACCTGCATAACATGTATTAAAGCTGTAAATTACTGAAACAGAGCAACAGGCACTTTGTGTGAAACTTTGGCAAAAGAGTGCAATAATATTAAGCCATGATGCTTACCTAGAGGTAGCATATTGTTTCTTTTTCTTTCAAACTGCACCTTTCTTATTCTGTGTGGGTTGATGTGATTGTATAATGAAAATCAATCTTTGCCCAGCATGGGATTCCAGAGGCTCAGAAACACAAGGTGTTGTGATGTCACCATGCCAATCCACATTTGTACCTGATCTAGGGGCCATGGGGAACTGTGACACATAACAGACAACATTAGCTACCCAAACGTTTGTCTGTGAGTGAAACGGATGTGTCAGTTAGCTGAGCCAATGCTGGTCTCCCGTGGAGGTGTTCGTGACAGGAGGGGCAAGGCGGATGTGGAGCTGGCAGGGAAGCTGACTGGTGCGCTTACAATTTCATTGAAGGCCAGTAAGTACCGAGCTCACACTGGGGACTTCTTGGCTTACAGGAGCAATATGTTCCTTAGTGTTTATGGACTATTTCGCCAGACCAGTGCCTCAGGAACAACTGTGGAGATTTTTCACTGCAGCAGAGAAGGCTCAGTTTCACAAAAGTTGTCTTTATGCTGTGCTCTGGTAAAGAGTTTTATCTTCATAAATGTTTGGGGACAGGTGCTTTATTGGGTAGCACAGTTGACTTATGCATCCAGCAATGATGGTTCAAATCCAGTCCTTGCTCTGTATATGTGTGGAGTATACATTTTCTCTCACATACAGTAGATGCAAAATAAACATCTGAAGTTGGATTAATAATATTATACATTCCCTTGAATTATTGTGACTGAGTGGAAGGGATTAGTTGAAATGTTATGTAATTCTGTAAGGTTGTGTTCTCATAGAACAGCATTACAACTTCCCGTAAATTGCATCAATGTTGACAGTCAAGCAATGTAAGGATGAAAGGTTCATCTATGCCCTCAGGGTTGGTGTCGGTACGTTCTCGGTAAATAGCAAGCATGTCAATAACACTTTATTTGGAGCTGCCATCTGTAATGCGCTGTAGATGTACATTTATAATACATTATTATACTGTAATGGTCAGTATAAGATATAATAAAGCATTACAGCATCTTCTATTGACAGTCATACAGTATCATAGTGTTGATTATAATTCTTCAGAAGCGGCCATCCGTAATGCATTAGATACCTTCATAATGCATTTTAATGGTCAGTATTGTCACGACCAGTGGTTGAGCAGGGAGAATACGGAGGGAGGAATCAGGATTGGGAAACCGGAGTCAGGAATGAGGGGTTTTATTCCATAAATGGTAAAACAAAGCACAATCACGGTGGGGGAAACATACTTGAACGTGGACTGAAATACACAGGACTAATTGGGAATAACACGAAACAGCTGGTAAACGTGGGGATTCCACACGAGCTTAACGAGGGGACTTGGCACACAAGAGGATCAGATGAGCAGGGCATGACAAGTATAAGCAATAAGCATGCTTTATACTTCATAAAGCACTCACAATGCATAATAAACATGGCTATGAAGTGTAATGCCTTTTTCTAAATATTTATAGCCACATTTGTAATGCTTTATGAATGCGTTATGAATGTGTACATAGATTCTTTACTGCAGCCTTGGATCCTAGTGTCTTCTTAACCATGGATCACTATGGAATATAGGACAGCTGTGATCTTATTGCAAGCTCATGTTTGCTACTCTCCGAATACCAGACTTTGTATGCCCCCCTTATCAGTCTCAAGTCAGTATTTGTAGTTTTTTGTCTAATAAGCTCCTTGTATGTTATTGGTATTGTGGTACTTTGCACTGTTTTGTTTTTGTTTTTGTTTTTTTTTTACCTCCCACTCATCAACCACCCACACCGAGATTTTCTTCAACACGCTCTTGACCTGGAACCTTCTGTCCTATCAGCATCCCCTAGTCATTGTTACCCATCTCCTGCCGTTTCCTATGCAGTGGACAATGGGAAGAAAAACAGGCAGTATACAGTAGGTAGGACAGTCCAGTTCCAGGTACTTTCCAGGTCTTGACAACTTATCCAGGTTCATGAAGATAATAAAAACCAGTTTCAGGGAACTCCGAGTTTATGTTTTTTGACTGCCACACGTATCATTGGTTTTAAATGTACCCTTAATATGATATGAATTAATATGTAACTTTGATTTGTGGGTGTATTTAACAACATTGTATTTAAACTTGGTGAGAAGACAGCACTGCACTTCATTTGCTGATGTTCTCTAGTGTCATGATAATAAAAACACAGATAATGACTTTTCCTAGTACATTAAATGCCACCACATTATAAATACAAGGTTTCAGTACTGTAAAGGAGAGGGGGAAGAAGTCATAATACATATTTTAAAATTATTTGCTGGATCACTGCATGGTAACTCATTAAAGATTTCCCCGCCATAGTGCACAGACATTTAAAAACTGTGTTTTCCTTTTTATAATTGAATATCATGACCTTCACACTTCTCCTTAAGACCATACAGTAATTAAAATGTCAGTCCCACAAGCATGAAGGAAATTGTCCAAGCAACATGTCAAGAACCAAAATGAAAACAGAATCATTTCAGGCTGAATTCTGGCTTCAAGGTCTTTTGAAATTACTTTGACATCACTCCGACATAACCTAAATTCCTTTCATGACAATATATTCTATGAGAGTTCAGAAGCCTTTGAAGACAAATTGGAAATAATTCTATTCTAATGTTACTCACTTGAATTTTATATAGCCCTGTTCAGCGACATTTACCCAGATGTATGATTGTTCGTTTCTAAGTCTTTGACATGGAGCTATATTAATGGCCATAATAACTCAAATCTGAAGGAATGGCTATTTTTGTCTGCTATTTAATGTGTTGATTTATTCAGATCCGACTTACTGATAATTACAGAATGGAGTTAATATGTGACTTGAACGATTAGAATTCCAAACAGTTATATTCTATCTGACAGTACTGATTACTCCTCAACAGGGGTTTTGATTAGCATTCAGAGTGCAGGAGAACAAAATGGAGAGAATACAGAGGATTCTTTTTGCTTTAACATTCTACTTTACCACCATTCTCAGTTGAATGCACCTAATAAAGAGAAGTTTGAATGAGAAAGCTTTTAATCTGTAATTATAGAATAAAACGGGAACTATTTCTTTCAATCAAAACCAACACAGATTTTCAGGAGCTAAAATAATGATAATTGATAGTATGATTTTCTGTCAACAAAAATTAACCAGGCACCGACAGATTTGATACGATTATGCTGATTTCTCGTATTGTCTTATGTACTTTTTGGTACTGCCTTGATTCTTTATTGTAGGTGGATTTTCTTTAGCTACTATATTCTAGCATGTCTAATGTTCGTTCTTCCAGTGTTCCTGCTCAGATCAGACACCTTACACACAAATTAAGCACTGATCATAGTACCAAAAACTCCTTCCTTCAAATTTATTAGTGACGAATAAATCATGCATCCATTCTATCCATCCGTTTTTGGCAACCACTGATCCAAAGTAAGGTTGTGTGAGTCTGGAGTCTATCCCAGGAAGAACAGATCCCATGGCTAGGGACTGCTCAGATGGCATGAAAGTCCATCACAAGACAATAATATTCCAGATAGCTGTATATTGTATGATATACAATAATTTAACTTATAATGCAAGCATGTTTTTGCAAGTATATTTACGCATTGTATTTATGTTAATATCCATACTGATTCTGATTTTCATATAAATATTGGCAATAGTAACTGTAATCTGCCATGTAATTGGTTTCATTGGCTTAATCAAGGACAATGTTCTCAATATTCCAGTTGCCATCTGGTATTACTGCACTCTCATTGCCAAAGGTGCCAACTCCAAATGTGCCTCAAATATATTGTGATGAAGGGCAATATATTCTGCCCACAGAAGGGCGTTATGTAGTTTTATCATACGTTTAAGCAATATGGACAAAGTGTTGCCTCTGATACTAGGTGCTATGTCCTCACATCTCTGGCTGCTTGTGTCTGTTATGGCCAGTCCTCCCCCTCTCCAGAATACTGAATGGTATAATCCTATATACTGACTATTGTTCACAGCTGTGTCCTCTTACCTGCTTGGATATTGAAAGACATGAATATTTATATTAGTTATGAAGACTTGTTCTTGTTTCTGGGATGCATGCTAAGCCCCAGTTCTGTCATATTGGCTCTCTACTGGGGTGACATGGGGGCAAAGTGGTTAGCAGTATTGCCTCTCACCTCTGGGACCTGGGTTTGAGTCTCCTCCATGGCACATGGTAATGTGTGTGGAGTTTGCATGTTCTCCCCGTGTTGTCGTGGGGTTTCCTTTGGGTACTCCAGTCCTCCCCAGCTCCCCTCACCGCTGGTCCAAAAATATGCTAAACTGGGTTGAATTTATCAAATTGCCCAAAGGTATGTGAGTGTGTCCCGCAGTGGGTTGGTGCCTCATCTTGGGTTACACCCTGTGTTGTACTGCTAGGATCTGACACCCCATGACCCTGAATAGGACAAGTGGCTATAGAAAATGGATGGTCTGTGACATTCCTCTTGAGTATTTTACTTGTGATTACCTTTCATTGCTTAGTTCTTGCCTGATTGACCTTAGCCTGACTATCAACTGTGAGTATTGGGTTTGCGCTTAGGATGCACAACAGTAGACTGTGGCTGAATTCCTGTGTGGTGGAATTTCAACATATTTTATCAGTGACATTTACACAGAAACATACTTAATGGCTGAAATGTCAATAATCAGCATGAAAGAACGTGAATCCAGAAGGGATTTGTAGAGTAGCTGTATCCTTTATTTAAACAACTGGTTAAGTTTAAGTTAATATAAAAATATGTGCAGTATATAACAATAAATATGATTGTTCAGTAATCTTTAAAAATATCCAATTTGGAAAATGAAGCAACATTTGGATAATTATTAGTAGGCAGTTGCGCTTAAATTTTAATAATGTAATGCAGATTAATGTTTTTTTTTTCTGCATATACAAAAAAAAAACATTTTGACACTTCTCTCAAATAAGGTAGTTTTTTTTTTCCTTTTTTGTTTACCTCTGGAACTCTTATGTCATTGAAAATTCATTGATCAACAAATAGTTTCATTTAACAAAGCCTTCATGCTCCATCAAGGGTTATTTACCACAGCAGTTACAAAAATCACAAATCACATGCATAGCAACACACAGAAAAATAAGAAAATATATTATGTGTGTATTATTTGCTTTATATATATATATGTGTGTGTGTGTGTGTGTGTTTGTATTTATATATTTATATATAGTGTATACTGTGTGTGTGTGTGTTGTTATACCATAAAAGAAATACTGAGGTAAGAAAATGCTGATCTAGGTTTTCCAGCCCGTTAAATTGCCGGCTATGAGAACATCTGTTGCGAGGGGGTAGATAAATCGGACATTTTATAAGAATAGTCACTTTACATCAGGAGTATGATGTATGGGCTTGCTTTCATGTACTTCTGACTTGTATCTTGCTCCCCCCCCCACACAATTTCAAAGGGACAGCTGCAGTGCTCAACATTTCAAAATGCATCACTGTCTGATGTGCAATAGTTTATACAGAGAACATCAGTGCTCTGTATATCATATTAAAAGCCTCCAGTGCATCAGTTACTATATGCTTTGTCGTCAGTCACTAGCTATTGATTTTAACACTTATTATTGCACAATTTTTTAGATCAAAGTGTAAACTTGTTTTGTGCTCCCAGACCATTCTGAAGTATTGTAGGATACAATGTAGGATAAACAATATAGAATATTAGTTTTAAATTTGAAATGACAATTAGAGTCTTTAATGTGACAGAACAGATGAAATCCTACCAGAACTCCAAGAGGATCTGGTAAGCGTACAAGAAATGTGAAGAATAGCATGCGAATCATAAGAGTCTACTTGTAAAACAGGCCTTTATCCCATCTGTTCAGACACTTTAGCCCCTAACATGGCTAATAGGGAGGTCAAAAAGTTATGTGTAATTGTATATGACTGGTAGGGTGTTATTTGTTTGGGAAGAAAAGGAAACCAGACATGCATTTCACTCATGAACCTTCCAGAGGATTAAATATGTAGCTACACAAAGGAGAATATGCAAATCAAAGTAAGACTTGATTTTCTGCCTCATTCTAATATGGGCTTATCCACAGTGTCGGGAAGGTTACCTTTGAAATGTAATACTTTACAGATTACTAATTATATTGTTAAAAACATAATACATAATGTTTTGATTATATGTTATATGAATTAAGCCGCGTTGACAACGCTTTTGGTATTTCTGTTAAACTAACAAATGTCACACTGTTCTTATTCTTAAACAATCCACAAAGGTCTGTCATATAATTTAGGTTAATTTAAAGGTTTTTGGATACAAGGCCGACATGCAGCTTTGCACAGGAAACTAAGAAGCATGTCGATCACAGAAGAATTCACCAATCACAAACATTCTCGATCCCAGCGCTACCATTTAACGCAACACTATTTTGTCACTCATGTTAACTCCCATATGCAATAAGTTTCCTTAGTTTAATGCTCATGCTCTGTTTAGTACTGATTAAGTAATCATTACCATTATATTTTGGCAACATCAGCTCAATCTTTCTAGAATGATTAATTATACCAATACAGCAGAGGTCACTAATAGGTGGACCGCTGTCGGGGTCCGGACCCAGAAGCTGTCCCATACGGACCCTTATGTTCGTTGAAGTTTCTGCTTTTTAACAACTGTTAT
>JAODKE010000044.1:15380782-15393242 GCA_026779605.1 Mormyrus hasselquistii
TGAGCATGGTTATAAGGGTGACAGACAAAACACTAATACTGTCTAAGGACACACAGAAACATAACCTGTATATTGAAACTAGCAATCATAAACAAAGAAATATACAGGGTATACAAAAGTCGACTTAGAAGAAACTTTCTTTAGGGTGTTGGTCTGCTGGGTGAGTGGTACGTAAGGCAGGACGTCTGGGGAGGGGGCTGCGTGCCAAGTCGAGGGACCCCTGTCCTTGTGGTCCACTCTGCTGTCCGTAGGTCCCTAAATCTTTGGGCAATAAAAGTTGGAGTGCTGGTCTCCCTTGTTACAGTATCTGTGTGTGTGTGTGTGGGGTCACTAACCCCTCTTTTGTGCTTAGGCTAATGTGTACCTCTCATACCAGGCTAGGCCTTGTCTCTGGCCACCTGGAATTTAAGCTCAGTGATATGTGCATGTGTGAACCTACAGTACGTCCTACCTGATACTAGCTAGGTTTACCTAATCAAGCAGCCACTAAATGCACAGTCACTGAGGAATCGATTGCTTTCTTTTGACAGCACAGGTTGACAAGACGCCAGATGGAGGAACACACATGGTTTAGTGTGAGAAAACTGATGAACAGGTCTAAAATGCATGCTTATGCAGGTCTCGCTTAATTTTGCTGCATTTTTCATGAGGTTGTAGGCTTCTGCTGCTGCAAAACAAATGTTAGATTAAATCAACAGTCTAAATATGAAGCCTGTTACCAGAAAGAATACTTTTACAGGATGATCTGGTCAAGAAGCCCATATTTTTGAAAATACATTATTTAAGAACATTCTAAATTAAGTTACAGGTGAATGTAAAAAAGCTCAGAAATCACGATATGGGAACTTGCGGTTGTATTTGGAAGTAAGTATTCTCGTCCTTCTCTGCTCTCGCGATGTCTTGGTCTGGCAGGTGCTGCATTATTATTTATGTGATTTTTTTTACATAAACGCTTCAGTTTGTTAAATAATTCACAATGTGTTGCCAACATCCACAAAGAAATCCACCTAAATTCTGGTAATTTATAAAATATTGTCCATTACGTCGGTCAACTTAGCAACAATAACATATGTAATAAGCATAAAAACTCCAAAGTGGAAATACTTTCTTCAATTATCACTTATTAGAGTTTGTTTGGGGAACGAATATATACTAGCTGCTGAATCATTAATTAATCTAGTAATAAATGACAAAGACGAGCGTTTATGAGGCATTTATCACTGAAGGGAGCTGCCGTTTGGGACGCCCCTCCAAATCATTGAATTCAGGTGCTCCAGTCACTTCCATAGCCTCAAGTGCATAAAATCAAGCACCTAGACATGCAGACTGCTTCTACAAACATTTGCAAAAGATTGGGTCACTCTCGGCAGCTCAGTGAATTCGAGTGTGAGGTATGCTCCCCGTGCAATAAGGCCAATCGTGAAATTTCTTCGCTACTAAATACTCCACGGTCAACTGTTAGAGGTACTGTAACAAAGTTGAGGCATTTGGGAACAAAAAAAAACTCAGCCACAAAGTGGTAGGCCACGTAAAATCATGGAGAAGGCACAACACATGACTGTCTGCAGAGTCAGTAGCTACAGACCTCCAAGCTTTATGTGGCCTTCAGATTAGCTCAAGAACAGCGCATATGGAATGGGGTTCCATGACCAAGCAGCTCCATGCAATCCTTACGTTACCAAATGCAATGCAAAGCGTCGGATGCAGTGGTGTAAAACACGCCGCCACTGGACTCCAGAGCAGTGGAGAAGTTTTTTTTTTTTTCCCTGGAGTGACGAATCACGCTTCTCTCTCTGGAAATCCGATGGATGAGTCTGGGTTTGGTGGGTGATATGCCTGACTGCATAGTGTAAAGTGTAAAGTTTGGTGGAGGCGGGACTATGATCTGGGGTTGTTTTTCTGAGGGTTGGGCTTCACCCGTTGTACGATTTATTTAACTTTACAGTTCATTTGGCATCTTTTTTTTTTTTATATTCCAAATCTGTTTAAAGGCAATCCCAAAGAGAATTCAAAGCAGTAATTGAACCTTGAAGTAAAGAAATAATAACCTGAATTGTATCAAGATAATTGACTGATAATAGACAGAAAATACTTTTCTTGTACCGACTGTAATTTTTATTTATTTATTATATTTTTTTTTTTTCCAGAATGAGAGGCTACCTTGGAAATCCATGCAGAACAGACACAACGTTAGTTTCCAACTGCATGATTTGGAATAGGCTTAAATTTTGCTTTAAGCATTTATGGTCATCAAGCAACTCATGCAAAAATCTGCTGTAAAGACAGGGTGTGTGGCTATTTAATAATCCTGTTTCTGTGTCCTCTCTCCTCCATGGCATGTGACACGTTTTTTTTCTCTCACTCTGATGAGTGCCTCACATGAAATTTGATCGGGTTAGCGGTGGTTTAGTGTTGGATATTTGTAATTAAATGGAGTAAGGTCATTTTCTCTGATGAATCCTATTGTTTTGGGCATCCGGTAAATTGATTGTCCAGAGAAGAAAAGGTGAGGGCTACCATCAGTCCTGTGTCATGCCAACAGTAAAGCATCCTGAGACCATTAATGCGTGGAGTTGCTTCTCAGCCAAGGGAGAGGGCTCACTCACAATTTTGCCTAAGAACACAGCCATGAATAAAGAATGGTACCAAAACATCCTCCGAGACCAACTTCTCCCAACCATCCAAGAACAGTCTACAAACTTTGTGAAAATCAATATTTGTGTCATTCTCAAAACTTTTGGCCCACGACTATCAGTAATATGTTCTTATGCTCAGTTGTGTTTCAGTGTATGAGTGTTGTATGAGTAATGTCCGGAGTGAGAACCGCCCTTTTGCCTCTGTGCAGCCCTCTTGCCTGGGCAGCCAGTGATGCTTAGCAGGTCAACTTATATCTTTGGTGTGGGTTGAGGTCTGTTTCAGGTCCTGCAGTTCACGCTCAGTCACAGCTCGCCCCAGGGCACCAGCAAACCTAGGGATAGGAGTCAACATAAAATAACTGAGATAACCGTCCCTACACTTTTAGTTAAGATACGCAGCACTTATATTGGCTGTAAATGCTAAAACTGAAATGAGTATTTTATATTAGGAGACATGCTTTACTTTACTTTTATGCCTTCAACAAATTAGAAGAACATCTGCATCCTGAAATCTGCAGTATGCACATTATGCATATTTTAATGATATGAGTAATATCCAGAGTATTCAATACTGAACTTAATGTAAAGAAGAAAAGACATAAAAACTTAAATAATATGTATATAGGTTGGTTGCAAATTGTGCTGCATTATTTTCTGTAAATTAGATGTAATCTGCGCTTCTGTAACGTCCAGCATGCGGGCAAGCAGACGAGAGAGCCGTAAATCGGACGAAATGGGGTTTATTAAGCGCAGACAGGACAAAGGAGAGCGCACAGCAAACTACGTCAGTGACAGATCTGGGGAATACTGACTCAAACGCGGACTAAATACACAGGACAGGCTGAACATAACAGGTAACAGGTGATTAAGATCGGGAATTAACACGAGGTAACGAGGGGGGCGTGGCACACAGGAGGAACGAACGAGCAGGTCATGACAGCTCTCTAATTTGATATAGATAGAATTTAGGTAGGATTTTTTTATTTCATTCTTTGAATTACAACATATATAAAGGAACAAGTAAAAAAACGATTCAACTGTTCCCTGCTGAAATGGCAAAAGTTTAAAACATCTCCAGGACAAGAGTGTAAGGTGGGTTAGAGGATTCTCTGGAGGGCCTGGGGGTGTTTGGGTGTAAAATTTCGAAAAGACTGTAGACAAATACATAATAAAATAGAGACCTTGAGCCACTGTGTAACAGGAGCTGGTTTAAGCTCGCAGCGTTACAAGCTAAAAACAATGTATTATTATCCATCCTTTAACCACAATGTAGCATAATGACATTTATCAGTGATTACAGATAGTGTTAGTATTTGTTTGCTTTATCCATGCTAAAGCATGTAAAGGCAGAAGAATACTACACCCATCCTCCACTGTTTTGGAATTTGCATTTTACCAAAGGGTGGCACATATCTGTTTACAGAGACTTCCAAAATGGGAGTGCTCCACGTGAAGGAAAAAAAATGCATAATGCTGGCTAGCTTTGTGGGATCTTGATCCGTGGTCCATGCAGGTATATGATGATTTGTACTACAAATGGCATGAAACTCACTCAGTAAACTTGTAATTGAGTTACGCAGCATTTTTCACGTGTCAGAAATATTGACTTTATATATGACTATGATTGCTGAAAACAACACAAAAAAACAAACTGTAACTGAATAAAGCAACAGCAGAGCCTGGCATACACCCCCCACGGGCAGGGCTGGCCATCTGGCATGCCGGGCGTTCTCCCGGTGGGCTGATGGGTATGTAGGTCGGTAAAATCTATTGTGGTGGACCTCTGGTCAACAAAATTTATCGCTCGGCAGAATTCATCGTGGGAGACCCCCAGCCCTCGGTCAGCAAATCTTACTGAGGGACCGTGGGGGCCCCAAAGTTCTGGACTTATTTTTGATCCCAGTCCAACCCTGCCTGCGGGTGGCCAAGAGCACTTCTGTTTTGAAAAAGCCCTATTAGGAAATGTACATCATTGGACTGCAGCAAAACAAACCCAAATAACACCGCAGAACACTCCACAAATAGAGTGAGGCTTAGAACCTCAACTTTGGAGGAGTGTAGAGGATATACACGGAGAATCATGTCTTATCAACAACAACAATGATAATATTCATTCTTATCCTTCTTCTACTACTTGTTTTTTTCATCTTCTTCTTCTTAATAATAATAATAATAATAATAATATCATTGACATTATTATAATTAACCTTTTACCACCATAAGAAATGACTGAATGTATTGCTATTTCTGTCCAGTAGGTTAAGCAAAATTCTGCTTTTAATTCTCCTAGCTGCATCCATTCTTCTTTCTGCTCCTTTTTTTGTAGTTGCTCTTTCAAGTATCGTTATCTTCATTCAGCACGCATTGAGGTGTGATCGCAGCATATTTTGTACACTCAGGAGTAATTAACAGACTGTCTTCCAAGGTTCTGGCTTTATCATCTGTCTGGTAGCAGCCTGGCAGTGCACACTCCCTGATGGAGAAGATGCCAGTTGAGCTCAAACTGTCAATCAGCTAATTGGCTATACATTGTGTCATCCCTAGCATTCCCACTGCAATTTTGCTTCTCTTTCTTGGTCTAAGTCTTGAAATGACTTTCTTTCACAGTCAAGTTTTGTGTGAATTTGGATGAAATTATTATTATACTAGCTGCTTGATGCAGGTCCTTGTCATGGTATTGGCTGGTAATGGAATGTGTGCAGCTGAGGAGAATCTCCCTATATTATCAAAATGAACACGGCACTTTTTAATGACCACTGATACATTGACCGTTGCTCTTTTTTTGTTTCCTACGGGGGAAAAAATACTAAAAATTATATTTAAAAGGTAGCCGGCCTTCTTTAATGTGTTTAGTGTTGCGTGGCAAAATATGTCATTATCCTTTATAATTTAAGTGAATTAATTAGTGAAGCAGACAAGGTGTATTATGGGATGCCGTTCATAAAAAAGTCAAACCCAGGACCTATAATTGTTAAAAGGGAAAGTGTAAGCTTCAATTGCAGTGCAGTGCATTTTAAAGGTGTAATAGTTAAAGGAAAATGTAACTACATGACTATCTGAAGTAGCTATTAAGCCATCATGTATAGTAACAGATAATAGGTAATATAGACTTCAAAAAGTACATGTCAGCATATAGACAGAGGATATCAAAATGGGTCCAACTGAAATACAGCGCAGTAGAAAAATTTAATATCTGTATTCCTCCATATTATCACAATAGGGATGATCACATTCTCGTAGCATTCCTCTACATCAGTGTTTCTCAACCCAGTGTTGGGGACCTCCTGATAGTCTATATTTTTGTTCCCTCCTAGCCCCCAATACAGCTGCACCAGGTATTTGGTGTTCTTGATTTGGTGTTCTGACACAAGAGTGAGAAAGCATTTCATAGACACTTTTATTTTGATTCATTCCCTGTGCTTCAGGGTAATTATGACACTGCACTAACAGAAGAGACTAACAGACAATTAGATGAAGATTACCCCATAAACAAACATTTAGCACAACATAAAGTTGATTTCTAAGATACATTTTAGCTGGCTGCAGGTATTTATTAAGAAAACAAAGTCCCTTTCTGAAATAAAGTGAAGGGAATGTACAGCTTTGTCAAAATGAAGTTAATTATAATACTTATTCATTTGTTTTCCTGTATATTGGGTAAAATCTTTTTTGGCTCAGGCTTCAATAAGCTTCTGAACTACTTGGCAGTCTAAGCTGTCATGACAACAGATATTTCACTGTCTCAGTATTCCAAGTGGATGTGCAATGATTCATTTTGAAAGCTCTCCTTATATCAGTATGAGAGGAGAAAAAGGTACATTGCCAGTACTTCTGCAAAACATCGAAGTACACTGAACAGATTCCAGGATGCTACTGGTTTGTTATGCAATCAAGCATCTCATTAAAGATGTCTATAAGTTCTGAGGCGGGAGGTGAAATATTGACCCCTCGTCGATAATTGTGAATTCCATTATCACCTAGCCATAAAGTAAGTTATATGAGATGAACAACATGGTCCGTGTGTGTGTGCGAGAGAGCAGGAACACAATTCATTTTAAAATGCTGACAATTCGTCTTGCTATCCCTTCTGTAGATCAAACCTGACAGTTTTAACCGATGATTAAATGGTTTGTACTGAGGACATTCAGAGGATAAGCCTGGTCGTATTATTCACCAGTACTTTAGAAAGTTCTGCTTAGCCCTCATTGTGATTTTATCAAAAACTGGGACAAGAAGTTCAATTGACACAAAAGTATATGGGATATCTTGAGCAGAGAGAGAGAGAGAATTTCATGCAGTTATACCAATGGCAAATTCTTCTGTCATCACACTCTTGATATTAGCCAGGAAATTATCCAATGATCTATGAGTTTTCATCATGCCAAGCTGTTTAGTTCCCTGATGAGTCACAATGGCTGTCTGCCATGCTAACCATAGTCGCTGCAGTGTTTATGCTCTTCTTCTTTCCTTCATGATGCCTTTGTCTTGGCGTGCCTTTCGGGAGCCAGTTGATCTTTCTGCAGAAAAGCAAGCTGGTTAAACAAAGGGCTTAGTTAATAAAGCAGCCTCATTATAGTTACATTAGTATGCGACGGCATCAGTACACAATAATGTGGAACTCATTCAAGGGCAGAACATGCTGTAATGACACAGTGGTGTGCTGGGGCATGTTCTGCCTTCAAGTGAATGGACTCAACAATCAAGGGTCTCATATATCATATTCTTTATTAAACATTTCGATCAAAAATATCTAAGTTGGACACAAACATGTAGTGAGAGGGAATAGGCAGTGATAACAGATACGCTGTGTAAAAATAGAAAAGCCTTTACAAATCCTGAATTAAAAAAATCCTGATATGTAATTTGGTATAATCTTCTAAATGCCAAAATTAAACATCCCTTGTTTATTCATGTTGCTTGTGTGGTATGTTTCATAGCGACAAGTTATTTGCAACTTTTTTCTTTGGCATATATCTGTCTTATTGTAACATATGCTGCTTATTGATGGCAGATTAAGAACAGGTTATTTCTTATTGGTTGAGTGGATTATTTTCTATCTTCTGTTGTGGCATTTTTGGAGTTGCATAAGCACCTTCCTCTATCCCGCCCAAAAAGATTTTTGTGTAAAAAGAAGAAATTGCACTTCCAGATAAATTAACAGAAAAATGATCTCCAACAATGTTTAAAATTGGATGTCAGAGAATGTATTTTGAAATAAATACAAAAAAAGGAAATTCATGTTCTAACAGAAAAAATGCACGAAGTGGGCCTCTTTTCTTATAAAGAGTCTTATTGAGCATTTGTTCACCTCGGTGAGTGAATCCTCAAAATTATAAGCAATATCTCTCAAATTGCAAATATCTCAAATTGATGCAAATATCTTTCTTGTCATAAGAAATTGATGATAACAAAGGCTGCTGGTATTCTACCGAGTCAACGATTCAGAAGATAACAATAGACTAAATTTCCCTAAAAAGTAAGTGCATCACACGTTCAATATATTATTGTTAGATGACCATAAGTGCGCATTTCTAACGGGAAACACTGGGTAAACAGGCATAAATTTTTATTTTTCTAACTCTTGGCGAAACAAGCACTGAGACTAGTGTATGTACACATACCTTTATCAGATGATGACAAATAAATGGTTTCTTTGAAATGACTAATGTCACCACTTGTAAGAGCAGCATGTTCTGCGTTTGCTGATGTTTTTTAAGCCTCCTTCAGAAGAGTATGGGCAGAGTCCTGTAATGTAGCAGAATGGTGAAGGGCGCAAGAAAGAAAGAAAGAAAGAAAGAAAGAAAGAAAGAAAGAAAGAAAAAGAAAGAAAGAAAGAAAGAAAGAAAGAAAGAAAGAAAGAAAGAAAGAAAGAAAGAAAATGGGGCACAGTAAAAAAAACCGTTGGAAAGTAATAAAGCATCACTATTCTTTTCCATTCTAAACATAAGACCAGTTCACTATTTTATTGATCTGTTGCCACATTCCATCCATCCATCTTCTTAGTGCCTATCCTGGGTTTGCTGCCTGTTCCAAACAGAACATGGCATAAAGTTAGATACATCTTAGATTGGATACCAAATAATTTCAGATTACACACAGAATAATACTCCATGGGCCATGTAAAGATACCAGTTATCCTAGCTGCAAGTCTTTGGGATGCACAGAATGCCACATGCCGCTTTCCTGTGCTCAGACTTTGCTTTCTGAAAGTTTTATAATCACTGCTCTGAGCTCAGCCAGCCACTGTCTTCCCTGTCATGCAATATGAAGTCAGGTGGATTTATTATGGGTGGATTTATTACAATATTACTTTTTAAATATTTTATTGAAGTTACTCGTAAAAAAAATCACTCTTTTTTTAAAATTCATTAAAATTAATTGTGAACCGTATTAAGTGAGGTGCATAAATTAATTAGAAGCTAAACTTTTATGAATCCCAAACCAAAAGACAAGGCCGTACTGTTCACCTCTCCTTTAAGGAATGAATAAACCATTAGTGTTTGTTTATTTATTTTTTATTTTTTTTATTCTAATGTGCAAATATAATTGCAGTAGGCAGCATTAAACTGTTTTGATTATTGTCTGCCAGCTCTTATGAATTCCATTAGATATAATTGCATTAACTTAATTCATCATTCAGGCTCCATTTATTTTTCTTATTAACTGTGTTTTAATAAACCCCATAAAGCAGAGATTTAAAGAAGGAGGATGGGGGAACAAGGCATTTAACACTGTCTGAAAGTTCACCTTTGAGCCCAACTACTGCATACAGTATTACAGGTGTAGCGAATATTTCTCAAATTTGTGGAAGTGTTCACTTGGCATCCAAACTACCTGGCTGGGTGGTCAGCACTATTTTTCAATTTCGCAAAATGGCATCGACTATTTATTATGCATTGATTGACCCCTTGATATCAGTAGTTGCGCACGATCTGTGCCAAGCACAAGGTCACCAGCGGGAATAGCAAAATGAAATTTGGTTATTTTTGTGCTTAGTCACTCCTAAATTCAGATTTAGAAGCCATTTATCATGTAACCTAATGTTATATAGATACTTATAAAATAGACAACTCTTAATAAAATACACATTTTTGTGAATTATATCAAAGGGGATTGTATACATTTGAATAGCTATGGCAATCGTCACCATCTTATTAATATTTAACATATATACTGTACTGGAATGGCATCTCATGCTGGAAGTAGCCTTTGCTTCGAAGAAAAGGACTTAGGATCGGCATGTGGTGTACAGGTATGTATGTATGAATGAATGAATGAATCAAAAATATGTACGTTTTTTTTCTTATTGTCAGTCAGATAATTCCTCATCCAGGACAAATCTAACACTAACCTTTTTTCATGCAATATTGGCCCCATAATTTTCTTGTGATTTTCTTTGCCTATAATACTGTACATTTGTGGGAATTCCAGTGTCAGGAACAATATCTTTATTTATGCTGATCCATGCAAATACACAGATACTGTACTTTATCAAGGCTCTTGCTAGTTCCGTACTTGAACAAAGAAGAAGTTTTAGCTCCGAAGTAAGAGTGAAGACATGTTTGATGAAAAGAGTATCATCTTAATGACTACATATGCTTATACTTTTTAGACTATATGCATATGTAGGCTTTTAGATTACACTGGACAACACATATTGTATTTCATGAACACTTTTGGGTGTACCTTGTAGATTGAGCTGCTGTTCACTTTAAAATGAATGCATCACGTGCTGTTTTTTTGAAATCTTCTATTTTTGTGTACCCTCCAATACCTGCTAGCTGTAGGATTTGGGTATGAAGGGTGCCATAATGTACCAAGTTAATGAGTTTAATTCAGAAATCATGACTGATTTATGATTACAGGGGAAGACAGGGTTAATAGGGGTTTCTCTTCATAGTGACCAACATGGTGAACAGTTTTACTAGGATATTGCCACAATGGAGAAAAGATATTAGGACAACTGGACTCCATCAGTCCTGGCTGACACTAAGCACAAACAAAAATCAAGACCAAAATACTTCGACACCTTTTAAACTTATGCGGTTTATGTGAAACATTATCACATTGTATTAACAATGTTACTCATTACAAATTAATTTCACATTTCTCAAAATTCCTTCCTGTACAGTCAAGCTGCAATTATTCTTGTGTTTACTTTAAAGGGACCTCACTTTTCTTTAACTATTTGTTGTCCAGTGGTATCAGTTTTATCAAATCCTGTATTGGTCAAAATATCATTCACGATATAGGAGGTGGTGGGAAAAAGACAAAAGGCTTTTGAGGAAAGGTAAGAGCAAGAAGGCAATGTGTCAACACCGCAGTGCCACGTCATCATCATGCGAGCAGAATAGTTCAGTATGTCTTGCTAATCACTAGTTTAGAAGGTCTGTTATCAGCATGAGTAATTTAACCCAAAATTAAAGATAAGCAGCAAAAAAAAAAAAAATGAAAATCTGTGCTATAACTGCAGGATGCATGCTACCTTTATATTTCAAGTCCTAAAATCTATTAAAGGAGGAATGGTTTCTATTGTGTGGAATAGTTTCTATTCTCATACAATTTCTGTGGCATAGAAGAGGAGGTATTTGAAGACCATCTTGTTCATGAAAATGACTGGGCGTCAGGGGGTAATGGATTTGGTTTTTATTGCAAAAGGCACCATAGGATTACAGTAGCCTTATTGTTTTATTAAATGATTGCAGATAAAAGTGACTTGTGGGTGGGAGCAGTATTTGTTGGCCCGAAGGAGGTTCTGTTCACTCTAAGGAAAGTGAAATACCAGTGCCGAAGTGTACTGAAGTGCACTAAAGTGCTTCTGGTGCAGACCATCTGCAGAGAGCTATTGACTATGTGTGGCTATGAAAGGTCCCATGATCCTCACTGATGTGTGCTAATCAGGCCCTATTAAAGGAAAAAAAAGGAAAAGCTAGATTATGTAATCATGATTCAGCACATTGCTAAGATAAAATGATTCACTACCTAATCACACGAAAACCAGAGTTTGCTGATTGTTGTGGTGCATAATGCGTGTCATGCACCAACCAGGGTGTGACACGCCAGGTGTGGGGGAGGAGAGTGCTGTAACTTAGGAAAAACAGCATCTTTCCTCATATCTATTAGTCTATTTACTGTGTAATGTTATTAATGTGAGGCTAATCTTTTGAATAGTTTTCACATGGACAAGTTTTTACAATAATTTCACAGAAATATCAGTAATGGAAACCTATGTAGGAATCAATCAGTTTGGTATATTGCATTCAAACAAACGTCTAAGTAAATGAATGGGTCCATCCACCTTCTACCTAACCATCAAGGACAACGTCTCTGTATGGAGTCCTGTCCTGAGGTTCATTGCCTGCAGTACAGGGCACAAGTACACATCCACTTTGAGTCACCGGTTCACCTACAAATGTCATTGGGCTGTGGGGGAAACCAGTGTGCCCAGAGAAATGGCAGTATGGCCAGGAAGTGCAGACTTCATTGACACACGCACACACACAGGCCATGAATTCATGTCCTTGTGGGGACTCTCTATTCATTTCTTTGGGAAGAAACCTAATCCCAACTATGACAACCTTAGTCCTAACCAACCACAGCCTTAACCATATTGTAAGTAACCAAACAAAATGCAAACCTTTGGACATTTTAAGTTTTTTTGATTCTTTAACCAAAGAAATATCTCCACAAAGTAAAAAAAAAAAGAAAGAAAATCTTTTAAAAATTTTAAACGTTTTTATCGCATTGTGGAGAAAGCTGGTCCTCATGATTTGATAATTACATAATCACACACACACACACACACACACACACACACACACACA
>JAODKE010000044.1:15420434-15430636 GCA_026779605.1 Mormyrus hasselquistii
CACACACTTTCTTTACAACAGTCATTTCATGGAACATCATGTGCAATAATACTGCTTCTTTCAAAAGCAACAACAACCACAGCATTAACAAAAACAATAACAAAAATAATAATAATAGTATCAGTGGGTCGGCACAGTGGTTAGTACTGTTGCCTCACAAATCTAGGACGAGGATTGCAGTTAGTGCTATAGCTCAATTTGTGGAGTTTGCATGTTCTCCCCATCTCATCATGGAATTATCTTCAGGTGCTTTGGTGTAATCCCCACAGTCCAAAAACATGCTGAGGGTTAACTGGATTTACCAAATTGCTCATAAATGTGCATGTGTGAGTGAATGGTGTGTGAGTGTGTAAGAGCCTGTGAAAATGTCAGACAGAGAATTGCATATTTTGGGTTTGTCATTGTACTGTGTTTTTTTTTTTTTTTGATGTTACTGTATTATGTACTGACCACATTTCCCAGAATGCCAGGGCAAGAGTTGCTGCGTTTCTGATGTATAATAGTGGCCAATCATTTTTATCCATGTTGATGGGTTACTAATGAGATACATGGACCAATAAAAAAAGGAGTGTCTAGGTATTGCGTGGCTAAGACAGAGAGCTAGAGCTGTTATTGCCTATTACCGAATATCGTCAAACTGCACAAGTCGACGTAATCACAGTGTCGTCCAGAGTTTTTTTGCTGTTGTGTCCCACTGCTGGACGGCAGACTCAACCGCAGCGGAGACTGGGGTGCCGGAGACCAGGAGGTATACAGCTGCCAGGGTGTCTGCAACACGACGGCGTGTGGACTTGCGGTGCACCAAAGGAAGCCCCGCTCGGCGGAACTCACCTGCACATACTGCTTGACATTGAGTATTTTTGATCCCGAACAAAGTTGCGGGATAAAAGTGCACCAACGACTGAGCCCCAACGCACCACGCTGTGCAACAGGTTTTTTTTTATTTTGCTTATACTTTAATTGCATTGCAGCAAAACGTAAATGTAGATTTATAGTTTAAGGGTACACTGCTCTTTGTTTTCTCTTTACTTAATTTCTTTAGTGTTCATACTGGAGCTGTTGTTTTTCCTTGCTGAATTGGGCTCAATAAATGGCCCCGGTTATGTTTAAGTATTGTTGAATGTGTTATATTGAGGATGTGATAGTTTTTTTTTTATTCTGGGGGAATATGTTACGTACTGAATAGCTTCATTTCAGTTTAATATTTCCACAGTGGAGGCACCGTGTTGCTATTTCTGTTATTTATATTTTAAATTTTGGTTTAAGGGAACAAATCTCATCGTACAACACCTAGTGGGTAAACAGGGAATCACAGCCACTTCTATTGAATTTGGAACCCAGGATCTTGTTAACTATGTTAGCTCCCTGTAGTCGCGCGTACACCCTTTGGTGGCGGAAAGGGGGGTTACATTTTGGAGGCACCGCTGGGATCTATCTCTTGTTTACCTAAATTCAGTACCTTCGCTGACCTATTTAATTGCATGTTGGAGTCTTTTTATTTTAACTGTCTTTGGTGATTAATATGGATATTAGTCAGGCTGTCGAGTGGAGCTGGGAAGAGAATGTGGTTTTGGCTCGTGCCATTATAATTAGTGGAGTACCCCTGGACGTTAGCGATGGTGTGCTTAGCCATGTTTTGAATACTGTGAAAGTCTTTGGTCGAGCACGTATCCGTGGACGGCGGGGTGATGTGACTGGAAGGCAGCTTATCATTTTAGTGGAGTCTTCTGCTGAACTAGACCCGAGCCTCGTACCTCCTGAAGTTGGAATTGAGGGTGAAATTGGGCCCTGGCCTGTTCATGTAGTGAGTAGCCTGGTAACCCCTAACTCGGCTGTCACTGCAGGAGATGATTTTGAGGCCAAGCTGCTGGCATTGTTACAGCAGGAAGGTAAAACCATGGGAGATGTGAGGGCTGTTGTGGGAGATCAGTCTACCAAACCTGTCGTTAATGTTGATTTAGTGGATGCCATAAGCCGGCTAGTGGATCGCTGTACTCTGTCATCTAATGATGGCCCAAGCTATAGAAAACTGAGGTTGTTTTCTGGGTTAAAGCCTGTTCCGCCAGGTGAAGAAGAGTATGATGCCTGGATGGAGCAGGCCACTCAGATGGTTAGTGAATGGCAATGCACTGATGCAGCCAAACGACAACGGATTCTTGAGAGTTTGCGAGGGCCAGCCGCAGACATTGTGAGATTCCTCAAAGTTGGTAATCCTGGTGCTACAGCTACTGAATACTTATGTGCTCTTGACACTGCATATGGACCTACTGAGAGTGGAGCAGATCTTATGGCCACATTTCGTCATACTTTTCAGGACGATGGTGAAAAACTTTCTGCTTATTTGTATAGATTGGACAAACTGCTCAACCGTGCCCTCTTGAAGGGTGGCATTGATGCTGTAGGTGTAAATCGTGCACGAATGGAACAGCTTTTTATAGGGGCTTTCCCCGGTGTCATGGTGGCTTTGTGGGCGCGTATGACTCATACTCTACAAGACCCACCTTCCTTCTCCCAGCTGATGCGGGAAGTGAGAGAGGAAGAACATTGGTTAAGTACAAGAACAAATGCAAAAGTATCAGTTTCCATGGCTGCTGTTCCTTCAGTCTCGTCAGGTCCTGTGATGTCTGAGTTGGAGAGTTTAAGGAAAGAGGTTAAGGAGCTTGCATCTCAGATGAAGCTTTTGAGTGCAGCTCCTGTGATTTCCCCAGCCGCTCGTGTCGCTCAGAATGCTGGTAATCTGGGAGCTGTGAACCCTGTTCCAGAGGGTTCGCCGAGGGCTAAAATGTCACAGTTTTCATTGTCTTCTAATCTGCCTAGTCCTTTCTGCTACAAGTCTGGGGAGGATGGCCATACAAAGCGAAATTGTGCAAATTCAGAGAATCTTAGATTGGTAAATCAGAAACTCATTAAAGGGGCTAGGCCTCAGGGAAACTAGACAGGAGCCCAGTGAGGGAACGACATAAGGCTCCCAATAAAAGAACACGTTCCATTCATTGTACGTCCTCAATTAAAGTCAGCCCTCCGCAGTTACCTTTTGGATTGGTGGGGCCTTCTGCTGAGGTGCCTGTTCAGATAGAGGGCATTTACACTAAAGCTCTTCTAGATAGTGGCTCTCAGGTTACCATTGTGTACCATAGCTTTTGTGATACCTATCTGAAACATTTGCCCATACAGCCTTTGGAGAATCTAGAGATTTGGGGTCTAAGTTCTCATAAATACCCATATGATGAATATTTGTCACTCAAGCTTGAGTTTACGGAAGCTGGTGTGGGCGTGCACCAGGTGGTGGATACTTTAGCATTTGTGTGCCCTGACCCGCTGGCCAAAGGAGGAATAGCTATTAATGAGGAAGTTGTTTGAATGTTGTCAGGAACATGGAGGAGAGGGGTTTCTCAGTACTCTCAGGGTACACCCTGTGATCAGAAAAGCTTTTGAGTTATGTAAAGCGTCATTGGTTGCACCTAAAGATCTGGAGAAGCGTGGAACTGTGTGGTACACTAAGCATAAACCAGTCATCTTAAAGCCAGGGCAGGTGTTGCAGGTACCAGGGTTGCCTAACTTCCCAGGGCCCATGAATGATTCTTCAGTGTTTGTCAATCAAGTGTGTGCTGACCATGACGTGTTTTCGTTAGAGTTGCAGGTGAGGCCTGAGGTTCATCCAGTCACTGCTGGGTCCAGCCGGCACATAACTGTCACAATGCAGAACATTTCTTCCAGAGATGTTGTGGTGAAGCACGGCAGTCCCCTTGCTCACATATTCCCGGTAGATGTAGTGTCACAGATTCCCTTCTCTGGTAGCATGGAAGGTGTAGGTGAGCTTTCTCCTGCATCGTTTGATTTTGGACCATCTCCCATGCCAGAGGAAGCTAAACTGCGCTTGTGTGGGAAAATGATGCAGAGAAGGGAAGTGTTTTCTTGTCATGATGGGATTTGGGCTGTTCAAAGGGCACTTTGCATGAAATTAGGTTGACAGATCCTCATCCTTTTCGGGAGAGATCCCGTCGCTTGGCTCCTGCTGATTGGGAGGATGTTCGTCAACATTTACCATAGACCTTCAAAGAAATGGCATTATCGCTGAATCTAGGAGTCCATATGCGTCACCCATCGTTGTTGTGCGGAAAAGGTCAGAATGTGGGTTGACTATCGCACGCTCAACCAGCGGACGATACCTGATCAGTACACAGTACCTCGGATCGAAGATGCCCTGCATTGTCTCTCGGTTAGCAAATGGTTCACAGTTTTAGATTTGAGGAGTGCTTACTATCAGGTACCTATGAGTGAAGCTGATAAGGAGAAATCCGTGTTCATTTGCCCGTTAGGGTTTTAACAATTTGAACGTATGCCTCAGGGTATCTGTGGAGCACCGGCCACCTTTCAGAGAGTCATGGAAAGAACAGTGGGAGATATGAATCTTATAGAGGCTTTAGTGTACTTGGATGATCTGATTGTTTTTAGGCGCACTCTGGAGGAGCATGAAGAGTGGCTTTTGAAGGTCCTGGATAGGTTGAGGGATGAAGGTCTCAAAATATCTTTAGACAAGTGCCAGTTTAGTCAGACATCTGTGAACTATGTTGGGCACATTGTCTCACAAGATGGAGTAGCCACTGACCCCTCCAAGATAGAGGCTGTTTTTTCTTGGCTACAACCTCAAACTGTGACTGAGCTCAGGTCATTCCTGGGTTTTTGTGGGTACTACCAGCATTTCGTGAAGGGTTTCTCAACACTTTGCAGACCTTTGAATGAGCTGCTGGAAGGCTCATCATCCCCTGGAATGAAATCCTCTGAGCCTTTTGGTTCAAGGTGGAGCGAGCAGTGTGAGGCTGCATTTCAGGAGCTTAATGGAAGGCTGACTAGGGCACCTGTACTCGCTTTTGCTGATGCACAAAAACCATACGTGCTACATGTTGATGCCAGTTTGGATGGGTTAGGTGGTGTTTTGTACCAGGAGCATGGTGATGACTTGCGTCCCGTTGCTTTTGTTAGCTGCAGCCTCTCTCTTTCAGAGAGGAATTATCCAGCTCTCAAACTGAAATTCCTGACTCTGAAGTGGGCGATTGTGGATCGCTTGCATGATTACCTCTATGGTGTAAATTTTGAGGTGAGAACTGACAACAATCCCCTCTCCTACATCACAAAATCAGCAAAGTTGGATGCTACCGGTCACTGATGGCTGTCTGCGTTGTCCACCTACACTTTCAGTCTAAAGTACAAGCCAGGGCGGAAAAATGTTGATGCCGATGCGCTATCTAGGCGTCCTCATTCCAGTCATTCTTCAGATGATGAGTGGTTAGAAATTTCGGCTCAAGGTGTGCGAGCTCTTTGTCAGGCTGTGTTCATTGAGGGGATGGGGTCTGGTTCCCCATGCTTTGTAGAGCAGGTTGGTTGCCATATGTCTGCTGTCTCTGAAGCATACTGTCATGCTACTTCACTAGTGATTGAGCAGTTACCTGTGTTTAACATTAGTGAGATTCAAGATGCTCAGAAAAAAGATCCACACATAGGCGAGATATGGGGGGTCATCAGGAAAAAGAAACCTGTTAACAGCATCAGGCGAGGAAATGCAGAAACTCGGATCCTGAAAAGGGAATGGAGGAAATTGTCCGTTGAGAAGGGGTTGCTGTATCGGACAGTAGAGTTTGGTGATCGTCAGGTTCGACAATTGGTGCTGTCTAAGCAATTTCACCACTTTGTTCTGAAGTCACTGCATGATGATGTTGGCCATTTGGGGTTTGATAAGTCCTACAGTTTGATTTGTGACAGATTTTTCTGGCCTCGAATGAAGCTTAATGTTGAGAAATACTGTAGGACTTGTGAACGCTACATCAAACGAAAAAGCTGCCTCAGAAAGCTGCTCCTCTTTCACACATGCAGAGTTCAGGACCCTTAGATTTGGTCTGTATAGATTTTCTTCCTATAGAGCCTGATTCGCAAAATGTCAGCAATGTGTTGGTGGTCATTGACCATTTCACTCGTTACGCCCAAGCGTTTCCCACACCAGACCAAAAAGCTTGTACAGTGGCAAAGACCCTGTGTTACAAATATTTCATACACTATGGTTTTCCATCTTGTATACACTCAGACCAGGGCAGGGAGTAAGCTGGTGACTGAGATGTTGATAATGCCGGGGGTGAAGAAGTCTAGGACATCTCCATATCATCCTCAGGGTGACCCACAACCCGAGAGATTCAACCGAACGTTGTTAGATATGTTGGGTACTCTGGACTCATTGCAAAAATCAAAATGGAGCCAGCACCTTAATCATCTGGAACATGCATATAACTGTACTCCTAATAAAGCCACTGGGTATTCACCATATTTCTTAATGTTTGGTAGGGAAGCCCGGCTCCATATAGACATGTGTTTTGGTGTATCCGCAGATGACACCACCACATCCTCACACCTAAAATATGTGACAAGGTTGAAGGAGTCATTGCAGGCTGCGTATCAGTTGGCCAAAGCATCTGCAGACAAGATGAATCAAAGTAATAAGGAACGGTATGACCAGAAGGTTCGCTATCATAGTTTAAGCCCAGGATATCAGGTCTTAATTCGCAATTTGGGTCTGACTGGTAAGCACAAGCTTGCGGACAGATGGGGCTCTCGCCCATATGTAGTTGACAGTCAGCTAGCTGACCTCCTAGTGTATAGACTGAGGTCTGTGGATTGTCCTGGATTGGTCAAGGTGATTCATCAAAATCATATTTTGCCTTTGGCACAGGATGTGAGACTGAGCCCTGTGGTTGAGCATACTGATGTTCCTCGTGCTATAATGCTTAGAAAGGAAAAAGGGAAATCTCAGGCTTCTGAACAGGAACTACCTCATCCTCAGGCGAATGCTCAGGATGACTGTGATGCTTCAGAGTCTGAGTTTGGGTGTTATGTTGAGGACCAGCCTTCCCCTCAGCCCAACAAGGCTGCACCCAGAGTGTCTGTGGTGCCCAGTGCTGCCACTGATTTCACATGTCACTTACCCACTACTGTGCCAGCTGATCCCATGGAGATTGAATTCCCTGTTGATTTGCTAGAGATTGTGGAGGTCGTAGAGGATTCTGTGCGTGTAAATCAGGATGTGTGCTCTTCTGATGTTCAACCTGTAACTCACAATGTACACTACAATGTATTTCCCTCAGAAGCTGTATGCAGGTCTAATAGAGAAAGAAAACCCACTGCCCGTCTAACATTTGATGAACCCGATGGGCAAGCTAAGGATTATTTAGTAGGTTCCCAACGTTGTAGTGATCACCTCGTGTTTGCTGAGAATTTCACTTTCCGTGACAAGTACAATAGGTTGCATGTTTGGTGGTGTAATCCCCATGCACTTTGTAATACATGCATACAGAAGGGTTTCTCTTGTGCCTTGCCTTACATCTATTGTCCTAGGTGAATGGCAGACTATGACTTTTTTTGGTTCGTTTTTTTCTCTGTCCCTCAGCCTGGGGGCAGGCTGTTATTTGGTGTGGGGAGAGTGTATGGTGCGTGAGTGAATGGTGCGTGAGTGTATGGTGTGTGAGTGTGCCCTGCCAGGATAGGCTCTGGACCTCACACAACTGGAGCGGTTACAGAAAATGGATGGATGGATGGATATTAGTAATAGTGAACAAAATCAGTTTTTGGTGTTTATTAAAGGTCAGCTTCTTATCATTGGCCAACTGGTTCTGACATATAACCAAGGAGATTAGATTTGGGTTTGGACAGTAGGGACATGCCCATACCAAATAATGAGGGAGTACCATGTGTGTTATGAGGATGGGGGATTGGGGTAGATTTGGTCCCTACCGACAACAAAACCAAACCTATGCCCTTGCAAATAAGACTGGAAGGAATATAGAGTGATGTGTATAAGGAACAGCCCAGAAAACTTTCTGACCAAGACCACACGAGAAACGGACATTTCAGTTTTATTCATGAATTCTCTTTCAGGGCAGACAGAAGTAAGGAAGAAACAGAGCATCAAAGTGACTCTTTAATAAACATAGAAAATTTCCTATTCTTTTTCTATTCGATAAACTTATGATAATAATTATAATCCAATAAAACCATCTATCTTCTAACCACATATTTTTCCTTTAATATTCCCTCCGCTTATTCACCCATTGCATGGCAGTTTAAATAAAGTTAACAGCATATCTTCCCATAAACGTGTACATGCATGTTAATTTAATCATCCACTGATTTAAAGCAAGCAAGTATATCAGTAAATGTAAATAATTAATTAAAGCAGTGAGGGGCATTTTTAAAGTTTCACTGTAAGTATAAAGTGCATTCAGAAAGTACTCCGGCACCCTGCACTTTTATACATTGTATTATGTTGCAGCCTTTTGCTAAAATGGTTTAAATTAATTTTCTCCCCATCAATCTATACTCAGTACTCCATAATGACAAAACAAAAATGGCATTTTAGATTTTTTATTTTGTTGTTGCAATTTTATTAAAAAAAAAAATATTGAAAGATCATACTGAAATAATATTGTAATACCGGGCAGACCAAGGCATCGTGGCGACAACGCCGACTGACGAGGAGGCTTATTTAGGGGAGAACAATGGCCTTTTATTAAATCTTGAAAAAGACTAACAGAGGCACCCAATGAGCAACAAACCAATTACAACAGCGCAAACATAAAGAGGTCAGGCGCTGGACTGTAAGCTACATACAGTACAACAACAGGCTATTACAGTTTCCCATGAGTATGCTTGGATATGTATTCAGACCTTTTGATTGAACTCGATTTAAAAAGGTGTATAATTGTCTATACAATGGATCCACAGCTAACAATGTATCAAAGCAAAAACCAAACCAAGTTTTTGCCTGCACAGCTCAGAGACAGGATTGCACAGATTTTGGGAAGGTTACAGAATTTTTTTGCAGCATTGAAAGTTCCCAAGAGCTCATTGGCCTTCATAATTCTTAAATGAAAGAAGTGTAGAACAGCAAAGACCCTTCCTAGAACTGACTGCCTGGCCAAACTTTGTATGAAGAGGAGGGTAAGAGAGGTGACCAAGAAGACAATGGTCATTCTGGCTGAGCTCCAAAGATCATGTCGGGAGATGGAAGAAACCATCACAGCACCATTGATTCAGGGCCGAAAAAACCTCAGTAAAATACAAATAAAAGCCACTGGAGTGGAAGGACACTCAAAAAGTGAGAAAAAAAATTCTCTGGTCTTATGAAACAAGAATAAACTTTTCGACCTCGCTTCTAAGCATCATTTCTGATGGAAATCAGGCACTGCTCATCACCGGCGCAATACCCTCCCAACTGTTAAGCATGGTGACAGCATCATTCTGTGGGGGTGTTTGTCATTGGCAGGGACTGGGAGACAAATCAGGGTCCAGGGAAAGTTGAACAGAACAATGTAGAGAAATATCCTGATTGAAAACTCGCTCCAGAATGCTATGGTACTCAGACTGGACTGAACGTTTACACACAGTGATGCTAAGCACACAGGAGTGGTTGAAGGAAGACTCTGTGAATGTGTTTGAGTGGCTTAGCTACAGCCTGGACACAATCCCCATCAAACATTTCAGGAGAAACCTAAAAATAGATATTTACCAACAGTCCGTATCCAGACTGATAGAACTTGAGAAGTTCTGCAGAGAAGAAGGGCAGAAAAATTCAGAAATCCAGGTGTTCAGAGCTCAAGGCAGCAAATGATGCAAAAGTACATACTGAGTAATGTGATGTTTCAGGTTTTTTTTTCCAATAAATTTGCAAAATATTCTAAAATCATGTTATAGCGTTGTCATTATGGAAAATTGATCAGTGGAATTAAATTATTTTTAGCATAACAATCCATAGGCTGCAGCATAACAAAATGTGAAAAAAGTGAAGGAGCCAGAATACTTTCTGAAGATATTGACTTGGATATTCATTTCTCAAAGCATAAACAAAAAACATAGTTAAAATTTGACAAGTGACTCTTAGTTGTCAGTCGTAACTTAGAGGTCACAAAATTGACACATTTTGTTTGTTTCTACACAGACAGGGCATTGGTTAGAATAAAAAAAAATGTGGAAAATTGCACATAACACCATCAACTAGTCCAGTTTAAGGAAATGCCAACAGTTTAGAAATTGTTTCTCTATTGTTTTAAATGTCTATATTGTTCATATTGTCATTCGAGGAATTGTTAGTTGAGCTAAATCTGTTCAGCCTCAAGCAAAGGAGACTGAGGGGGGACATGATCCAGGTCTATAAGCTTCTA
>JAODKE010000044.1:15430736-15491881 GCA_026779605.1 Mormyrus hasselquistii
CAGAGCTAGATAAGATTTTAGCAACTCTGAGCTATTAAAGTTCTCCCCAAGCGAGCTTGATGGGCCGAATGGCCTCCACTCGTTTGTATATTTCTTATGTTCTTATGTTCTTATATTCTTATTTTGGTGATCCTATGGATCCTGTTATACTGTCTTTTTTACTACTGCTGCTATCGCTAAGGAATTTCCCCATTGTGGGATTTATAAAGTCAATCTAACCTAATCTAATCTAATCTAATCTAATCTAATCTAATCTAGACAATCACTAGTTAACATGCTGTTTTTTGATGCAGCACAATTTCATTTTCTGTGTAACTTTTCTTTTAATTTTACAAACTTGACTGAATGACAAAACTAATGGCATTAAATGAATAGAATTTCCTCTCTGTGAAGTTCTGGCTTTCCTCTTCATGTTTTTTATTTCCTGTTATGATGTGTTTACTTGAAAAGCTTGAACCCTCTATGCTTTTTCTAAAAAGATTTTTGAAGACGTAATTTATCATATGCATTGTTCTGTTTTTGAAACATGATATAAAATCAAAATTTTATTTAATTAAATCGTTAACATTCAATTCTGAAAGTGGTTTTGGACTTCAGGTATTGTTTTAAATATTCTGATCCTGGCTATCCAGTCCTTTTTGGCATTTATAAGGAATTAATTAATTTTGATATCTTTTTAAATAATTACAGAAGGATTATTTTTCACAATGACATTTGCAGTTGACGTTATATATATGAATATTTACCGTGGTAACTAAGTGATCCTTTACTCCCCTCATTATAATGGTTGTGGATTGGCAGATGTTTAGGGAACAATGTCAAGAGGTGAAGTATTGTTCTTGATTTTCTTTAATGGATGTTGGTACCCCAGCCTCTCGTTCTCTAGATCAAATTATCTTGTCATTTTCCATTACATTAATCCACTGGGCTGTCATTTAGGAAATCACTCAGGAGGGGTGATCCTTATCTGTCTTGCTGACTCCAAAATTGCATGCATTAAAAAGGTTAATGAAATATCAGAGTCACTGAATGAGAGCGAAATTCCTGATCATTGGTTACCCGGCATTGTCATAAAGTGACACAGGTCAGATTACATGCTAAATTTGGGGCACACCAATGCAAATCAAGCAGCTTCATTCAGAAATCTCATAACAACACATCTCATAATAACAAGGACAACAGCAGCTGTCAAACTCAAACAGTAGTCACTTGATATACTATCAGGACCTGACTTTTAGTAGTATAAACCCATTCTGTGCAAAAACTATGCCTGACCTTTTCATTTCACCCAAAGCAAACAAATAACCAAGCAAATATTGTATGTATAATCTATAGGGAATAAACCAGAATTCAGAACCAGTTCCAAGAACATCTGTAGAATTCATTGTCAGCAGCGGTTGCTGTCTTAACAAGACATAGTAGCTGCATATCATGACTGAGTCAAGAGGCTGCATCCCAGACCACAGAGGTGACTGCTGTGTGCCTATGTGCGTCGTTATTTTATTGTGATTACAGGACAGAACAAAACAACTAAAAAGACTCTTTAAGAAGACAGGGAGTGGATATTCCTGGATGGGAAAGTCACTTCAGCTGTTTTCACCAGAGGAGGCATGCCCAGATCCATATGTCTACACCAGCTTTTCCCAAGACCATATGCCTCTTTTATTGTCTTACACACTGCAGCTGTGCCTCTCCTTTGTCTTTGTTCCCCTCCCTCATTTTCCTTCTTCCTCAATCCCCATATGTTTGCCATCCTACATGGAGCAACCTTACAATCTTATCGCCAAGGTACAAATAAATGATGTGGTCATGTTTCCAAGTAGTTTTTCCGCACCCTGCCACCAAGGAGCAGCTTCTAATCTATGAATTTTACTCAAAAATATACTAGATGCACTATTATTACCATTAGCTTCTCTGCATAACCTCGACTTAAAACCAAGGCTGGCAGCGGAAGTGCAGGAGAGCTGCTTTCTTACAGCTCTTGGGATGCAATTTAATGAATACCTGTCTTGCATCTGAAACACCAGATGAGATGAGTTTACAGTATATTCAAATAATTACTTTCAGAAGTGCAATCAAGAGCTCAAATAAAATAAAAACCAGCATACCCTGCCCTGATGGTTCTTGGGGACTAGAGTTCCTGACCTCTTCTCTAAAAGGATTCCTATAAAAGTTTTGGCAACCTCATCAAAATCACAGTTCTCTAAACATGGTTCTGCCCCCCCCCCCCAACACATATGCAGGCTTTACTTCAGCCTGCACACCGAGGTGTCACATTAATTATTTCCCCAGTATAATTCAGCATTCTTTCCACAAAACTCTGGTCATACTTTTGCCTACTGGACCAGAATTCTTCAGGTTTTAGGGAACACATGTTAATTACAATCTGATCTCCAACACCAGAAAATGGTGCTTTTTCCTACCCATATAATTATTTCAGTGAACAAACTTCAAGCTGGGATTGAGCAAAAAAATTTGACCCACCAGCAGCAGGATTGACTAACTCAAACTTCTGGACTAGAAACAGTGTAGCTGTCTAATGCAGTGGCAAGATTTCCACAACCTAACTGACGCTACAGACCCCTGTAACCCTCCAGTTTCCCTTTACCAAAATCTGTGATCGCCAGGTCACTGCTCTTTCAAAGTTTGAACCTCCCTGCAAACTAATTGTTCATGTTTTAAACATTACTGTGGAAAAATGCATGAATCGAGTGCTGAGATGCCTCCGTAGGCAGTGGGCAGCCTCCCACCTGCAGCTCTAAGAATTTGATTTCCACCTCTGAATTTGGCCGTGTGGGGTTTACACGTTCTTCTTGTCTTCATGTTGGTTTTCTCCCGCAGTTCAAAAAATCGGGTCTGTAGTTTGTTTCCGGTGATGGACGGGAATGCCAGGTATGGTGAGATGCACGTCATGGGATAGGTTTTGCTTGTCATTGTTTTGGAAAAGCTGCAGTGCAAAATTAACAATTCCATTAACTGCAATTCAACTACATATTCAGCAATGACAAAAATACAAGCAATCCGGTGGAATGTACTTGTTGAGAAGGCCAATGCATTTTTATTTCTCTCATGTTTTTTTCTACTCTCTTCCTTGGAGAATGTTAGGGGCCACTGCAAGCATTTTCAGTTTCAGACAAACAGCTTTGCCTGGATTCAGAACATAGGACATTTTTTGCAGAATGATCGCAACCTTCTTGCACTCCCAGCAGAGTTAATTATCCTGTCTTCTATCTTTTCCTTTGTTCTGTTTTTAATGTTACATTGGCACAGCAAACAAAAAATAAGTAAACTACTATTGACAAGCCCCTTGCAACATTTATTTGTATGTGTGTGTGTGTGTGTGTGTGTGTGTGCATGTGTGTGTATGTATATATACATTGGCACTCATTCTAAAGATTTGTGAAAAGGGTTGGTAAAAATCCACCTTTTGGTGAAGCAGTTTCATATCACGCTGAAAAAAATTGAAAAATCCAACCTTTACTTAAAAGAATTTATTGAATTAAGAACTAAAATGAAAAATGAAAATCCTTCATCAAGAAATAATTATTTTCAACAAAAACACATGTGCTGTGACTAATGGCACCCCTGCTTTTAATACTTCGTATAGCCTCCCTTTGCCAGTATAACAGCTTCTATAACATTTTATAAGGTTGGAGAATACAGAGCAGGGTATCTGAGTCTATTCCTCTTTTCAGAATCTCTCCAGATCATCCAGGGTCTAAACTCTTCAGTTCAGCCCACAGGTTTTCAATGGGGATCAGGTCAGGGGACAGAGATGGCCATGGCAGAAGCTTGATTCTGCGGTCATCTAACCATTTTTGTGTTGATTTTGGACATGTGCTTACTGTAGGATCACTGTCCCCACAACATCACAGGACCTCCAGCATATTTTGCACTTGGTATAAGGTTCATTTCATTATAGCTGTTGTGACCCAGGAGGCAAGCGAACGGGGAAGAAGGCAGGCAAGCCAAAATACGGGGCAAAACGGGGTTTAATGCGGGATGACAGGTAGACGGGGGAGCATACGGCGACGGACATCATTGACAATATACAATGACTGATGTCACATACTGGGGAAAGACATGGACTAAATACACCAGCTAAGCAGGGATTAACAGGACACAGGTGATCACGATCAGGGCATCACACGAGGTAATGGGGTGGGCGTGGCACACGGGAGGATCGTACGGAGCGGATCATGACAATAGCCATCCTTTTTTTTACGCCAAACCCACCTCATGTTTATTGTGAAAAAGCTCAATTTTTGTTTCATTAGATCATTGAATTTGGTTCTAGTCAATGTTGTAGTAGTGTTTTGCATACTCCAGGTGCTTACGTTTGTGGTTAACTGAAAAAAAAAAACATTTTCTGGTATACCTTCCAAATAATCTGCTAGCATGAAGGAGGCATCTGATAGAGATAGAGATCTGATGACCTAAAGATTTTACTTGGTCTTGTAATTCACCAACAGTCAACCTTGAGGATTTTTTTTGCCTCTCTTATGATCCTCCTCACTGTACGTGGGGGAAAAATAAACTTGGGTCCTCTTCCAGGCAGGTTTGTAACAGTTCCAGTTATTGTCCACTTTTTTATTATTGTCCTAACAATAGAAATGGACATTTTAAGGTGGGTAGCTATTTTTAATACCCATTCCCTGACTTATGAAGGTCAACACGCTTCTCCCTCATTTGGTTTGTATGTTCTCATATCTTTCCCATGTTGATGGGTAACCAAGTGAATTTGGCCCCTGCGTCACCTCATGTTCGTATCCCTCTTAACCAGGAAGTCATGTATTACAGCTTGAAGGTTCCTATTCACTCCACTCAATTCAAAGATGTACAATTTACAGGGGAAACATGCTTCAGTTACCTTGTGTACACTATAATTTCCAGAGGTGCCAATAATTGTGGCCCATGTGATTTTTTTTAAAGATAATTAAATAGATAATTTTTTGATGGAGGTTTTTTTTTTTCTTTCAATAAATTTATGCTAGTGAAAGGTCAGATTTTTCAGATTTTTTCAGTGTGACATGCTGCTTCACCAAAGGGTGGATTTTTCTCTAACCCTTTTTACAAATCTTTAGAAGGGGCGCCAATAATTGTGGAGGTTGCTGTATGTATCGGCATCGGCCCGATCCAAGCCTAAATTACTAGATTAGAAATTGGGAAGGAATAAAAAATGTAATTTGATCCATTAAAAATTATGTAAATTTATTTAAAAACTTGCAACATGCATAACGTGATAAGATACATAACGTGATAAGAGTTTCTGTTGTGTCTGAGACTTGTCGACATGTCAGCAGTTTGGAGTTACCTCAGACTCAAAGAAAAAGCGAAGTCTGCCAAATGTAATTTATGTAATACAAGTGTTTTGCGGGGTGGCAGCAGAGTTGGAAACTTTAACACAACGAATACGATTTAACACTTTCAGAAATATCATGGAAAGTAGTACACGGGATTTATTAATGCCACGAGCACCAAGAAGAAAATGGTGTCGCATCAACAAACGCTGTTTGAATCAATTCAGAAATGCACAAAACTCCCTCCAAAAAGCAACAAAGCAAAGCTGATAACAGAAAATCGTCGAGTTTGTTGTGCCTGATGACCAACCCCTTTCTGCTGTTGAGAATGTGGGGTTTCAGCACTTAATGGAGCATTTTGAGCCTCCTTACGGGCTACCGAACCGACATTTTCTCCCCAAGACAGCCATTCCAGATAAGTACAAAAAAGTGTGCAAGTTCATTTCTGAATGTTTGGAAAGCTCCCGCCTTAAGCTTGATATCAGAAATTTGGAGCTTAGACGTGTGTCCATTGTCCCTGCTAGGTCTGGTCTAACAGTACAGTGGGTAGATGTTTTATATTGCATCAAGCAGTTTTGCACGCTAAGCAGCTTTGTAAGCAGCTCTTGCGTAAAATTGCACTTTGAATATCATTATTAATGTTTCTTTAGATACCAAGCTTTTATGTGATCTTGTGTTTTATTTTTGTGTACCGTTGCACTTGTCTTAAAGATTTTTTGGATGGTCAAATGCTGCTTAACATAAATAAAAAGAACTACGTTCTCTGTGCAATGTATCTCCCTCATTATATCACAGTTATGATTTTTGTATTTGTGTTAAGGTATACAAAATGTATTCAAATGGATCCATTTTTAAAGCATTATCTTTTGTTTTCTCTTTAAAGAAAGACTGTATTGGATTTGTATCATATCATCATATATCCAAATTTACAATAGTCATATTATATATTAGGGTGTACAGTGACAGTTATGATTTAAAAAGGAGGAGGGAATACTATTTGGTTCTTAATCCATGGTTTGGTTTACAAATGTGTGCCGCAGTTCAACACCCAAAATGATTAAGGAAAAACCAGAATCCAGAAAGTACTAATCCAGACCAAGATTAATGTTTTGTTTGGTTGATTGAAACAAAATCTTTGTCTGGACATGAATTATCCGCCTCTGGGAATAAACTGTGCCACCCCCCCACACACACACATACACATGGGTTTCCCAGAGGCTTAGACTAGCCATCAAATAAACTGTCGAAGTCAAATTTCAGATAAGTTTCATATTGTGGTGAGACTTAACATTTGAAAATGCCAAGTGAAGGTGAATAACCGCAAGTGGAAGATGTCCCACCATCTTTCAAATGTGGTGTGTGGAATCTCCTTGGATTTAAAAATGACCTGCAGCAGCAACTGAAAAAAGTTGTCGCACTTCAACTTCAACGATATAAAAGCACTGCTCGACACTTGTTTTATACGCTTAGCAGTAACACATCAAACATGGCTAGCCATTTACACCAACATCATCCACACAAATCACTCGCAGCTACCACAAGAAGAGAGTGATCGGACTCCTCTCTCTTCATGCATTTTTAAGCAATCACTCAGCACTAGCTCAGACATACAAAGCAATAACCAGAGCTTTGGGAGTGTTTATAGCTGAAGATTTGCAACTCTGCTCTGCTGTGGAGGATCCATTTTTTTCCAGCATATGAAACGCTCAAATTGCATTATCACATGCTTTCTTCAAATCACTTCATGCTAAAAAGTATGAAAAAAATAGAACAACAACAATCTATGAAGCATTTTTGGCAAATCAAAACTGTTAGAAACAGTAACAGTATTTCTTGTCCAGTACACTAAATATATCCCTAATATTCATATTATAATTTAAACATGTGTATTGATTTATTTCAGGTTTCAAATGTTATTGTCACATGTGTGTGAAGGAACACAATGAAATTCTTATGCCCCAGTTGCAGTGTAGTAATATAACACAGAAAAATAATGTAATACAGGACAAATGGCAATGCAATAAATAGCAAGACAGCAAAATATAAGAATGAGTGATCAATGGGGAAGGATGTGCAAATAGACCACAGTATAGTAAATAATATTGATAAAGTGGAATATAGTGGAATATAGTGTACAATATAAATGCAGTGGGTGGGCAGATGCAACTGCCTGATATCTTGGGAGATGAAACTGTCTCAGAAATGGGAGGTGATGCACCACAGGGCAGGAGTAAGAAGAGGTTATGAGCTGGGGGGATGGCATCCCTGATGATGGACTCAGCCCTCTTCTGGCAGCAGAAGAGGTAGATAGTGTATAGGCAAGGAAGATCCGTGCCAGTGATCTACAAGGTTGTTCAGACAGTTCTTTGCAGTAGGATGCGTTCAATGTTGCAGCAGAAAACATTCATCAGGGTGTTGGTTCCCACCCTAAAGCTCTTTAGCCTCCTGAAGAAGAAAACCCAGTCTAGAGTCTTCTTGAGGATACAGCTGATTTTAGGAGACCAGGAGAAGGAGTCAGTCATTTGGAAGCTCAGGAATCTGAAGTTGCTTACTGTCTCAACAAGAGATCCATCGTTGAGTAAAGGGGGCCTCTGGTCTTCCTAAAGTCAACAATTTGCTTTGTCTTGTAACATTCAGGGAAAGGTTGTTATTGTGGCACCATATAGTCAAGTCTTTTACCTCCCTCTGGTACACAGTCTCATCATTGTCACTGATGAGGCCAATCACAGTGGTGTCATGAGCAAAGCTGATGAGGCTGCTGCCCTGGCTTTGCCACACAGTCGTAGGTGAACAGACTGTACAGCAGCAGGATGAGGCAGCAACCTTGCGGGACGCCAGTGTTGACAATCAACATGGATGATCTCTGGGTGGCAGCTTATTAGTTAAGAAGTCAAACATGCAGTCACAGATGGAGCTGCTCAGACTGAAGTCTCTGAGATTCACCACCGGTTTGGATGGCACTACGGCATTAAAAGTTGAGCTGATTTTGATGGACAGTATGCTGATGTATATGTTCTTTTTTTCCAAATGTCCCAGATCAGTGTGCAGGATGAATGAAATGGCATCATTAATGGGTATGCTTCACCAGAATGCAAACTCAAGTGCGTCCAGGGTTGTGGGGATGTTGAGATTATTTTTTTCCAATAACTTTATCACTATTGGAGGTTAAAGCAACAGAGCCTTATATGTAGTACTTACATAACAATATGGTTGGTCTTACACTTACACTTACCAGCCACTTTATTGGGAACCTGCACACATTAGTTAATCATATGACAGCAGTTCAGTCTATAAAGTCATGTAGACATGGGTCAAGAGATCAAACATGGGGAGAAAAATGTGATTTACAGTAAGTGACTTTGGCTGTCATTGTTGGTGCAAGACGGTGTGATTTGAGTATAACAGAAATGTACAATCTGCTGGAATTTTCACACATAACAGCCTCTAGAAAAAAGGTAACACTTTACTTGAAGCAACACATTTTGTAATAACTCAGTTACTACTGGAGTACAAATCATGAACAAATATAATCGCTACTTAAGATAAAAGATGTGTTGTTTCATTAATGATGAATAAACTTATTTATTCACATGTGTTATTCATTATTTGTTCCTACAGTATAGTACATTCTTATGTGGTTCCTTCAGAAGTTCATAAAGGATTAAAGAATTTACTGATATAGTAACAAATATAGTACATATTTGAGATAAACGATGTGTAACATTAATGATGAACGTACATGAGATCAATTTGTAATGCTTAATCTGATGTTACTTAATATATAAGTAATTATATAATACTATTGTGTGTCATATATTTATATTGCATATAATACTATTTTGTGTCCCCTCAAGTAAAGTGTTACCAAAAAAACTAAAAAAACACTCACTGAGTGCCAATTTTGTGGGCAGAAACTCCTTGCTGATGAGGTCAGGTGAGAACAGCCAGACCGGTTCAGGCTTATAGGAAGGCTACATTATGTCAACAGTGGTGAGCAGAAAAGCATTTCTGAATACACAACACATCAGACCTTAAAGTGGACATGCTGCAACATCAGAAAACTACACCAGAAACTACTCCTGTGACCTAAAACAGGAAAGTGTGAGCACAGGGTCCCAGAAACGGACAGCTTAAGATTGGAAAAACAGTGCATGGTCGGAAGATTCTCCCAACCTACATTGTAACAACAGTTCAGGGTAGTGTAAAAATGTGCGAAAGGGACCCTCAATGCCAATAGCATCATTTAAATGGCACAGACTATTGTTTCTGACCATTTATGGGCATAATTTACCCATCTTCTGATGGCTACTTACAGCAGGATAATGCACCATGTCACAAACCATAAGTCATTCCAAACTGCTAATATGTACATGATGATGAGTTCCATAAACTGAGGGCCTCCCCAGTCACCAGATCTGAATCCAGTAAAGTGCATTTGGGATGTGGTAGAATGGGAGATTTACAGAATGAACGTACAGCTGACAAAACTGCAGCAATTACATGATGAAATCATATCAACATGGGCCAGGAACTCTTATTTTTAGTACCTTCCAACTCATGCCATGATTCTAAATATTTGTAGATGATAAGGATTGGAAGATAGGGGTTAAGTATAGTTTAAACTCAGAGAATCAATACTGATTACCTACAGATTAACAGCACGTCAGTATATTGATATCCAATAGAAATGTGAGTTCCTCATAGCACTTACATAGATCAATTTGTTAGAAATCAGAAAAAAAATTCTATCTTTGCAACATCATTCATATATTCCATCGCTCCATATTCAAACCAATTTGAAGGGTGTTATCTGTTGATTTTAAAATAGATAATATGAATTTTAGCTACACATGTTGCATCTATTTATGTATTTTTAAATGTACAGAAACATTCCTAAATGATTTGTTCCGGTACATAAAATTATTAATACCTATGGAGGCATAGTATTGTGAATCAATTTATTAAATAACCTTTCTTCCTTTTCTATAAAATATTTCAAATTCAGTGGGTCCTGGTCAATGCTATGGCGGACCCACAGCTTATCCTAGGCAGCATAATGATGTTTGCAAAAATTAGACTGATGTGTCTTTTTTTCTAAAGAGACAACACTTTAGATCTTTAGTCTTTTCAAGTGCATTTTATGTTAACTCTGCACTTTTTTTTATGAATGACTGTTTTATTTTTAGTGAGGGCTTCATGCTTCATTGACACCTGCTTTCCACTTGATGAGAGTTTTCAACATTCCATCCATTTTTCTTCAAAACAAAAAAAGAATGCCTGTTCTGAACCTTATTAGTCCCCTGTCAATTTATTCCGTGCAATAACTTGTTAAAATAGGAAAGCACCTTTAGCTCTTCCCATGCTAAGAATAGAGCTATATAAAATGACATTTCAACTATATCTAAGTTCATTTTCAATGCTACTTAATATTCCCTTTCATTAGCATTTCAAAACAAAAGCACATCAGGGATGCGCATAAACTGGTGAAGGTTAATCAATAGACAGCGAGAGGAGCCCATGATAAATGGCTGGTAAAAGCTCCATGTCGGCATGTCCAGGCTGTGCTGCTTTTTAACAAAAACTGGGAAGATCACAGTAACAAGGAACAGGTAAGAATCCAAAATGGGATAAAGATCAGCACTAGCATCACCTTAGATGTTTTTCCATTGTCAAATACGACCTCTGTTGTCAGCTGCTGCCCAGCCTGTGTTCCCCATGCTCCAGTTGCGTGTAAGATTGTTTCATGATTTTAATATAAGCTCATATAACAAGCTTAGTTCATTAAGTGCATGACCAAGAAAGCCATTCCCCTTCAAACCACTCCGACAAACCCTTTGCTGATGAAAGCACTGTGAAAGATTTATCTTCTTTTCATATATAGCAAAGTAACCTTTTTAAGGGTATTATATTTGAACAGTTTACTGAACTTGGCCCTAAATGTCTTAATCGCATGAAAAGACAATAATTTATAATTATTTAGAAAAAAAATTAGAAAGAAGAAAAGCATATCCTATACTTCATTATTTTTTGATGATGCCATGGCTGAAGGTGGGTGGTACTCTGGGTCGCACACCTCCTCAATTGTGGGTTCACATCATACCTCCTCTCTATCTGTATGGATTTACCCTCCAGGTAATCTAGTTTCCTTTTATGATCTAAATATGTGAAGCTGTGGGTAATCGCCATCTCTAAGCTACGCGTATGTCCTGTGAAGGATTGGAATTTTTTATGGATGGCAGCTCATAAAGGAGAAGGACTTAACAGCAGTTACATGCAGTTACAGAACCACGGGTGAAAACTGATTACTGATTAATAATCCAGTGAGGAGGAAAGCTGATTATTATGTGGGCCGAACTGCAAAAAAGGCACTGTGCGACACCCAGGTTAGATCCTAGTCATCATGATATGCCAGCAATACACAGTAAAAACATCCAATAATCTTGGAAAAACACCGATTGCTACAAAAAAGCTAAAAAGTTAAAAATGTAATGTGCATAACATATATAACACTATATAAATATGATTTCATTTGTTTCAATCTTCCTCCCTAAAAGTTAATGTTTATTTTCATGCAATGGGTTTCATTTAAGTCGCATAAGGAAAAATATTTTTAAATATATGTATTTTAAAAAGCATGTCAGACTACCTCAAAAGTGGCTTTACAGTCTTCAGATTCCAGAGTGTTAAATGTAGCTGTAATTGCACATCATGTGTTGAAAAGCGTCCTGAAGCTGAAATGGACTTCATACTGATGATTACAATGCCCAATACTTTCACCTCCCATCTCAAATCATAATATCTCAAAGAATGGCAAATCCTAGTAAATTTCAATATTCAGGCAAATGGGCATTCTTTCACAAATGTTTGTAGAAGCAGTCTGCATGCCTAGGTGCTTGATTTTATACACCGTTGGCCATGGAAGTGATTGGAACATTTGTAGGGGTGTTTTGTACCTTTAAACACTGTAATCTTGTATTGTCCTGGAAATCAAAACTGATTTCTTTGTTTCTTATTTGTTACTGTATCCCCCCCCCCCCCCCATCAGTGTTCTGTGACTTTATCTATGTGATCATTTTGCATCATCATCACTATGAAAGGCTTGTCACACTCTGACTCTGACAATAAGTTTGCCGGGGCTTAGTATGGCTTCACGCTACAGGAAATTACTGCTTTTGTGTTTTCGCATTGGCTACCCAGGTACTCATAAACTTTCACAGAACATTCAAATACTGCAGCATACTGCAGGTTTCAGGGTGGAATGCAAAACCAGCAAAATATGCATGTGCACATTAACAGTTTAAGTATTTATATTTTGTGAATGCATGTTCAACATAAGCTGTTTAGGATATCCCTGCTTTATGTGTAAATGGCGAGAAATTTAAACCACTGTTTATTTTCACAAAATAGGGCAGTTTAACACCCTATTTGGTAATAGAGCCCTTTCATGCCCCCAGAGATGGGGTTTTCAATCTCACTTTACTCATGTGGAGTTTTAATATTATCTGGATGAATGTTTTATTCCATGCATCACCTCCAAGTTACCAGCTTACTGGATAATACATATGAAATGCAATGTTACTTTATTGCTATCTAGCATAGCAATAATAATTGAAATGGCAAATACTGATTTACTTTATTATTTATGGACAAACAAAAGTAGTCTTACCTGTTGTCCCAGCTGCACAGATTGGAGTCACTGTGAACATGTGGAGTGGATGTAATATTTGTTGCGTATTGGCTAGCCTCCTGTCCGTGACAGCCGTGCTTGTGAACAGCTGTCCCGAATTACATCCAACATATTATTGAACACATGGCATCAAAAAAGCACCAGGCTCCAGATGGTGCGATAGATGAAGGTAGAATTCAGATAGTGGGTAGCAGGCTTGACATTCACTTCGCAAGTGCCCTCAACATCATATGTTGAAAAGTGTCCTGAAGCTGAAATAGACTTCATACTGTCCAGCCCATAATTGATGATTACAATGCCCAATACTTTCATCTCCCATCTCAAATCATAATATCTCAAGAATGGCAAACCCTAATAATATTCAGGCAAATGGGCAAATTGTGAAAATGAACACATTCTGCAGAAAAACTTTTTGATGGCTTCAAGAAAATCGAAAAAATCCACCTACATTACATTTACATTTACAGCATTTGGCAGACGCCCTTAGCCAGAGCGACTTACATAAGTGCTTAAGACACTGCACCTCATTACCAGGTATACATCTTGAATGATCTTATTTTGGTTCTCTTTGTTATGAAACTAGAAGATAATTATTCTGATTTTAACAATACCTTGGTTGAATCTGTAATTACGGTACATTTCTTACTCACCGTTTAATCACCTTGGACATCAGTTTGAATGGTTTGACAAAGACTATACATTGGAACATATTAAAAATATTGTTATTCTCAATGCAAGTATAATTTGCATGGAATGATGTATTGTATATGGAAGGTTATGATATTATTACACCGTGTAAAAATGGCCTCAGGGTGGGTTAATCCATTACCACAGGACAAAGCTGCAGTATATCAGTGATTAATAAGTATTCATTAACACATTTTTTTAGTAGACTACCACAAGAAAATGACCTTGGTGCAATTAGAAATACAGTGTCTCCTTCCAACCCTAGCTTTGCTCGTCATCATCATGTTCCGACAATTGATCCCGAACATTCTTAATGAAGGGTGACACATTCGGGGTTTGCTCCATTCTATCGCATCCCAGATGTCTTTGTTCAGTCTATATGCAATTGCCACATGCTAATTGCATGTCTTAAGGTAACACATATTAGCAGAAAATTATTAGTGCAAATTGGTTTGGTTGTGCAGTACGAAATGACCGAATATATTACTGCATAAAAGATCTCTCAAAGTAAAAGAAAAAACTAACAACTACCCTGTACTTTATTAGGTCTCTGTTAGTGAACTTATTGAAGAATTCCAGGTTTAACAATTTAAAATGAGCTATTTGGTGCATTAGATTAAAATATATGCTATTGCCGAAGTAATAATGAAATACCTTGCAGCCGTAGGTGAGTATGTTTTTGCGAATATAAATTTATGATTCGATATTTTTATTTAAATTGTGTCACTGTCTCATTTTACTTACATGTCCATTGGCACCAATAATGATACTTCTGTCTAGTAAGAGAAAATGCTAAATATACTGAAGAAACAGAAATATTAAGATCCCTATATAAACCAAAAAAGCATATTCCAACTTATTCCAGCAACTTTTCCTGAAGTATGACCACATGGTGTCAATAACTGTAGTCCTCTCCTGTATCGTAATTTACCGAATTATCCCTGACGCAAACATGATGTGTTTTATATTATTATTAATTTTATTTTTGTGTATTTGTCTATGTGTATAGCTCCATGTGCAAGTTTTGGTACTTCCACCAATACTGGTTTGTTCCCAACTCCACTCCATCGTCTTTTAGATGATGTTTAGACAGATATTGTCTGTTAATGCCAAATATTGCTTATTACAGTCAAGTCACCATTTTGCAAGTATTGTCTGCCGGCCAGCCTGAGGCATTTCTCATGTTGGAGTTTTCTCTTCCCTTACAGGCTTACAACAAGCTCAACAACCAGGTGTATCCTATAGTTCCATGGCAGGTAAGCAAGATTTACGCAAGAAGGTCTGGTCTTTGTGCAAAGCTGGGTTACTGTATTTATTTTCCCTACACATTCTCCTTAGAAGGCAAGAAGCTGCTTTAAAAAGAGAAATTTCCCAGCAAAGATTAATTAAGTGCTAGTATCAGGTCTTTGATAAAGGAACAGGGCTACCAGTCATTGATCATATTGTATTAACTCACCCTGCAGTCTCATCTCTGTGGAACACATATACTATGAGACTGCATCAATGCGCATAGATAGCTGGTCCAATGCATCACCTGTTCTAACACATGATGAGTCAAGGAGCTTTGAGACGCTGTCCAAATGAATCCACTGATCCATCTATAGCAGTACGTATTAATCACAAAAATAATGGCTGCCCTGAGTGCTTTAAAAATAGTTTTTACACTCCTGTTTATTGTAACTTCCTCATATCCCCTCTGTATTACTTAGAGAACCACTGATAAATCAAATTTCCCCTCTGCAGCCTAGTGGAGTACAACAGAAGCTTTGTATGCTATTAATATTATTAATTGCATCTGCAGTTCCAGTGCTGAAAGGAACACAGCTGCTTTACGGAAAGTGTTGTGGGTTTATTCAAATGAATCATGGGAGATTTGTAACATAAGCTAATAGTTATAATAAGGATGCTGATATGATAGAGAGAATGGACAGTAATTATAAAAGTCAAGACAAACATGGCTCTACACTGAATAATAATAATAATAATAACAATAATAATTCCTGTATTATAAAAGTATGATTTTGCTAATAGTAATATTGATAATTTTTGTTGCATCGTTTTCATTTTAACTCACTGGTTGAAACTGGATGTTCAGTCAGTGTTCATTCTACTGACGTTTCAAACAAAATGTACCCAGACACATGTACACGCACTCCGCACGCACGCACGCACGCACAAGCACGCACACACACACACACTCAGAAGACACATTGGTTTGTAATTATATTATTGTAGGGACTCTCCATTCATTTCTATGGGGAAAACTCTAATCCCAACATGACACCCTTAACCCCTACTCAGCCCTAACCTTAACCATAAGTAACCAAACAAAATACGAGACTTTTAACATTTTTAGTCTTTTGATTGCATTAACAGATCATTGTGGGTACATGAGAAATGGCCCCCACAATGTCAAAATGACATCATTTGTCCCTCACAATGTAATATAAACATAATTCACGCACACACACACACACACATGCAATATTAAATTAAAAAGTGGCAACAGAAATGCTAGAATTATCATTATCAAGGCATAAAAGCAATTATCAAACAAACTTGTACAGAGCAAATAGCTTTATTTAAGAATATATTTTTTATTTGATAATTGAATAACTCCAGGAGACTGCTAAACATCCTACAGGAGTTCTTATACAGTGACAATCATAAAAGACCATTCATTGCTTTGTAGAAAAAAATAAAGAAAATTATGAACTTCAGAAGACAAGCTTTATTTTTCTAAATGTTTTAATCAAAAAAAATGTTTTGTAATTTCACCATTACATTTCACCAATTTCACCAATTTTGCCCATGCGACCTCTATAGAACATATCTAATAATACTGTGTATTAAGATATAGTGTCTACTCTTATCTAGTAGCTTCAACCCTTATTCTTCTACAGGGACCTCCGTAGTTCTTGGCTCAGTGAAAACAAAATTGTTATTTCAGCTGTATGCTAAAAAAAAGAAAAGGCAAATATGATGTGAAAAAGCAGAATACTGCATTTTATTTCTTGATTTCTGGTCAGGTGTGTTCACCTTTCTATAATAATACCAATTCAGATCCCTATTTTAGCTGAGAATAAGAAGTAGAACAAGTGAATTTAAACACACAATATAAATCTGTGAATCTTTCTGTGGTGTTCTGTGGCTAAAGTTCAGCTCTTCTTAAATGAGGGTGATAAAATCATAAGCTTGGTGGAAGAGGAGGGAGATGGAAAGAAATTAAATGAAAAAGGGGGCCACACATACTGTATATTTTTAGTTTCAGAGATTCTGCTGGAAGATGATTAGCTCAAGGTATTGATGTGAACTCCACAATAATGTACAGTATGGGTTGTTCATTTCCAGTAGCTGTCTTCTATACATCTATTTTTAATAAATACTCACCCAAATAGGTTTACAGATTTCTGGAAAAATGTGGTAAACAAGCCAAATTGTAGGCAAAAGTTACAATGGGGAAAAAGGGACTTGTTTCAGTTCAGCTGGATGTTAAATCTCACTATTCAGTTTATTAGATTTGTAATGGTAATTAAAAATTCCCATGATGTACACATGATGGCACATAAAGCAGGTACACGTTGGGGTCATAAATTAAAATTAAATCAATTTGATTGTGTAATGGAATGCATTAATTTGCCATAAAGTGATACTCAGTAATCACAGATAAAAGACGGACTAAGGAAACGGTTTAGTGAACATCTGAAATAACAAATTGTATTTTTCTTCTTTGGGGTTTTTCTTTTCGCAAACAGGACAGGTTAGGGTGAGTGAGCTTGTTTTTGGGGCTGAGAAAGTGAAATCAGTAGAACATTCAGCAGACAGACAAATGAGAAATAGCATTTTGCTTGTTACCATGAGGTATTCTGATTGAAAGTACGGCTGCCAAAGGGAAATATATCATCACCTTTAATATGACTTAACACGTAGAATAACCCCATGCTACCATGGTATGTATACGTCGGGAAAAGTGTTTATAGACGGATGAATCCCTCTGCATACAATAAACCCAAATGTTTAAATCCAACCATGAGACATAACTCATCTCCAGCCAAGTCTTTCATAACGAAGAACACAGAGTCTTTCTCACTTTTCATGACTAACAGTCGGCTGCCAGTTATCTTAAAGCTGTCAGAGTTACCTTCCCCAGAGAAAGCATGTTTATTTTGTACATAAATCATTGTAAGAAGCAGAAATGCATAGTGTGGGCGTGCAGTTGTACCAGTGTAGATCTGTTATTCCCAAGAGGAAACTAAAATTTATCATGGTCTTTTTTGTGCTGGCTTGAAAATGAATGCACATTACCATGCATACAGATTTCCAAAAGACAAAAAGGAAGTCATTTCTTATACCTATTAAAAACTTTATTCTTTTTTAATTAGACCACTTCCTGGTCCCTAGACTGGCCATTTGCAGAAGGGGCCAGTTTTATTTGTCAATACTTTGCACTCAGGTTGTGCCTTAACCTGCCTCACCAATCACTGAAGCACTCCAAGTTGCTCGTTAAGCTGCTTTTGGAAGAGGTACCTGGAGACAAATTGAAATACTTGTTAGAAATAGATTTACCTGTGCAACAATAATGGGAACGTGGCTCTTATTGGTAAGTCTATTGATATGCATTGACCCTGGGTTTCCTCATTGAGCAGTATCAGCAGGTGATGAATGCAAAATAAAGATTCTTGCGCCAAACTACTATACAGCATTTTTGCTCTGCCCAGCCTTCATGCAATGCTCTACAGAGGGCACTTGTGAGTGAAAGAGAGGGCAATAAAAATAAACAAATAAATAAATACAGTATATCAATTTTCAAGTGTATGGAATACAGTACTGCTCAAAGGCTTTGTGCCACAGTCAGACCAACAAACATTATTGATAGATCACCAGGATTTCCATCAGTTATTCATCATATTTGCCGCAGTCTGATGTATGTGCTTCATCTGGAGCAAGTGTTGACCCCTGGGACCCTATAAATAAGCCATTATGATTTCCATTATAAGAGTCTCCTGCTCAAATACATACATGCATACAAAAAACTGAATGTAATATTGAGTGTGCACACTTTTCATTCATTCATTCATTCATTGGTTCGTTCATTTTCTATATCCTTTTGTCCTGTGCAGGGTTGCGGGGGTCCAGAGCCAACCCCAAAAGATATGGGAGCAAGGCAGGGAATAAACCAGGAATTTATTTATTTATTTAGCATAAATCCCTGGTATGGAAAACAGAATAATCTGTAGCTATACACGTAATTTAAGTAGTAGCTATATACATTCTACCCCCGACTTCTAAAACATCCCGTGCATATTATATTTGGGGATATACATGAAAAATGCGAATACTGCAAGAAAATAATGTACACACCCAAGGGAAAACAATAAAGCAATATTCCACCAGAATTGAAAAGAACTTAAATCTCCAAACCATTATTTCTTTAAATATGGGGATGTATAAGACAGGTAGAAAGTAATATGCCAGGGCTGCAGGATGCATAAATTAATGAATAAAAGTTTAACTACTGATCATTTGGAATATAAACCAAACTGGTTTAATCCACAATATTTGCCCCCAATTTTCCTTGGGAAAACATTCACAAACACCAGCAGAGATGTGGGAGATTTTAGTACAAAATATCAGGTAAATGTTGCCTGTATAGGCTGTACGTTTCTGTAGCACATGGAAGGATGCTTACTTATCTGACAGGACAGGACAGAGCTGACAGGTGGACTACAAGTCAATGGATCCAGGGCGAAAGAGAGCCAGATTAATGTACCCTCATCATTGTTTTAGGCAAACCCCGGTAAATTGCAGCATGCCAGTTCCAGTAGACCAAACTGTAAATATCCCCACAATATTCGTCTGAATATCCCTAAATGGGTGTCCATTCCTCATGCACTACATTGGACTGATCTGAATTCCCTCCTTTTTTGTAATTTGGTGATTCTTTAAGGTTTCGTAGATCAATAAATTGATTGAAATTCTCGGACATAATTGATTGAGATTCTGGGACATGAATATAGTCTAGCCATAAAACGTCTCGTAGTGCTAGGTCCTTTCTGAATCATTCTTAGAAGGGCTATAGAAAACCCCCTGGATGGACATGTTGGAAGGCTGTGGGTAAGCCTCATGTTATTTTAGGGTACATCAAATCCACTGCTTCCATGGTTCATGAAGCCATTTCCAGAAAGAGGAACCACAGCTTGCAATAACAATCAGGCCAAGGCACCATTGATAGTAAAGAGAGCTTGCTGATGCCTCGAGGGAGATGGAGATGTTTGCTACGAAGACGCGCGAAGGTGACATTGATACAATACTTGCCATCTTATCTGCCTGCTGTGGCCTTTGCAATTTGCTTTTGATTGTTTCATTGACTTGCTAGCAGCAATTACCATTTCGTCCTGCGTACACCGAAGCGAGTAGCTATGCGGGGGCTGTAGCCGATGACCTAATCAACAGCAATCAGGCAGACCACTGTGCAAACCACAATCGAGAAGCTTTGTGTTATTGCTAAGGCCATAGATCGTAGGAAGCTTAGCTTATGAAAATATACAGTGCCAAATGATCCAATGCATAGACCACATAGCTACAAATGAAGAACAGCATATATTATTTCAACATTGTCATTCTGTTAATAACCTGAAAAAATATTATTTATTCTTATTTTTCATTCCGGTTCCAAGAAAAAGCTACAATGTTACTGTTCCTGTTAGCCCTGAATCACTCTGCGGCTTCTTTCTTTCGCTCTGCCTATTTATTTTATTCCACCTCGACTTTTCCTTCCTAAAATGAGCAGGATGGATGCTTCAGCTCTTTCTCCTCTGGTTTTAAAAGCAATCTCCAAACAATGACCACGTTAAAAGCATCCTCCTGTAGATGGAATCTCATCTATTTCAGGTTAGATGGCACAGCACTCGGAATCGTATTTCAAGATGAGATGTTGATGGTGGCCCTTTAATGTACAGATAAAGGGATGTTTGGTGGCTGTTCTGGCTAGATTAGTGTACTTGTGCCATCATAACAAGGAAATGTGTTCGGTTTTGTCTGAATACTCCAGGTTCTGTGGGGGGAGTATTTTGAGTGGAGTGTTTTCTATGCATAAAGTCTATGTTTATGAAGTGTTCAGGATGCTTGCTTAATTCAGTAAAAATATAGCAACTTCACTAGTTTTATAACATTACTTTACTCATTGCTTCATTCTTTTGTTTACAACAAAAGATATATCACATTAGAGACAAACTGTAGTTTTATGTAAAACATTCATTTCAAGTAGTAATTGAAACCCAAATTATAGTTCTCAAAGAACTGTTTTGAGTAAATTATAATAATAATAATAATAATAATAATTGACACGCAGTCTTATTGGGTGTTTTTTAATTAGTAATACCTTTGCAATGACATAAAACACTAAACATTTGTGTTTAGTATCCCTACAATTGTAATTAATGGCAAAATGGGAATAAGAGAACTGAACAGTCAAAAAAATTATGACACATAATATAAAGATAATGTCCATTTGGAGGATATGTTAATTATTGTGTGTGAGTGTATGAGTGAATGAGAAAACTCACTGGTTAACATGAAGTGCAGAATTTTAAAGCACGATTTTAAACTTGTAAAATTGTTTCTGAACAGCACAACAGCTAAGTGGCTCCCGAGTCTCCCAATTGGCCAGTCTGGGCCTGGCTGTGAGCTTGTTGTACTTGCTTTCTCATATAGAAGCTTTCGTAAAAAAAAAAAAAAAAAAATGGACTTCCTAATTAAACACACTTAGACCTTGCTGAGTGGTGGCTCGGTCTGCAGTGTCGATGCTCCAGTGCCCTTGTTCTGCAGGTGTACAGTTTGCACGTTGGCCCTGTGTTGCTTGCTTCCTCTCACTTCCCACATACACACAGGTAGTGCTCTGAAGGGCTCGGTGATAGAATGGCATCATATCTATGCTGGTCGCCTCCCTTGTGCCCTGTGCTGTATAGCAATGTTCCAGCACCTGTGACCCAGTACTGGGTAAGTGAATGAAAAATGAATCAACGCATTTATATACTTCATTCACCTGATCATTTATTAACATGCAATATATATTTTAATAAATCAATAATGCACACTCCGTGGTCCATTATCACAACTCTTTGTTAACATATGGACTAAAAATATTGTTGCACAGCATCATCTCACTCCGAAAATTCACATTGGCCAACATGCTCTGCAGCCAGATTTTATTTTGTCATTTAAGGTACCACTGGTGATCCAATTCAACTTTACATTAAAACGCTGTCTCTATGAAATATTTATGTTTGACTAAAATAAGGAGCAGGACAGGTGCTCAGCAGGTAGCCCCTATGGACGGCCTTGCATACCCAAGTTGTGGTTTTCCTGGTTTACAGAGCGTTATCCACCACACCAGCTGGCCTTTCTGATGGCGAAAGCATCGCAACAATACAAATGTGGGAAGTCGCACCTGATTCGAAATCTCGGAACATCTTATATGGAAGACTTTCCCAGCAATGTACTCAATCATTAGGCTATGAGAGTGCATCACAGAAATTGAATTTGGATCTCACTTATCTCTACTCCGGCAATGTCTTAAAGGAAAAGCTCCATCCCGTGAACTCAATAAACAGCACATTAGTCCACACCGTGTGAGTTGACGTTTATAACACCCGATAGGCAAAGCTAAAGATGCAGGTTTCATTCATCTCCATACATGCATATACTGCCTAGGTGAATATTAACAAATCCATCAGAGACAAGACCAGCTTGCAGATGACAGATGAATGAAATCGGAAGTTAACCCTGGATTGAGTGATGCTACAACACCAGTTCCTATCAAAGTTTAAATCCCATGTAAAACGTTGATGCTTTTTCCCATATCAATATCTGCATTTTTTTGGAATTATACACTTCACATTTGGTACAGTATGTACCCTATATAATTAAATGCTTGATGTTACTTTGCTTAATTCTTTAATGAGAAGAATTAACAGTTCACCATTTAACAAGGCCCCTTGAGTTAAAATGCTCACCAGTGTTGTTTTATTTGAACATTTCTCGGGCATGAAGTCATTATAATTCAAACAAAAACCAATAATAAAACCAAGAAAGAGTAAATATCTCTCATTTATCATACTGGGAAATAATGTGTCAGAGTCAGAGGTCGCACATTCCTCTTGCTTGTTCGGCAGCATTATATTAGAAAAAATAAGAAAAACACGTCTTCCTCTATATCTAAAATCAGTGTACACAAAGGTCACCATGTTCTCAAATTATACTCTGGGTATTTGCAGAGCTTTCTAAAACACTCTAATGGATTTTCAAAGGAGGATAAAACTAAAAAAAGAGATTGTTCATATAATCTGATGTTAAGTCAAAATGGAATGGAAATGCATTCCAGGAGCTTTGGAGCACTGAGTCCTGCTAGTTTGTGCTAATTTCTCATTTTGGTGTGTTGCGCTACAAACATCAGTACTACTTATTCGAAATGCCTTGAAGTACAAGTGCAAATGTCCCTGGAAAGAAGTGTAATTATACATCTGGCAGGTTACTTATTGCAAGGTTTAAATAGATGAAGAAGACTTTCTGAAACAAAAACCACACACAAATGGTTAGAAGCCAGCATCAAGAGAAAAATCATGACCAAGTAGCCAATTAAATTTCAAATACAGCTATCAAATACCTATGAAAACAGATGACCTATCACAAGGTTCTATCAACACTAATCTGCTGCATGTCATTAAACGTGTTTAGGCTAACATTTGCTCCGTTTACTGTAGACCCAGTCCTGGTGACCGCTGTTAGCTGCAGAAACATAAATGAATCCTCGATCCAGCATGCCTCTGACCAACGCAATCTTTGGATCATTTAAGATTTGTGCCTTAATGTGTCCATTTTCCAAAATGTAATCCCATCAGAAACATGATCCTTCTTTAAACCTGTCCAGTAAAAGTACAAACAGGTTTGACAGGATTGTGATATCTTCACCTTAAAAATATACAGCATCTTTTCTGATGTAGCCTGTTATCTTTGCTGTTTTAGCAGGGAATCAAAATATATCCAGGTCTACAGTACTTAACTGTGTACAGTGTGAATTCTGTGATGGTTTCAGCCATCACAGAGACAAGATGCAAACTGCTGCAGCAGTGAAAATGCAAATGTGCAAAATTAAATCAGTGTAGATGGGACTGCAATCACCAGAAATTTGTTGATAGAATTTGCAGAGATACTTTTGGAATTTGCAGAGATCTTTATAACATCATAACCAATGATAGGACATCACATTATAATCACTGTAGTATAAAGGCTATGTTATAGATTAGCTATCATCCATCCATCCATCCATCCATACATCCATTTTCTGTAATTGCTTGTCCTACTCAGGGTCGCAGGGGATCCGGAGGCAGGGCAGGGTACATTCATACACCATTCATACATAGAGGCACATTAGCTATTGCTTCAGCCTTGATTCTACTTGTGTTCATATTGTCAGGAATTTTCTTTTTTCTGTTTTGTGCTGATGTGGTAATGCATGGAAATGGTAAGATCAACCACAGTGATGTAATTTTGTCACATATGACCACTTTACATCAGTGTTTTCCTATCCAGGCCTCAGGGACTCACAGATGGTCCACGTTTTTGCTCCCTCCCAGCTCCTTGCTAGAAAGTCCACTTTTCTGAAGGAGCAAAAACATGGACTCTCTGTGTGGGAAACACTTCTCTACATGGATCATATAGATATTCACAGTTGAGTAATAACATATTTTAGATGCCTAGGTCTAAGGGCCTTCCTCAGCATCACTGCTGGATGTACGTTGTTTTGAACACCGACCTTGTGAGCCGATACACATCTATTCATTTACTTTGCAATTTCTTTTGACTTACTAATCACTATAAAACCACTAAGGTGTAAAGACCTGGACAGAGTGTTTCTGTTTCTTGTCAGCATGATGACTGGATTCCCCAAGGCATTATAGACAATGACTTAACTATCTTTCGTCTATAAAGAAATTAGACTCCCATCTCTTCTCACAGCTGTACTTTCTAGTCCATAACCATTTAGCAGTTGAGTGGAGCAAAGTCAAAGCAATTGCAAAAGTATCTAATGGAGAACTGAATCTATTCATCTTCAGCCAAAACCAGAGGGCGAATCACTCAGTAGGCTTCTTTCTTTAAATCTGTTTAAAAGAAGTGTCTCCCATTGCAACACAGGAAAATGCTGTGGGACTCTTTTGTGGCACTGAGACTGCGTGGGCACTTTGCAGATTCGGGTTGCATAATTCCACCAAGGAGTAGCTGGCGCTCACACATCTGAATTGATTATTATTTCTGAATATATATATAACTTTTTCTTTTCCTCCAACAGATCTCCTCAAGAAAAATGCCCCCCATCGCCCTACACGCACCCACAAGGTTGTGACCTAAGGCGGTAATTGAAAATAGCGAAGGTGGGAAGAATTTAAAAGAATGAAAAATCCAACGGGGCACTTTCCATGGGGAGACAGAGCTCAGCTATAAGGCCAGGTAATCATGGGCAGGATGGATGGTCAAGTCTCCACCTTCTGCACAGTCATTAAGCACTTGCTTAGCTATGCGGCTCTTTTTCAACCTTTTCCTTTTTCCTGTCCACCATCCAGTTCCTGCCTGACGAGATGTTATAATAACTGCCTGAAAAACTTGTAATTATGCAACCATGAAATTCATATAGGCATGAATAGGATAACCATTTATCCATCCACCCATCTATCCATCCATTCATCCATTCATCCATCCATCCATCTCCTGGTCAGGGTTATGAAAGGTACTGAAGTCTCCTCCAGGCAGCATAAAGCACAAGGCTGGAGTTCCACTCTGGATAGGATGCCAGTCCATTGCAAGGCATGCGCACACACTCACACACACAAAATCATCCTGCATTGGAAACTTAGAGACATGACTAAGATGTCGTTGATCTTTGTGATAAGACAAAGTTCTGTGTTCATGTTTTTTTTTTTTTTTTTTTTTTAAAAACTTTGCAAAATCTTGCATCACTAGTTGATAGGTTAACTTGTTGTAGGTCATTTTGATTCACCACTTGAAAGATGAAATGACATGTAGAACACACAAAAAAAAGTTAACCTTGGGATTTAAAGGCATGGCTGTTGATAGGCAAGGGGAAAAACAAATGGGAGCATAAATCATTTGTTTCCATGCTCTGTTGAAGACTGAAATTATTGCATTTCCTGATATATATACAGTATGTGTAAAATATGATTAATCACTGAATGGAAAGTAGTTTGATCTTTTTATCTTAAAGAATTAATGTCTCTAAAATTTAAATCCAAGACAGGCCATCACCAAAAAAGACACAAAGAAATTTCTATCCTGACACATGTTTTGAGTAATATTTGACTTATTCCTCATTTTTAAATATCATTTATTTGAGAGTATGGTTATTATGACTGACTTTTTCTATCAATTCATCCTCCATAGTAATACAGGGTTAGTGTTTTTGCCATTTGCCAACACATGCATACACATGCACATGCATAAGAAAATGAATGTCACATGATGCTGGACATACCTTCATACGCAACCATTATCAAAATACACGCACCAAAGTTATTAATATGAGCATACAACATAGAAGGCAATGGTATTGATTTAGTGGTCAGTCACGTACCTGCTCTCACCTGTGGTCACAAGTATTGGGTAGTAGCCAAGATAATGAGGGGGGTGACTGGACTCAGCCTTAGAGATGAAGTGAGGAGCTCAGACATTTGGAAGGGGCTCAAAGTAGAGCTGCTGCTCCTCCACATTGAATGGAACCAGCTGAAGTGGCATCTACGTGTGGCATCTACCTAGGATACCGTCTGGGTGACTCCCTGGGGAGGTGTTTCGGGCATGTCCAACAGGGAGGGGGCCCTGGCAGACCCTGGCCATGACTGTATCTCTCGACTGGCCTGGGAACGCTGCCAGGCATAGGCTCCAGGCCCTATCCAAGTTAAACAATTGGATAAATGTGCATAAATTGTGGATAAATTTACACTAATTAAACACAACTAGAAACAGCTGATAACAAGAGGATTCCACACAAGTTAAATGAGGGGGCGTGGCACACAGGGGGATTGAATGAGCGGGACATGACAATCAAATGTGCGAATGTGAAGGATATATTTCCACAGAGCTGATACGATAGCTCCATCGCACGGGCGTTACTGAACAACTAGCCACCAGGTGATGTCGCGCTAAGGCTACAAGCATGTCCACGACTTTTTTTTTCAGGCTAGACCTAATTTTCTCTGATAGAAAATTGGATTGGTTTGTTATCCCACCCCCCTAAATTTTGATCCAACATTTTTGGCCAGTACTGGATTCAGCGATAGTGGGTGTCGGATTGGAGGCATCTCTGGTATTAAAACCTGCGACTGGATTCATCCATCTTTCAGCACAGAATAATCAATGCCAGTCAAAACAAATAATGTTTTGTTTATTTTCAATGTACTCATAAGGATCATCAAGGCCTTGTTCATCTCAGTATGTGGGTGAACTGACAAAGAGATGGACTTGGAGAATGTTTGTTTGTTTGTGTATTTAAATTTGGCTGATTTATTTGGTTTTTTTTGTTTGTTTGTTTGTTTTTCAGCATCAAAGCAATCTTGCATGCTCATCTGCCATGAACCATATATTGTTAAAGAACATTTTCATACATAAAAAAGAAACACATTAAAAGGAAGATAAAAGATACGTAAAAATAACCGCATTGTTTATTTTGCTTACCTATTCATTTGTTTGTTTGTTTGTTTAAAATCTTTAAATTATTTTCAATAATATAAAATGCTCCTTTAGATATGAGGTCCATCAATCTTTGTCTGTGATTTTCCCACTACCCAAAGGAGGATTCGTTTGAGTTCTCTTTCTGAGTACAGATCCAATGACGATATGCTTGCTTTGAAACCCGATCAGAGCACCTTATGTTTTGACAAGCTGGAATGGCCCGCCCCCCCCCCCCCTCATATTCTGCCCCCACGTCAGTCACCAGCTGAGGTAGCTGGTCACAAAGTTTGCTTTGACATTTCTGTGTAATATCAAGAACAGTTCTTGTCAAGAACTATTTTGTCAGCATGACTCCAACAGAGAGATTGTGATCAGCCACTGTGGCCGTGCCTTACGGAAGAGGAGCGAGCCTGTCTGCTTTCTAATGTGTGTTTGGTCTGTCAAGCTCAAGTTCTGGGACGGGATCTACTTTGGACAGTCTGGTAAACAATGTTTCACATAAATACAAAACATATAACAATACAGCGATGTATTTGCACATCATGTTCAGTAAAATGAGATTCTTCTCATGCTGTGATGGTTAACATTACAAATGCAACTCCAATTCACCTTAGCATGTTCTGGATTGCAAAGGCAGAGACTGGGCAAAGACTCAAACACTGGTCTCAGGGGAGATGCAATAGTGCTGTCCACTGCACCCCCATGCTACCTCGGAACAGTGCATAACTGATTAAATAAAAGATTATTTGAGCCTCAGTGCAGCTGTCATGTAGGTAGAAGCATAGCACAAGCCACATTATCTATTTAAATATGTTATCTACATGTACTATATTATTGTGCAGTAACATCAAATTATACTTGGCAGGAAGGTGACTTATATGTCATATACTACTATTCTAAAGAGTTGTTCTTCCTGTGTTTTTTTCTGTGCATGTTTATTTGGTCCCACGGTCCAAAAACATTCATCTAAAAAACTGTTTTCTCTAAATTGCCCCTGTGTATGCCCTGCCATGGACTAGCATGCTTTATCCAATTAATCACACAGCACAAAATTCATATATTTGGTTCACAGTGTGAATCTGACTGAGATTTATTGTCTTGCTGTGTTGAGGTCATTTTCCTGTTTCTACAAAAGCTCCTTGATGAGGAGATCATCACCTGCAGCACTCAGAATACATCCAGGACACTTTCTGATACTAATTTTCCTGTTAAGCAGTTGAGCTTATACCCCAGGGGGACAAAATCCTTTGATATTCGGTTAAATTTCCTATTCATGGGATTCTTTTCCCCTGTAGTGGTCATCAGTGACAGTGGGATTACTTTTAGTCATTACATCTACTAGGAAGATATGTGATTTGCAAGTTCATGGGGACTCTTGTAGATTTTCACCCAACACCATGGGGGAAATACTGAACACAAGAGTTTGCCTTTATCCTTAAAGTGTTCTCTCTACTCCACCATAACTACTCCATTAACTTGGGGCACCTGTGGCTTTCACTTTGATGCCTAGCGTTAGAGAATGAATTTTGTCCATTTTACAGACAAGACACACAAAACAGTCTGCTGTAAATGTAAACTAGGTGCCCAGACATTGGCTAAATTCAGTTGACATTCTCAGTTTTTATTTTGATATTATTTTTTGACCATGGATGTGTGCTATTACATACCCTTAAGCAACCAACTTAGCAAGCAAGAATTATTTGAAAGGATTTATGGATAGTGATCAACTACTTACTTAAACATAATGACATAAGATGGTTTTATTGTACCCAAAAAATCAGAGCATAAAAAGTCTAATAGCAAAACTCACTATCATGATTTGGAAACTAGTTGCACTGGATGGATTTTATCGTCTGGCAAGTCTGCAGCCTAATTTGACACAACCTTTGATATTTATCTAGCAAAAGAACATCAAATTCTTGATTAATGACTACAGTCCTTCCTTGACTTCAAGCTGCCTGTCAGTGTGAGGGACGCCACAACCCACAGCCTTCAACTTGAAGTGACAACTGTAATGGGATTTTCTGTCTTGTAGCTATTCGCTGTGGATTTGACATATTCGTAGGAGTCCGACATGTTCTAGGAGGGTTAAGTGCCTCGCAGAACACCAACATCTCTTGGTCACATGTCTGATTGAACATCATATTGCAAAGTGCATAATCCCCACTCTCAACATTTAATTAATCAGGAAAGGTTTTTTTTTCCATTGGGGGGGGGGGGGGGGTTGGATTGGAGGTAAATCGAAAAGCTTTTTGCTTATTGTCGGCATGATGAATGAACTTATGCGCATATCAAGTCAGTGGGTCAGCTAGAGTGGAAAAGGAGGGGTAGTGAAGACATGGGTGAAGGAGGGTGGCTTGAGGAAAAGTGAAAATTGGAAACTATTTTTTCTTGCCCCCAGAATGGTCACACTTCCCAAAGATATTTAATATGCAATGATGGTAATTCAGATTGATTTAGAGGTGCTTTACTATAACCTGAAGCTGTTCTGGCCTGCTGTGTAAACATCTGAGTGTCTGAAACAATGTGAAAGACACATCTGAAATAACTGATAACAGCTGTTACTCAGTTAAGCATTACACACCAGTACACATAAATTGCTGTCAAAGATAATAAAATGCAACAGCAATACAGAATAAATAATGTTTCACCATCTCTCTCAAGGAACTTCAATTATATTGAATCGTAAATGTCTCACTTAGTTGTATGCCTTACCTGTAGTATAAATAGCTGGATATATATTTGAGGGTGACTTTCTCAAGCTGAAGTAATTGCACCCCTGGCATTTAAAGCCCTAACTTTTTGGTAAAGACAAAGTCCTATGTCCAAACTATTGGGCTACCTGTGGCTTTACAGTATGTGTGCTTTTATTGGAACCTCAGATGTATATTAGACCTACTGCTTGAATGCGCCAAACTCTTTCTGCACCCAGTAATGAGTCTTTGTCACTCTGAATGCAGTTTGTGTAGTGCTTTGTCGGTAAGAGTGAAGGTGTTCAAACTATTCATTCCCTTGGGTGCAACCACTAGCTTTAAAGGTTGAAAGCTTGACTCCTACAGAGGGATCGCTATTTTTCTTTCATGCTCCACTATGTGGAGCTTGTACAGAATACCACAATGGTCTTTAGAAGTTCTTTTTTTTAGTCTGGACATTTTGCAATACTGGCTTTGAAAGTTATTCCTACTTCCCTTCCTTTGACATCACCTGTTCTCTTCGCAGCTGGCTTGACAAAGAAACCCATGTTGCTGCCGGTCAATAATAATAAACATTTTGGTGAGGTTTATGATGACAGAGCTCACTGCTGGAAGGCCTCTCGGGATTTGCTGCTGGGAGGTGAAAAAAGTACCTTGCATTATATCTCTCTGCAGGAGTTCATACCCAATTATGGCCCCATAAAGTAAAATTATTTGAGATTTTATTTCAATGTATATTAGCTCGGCAGCATTGTCTGCCTCAGTAGGCATAGCATTTGTTAAAATAAACTGAAATGTCTGTGATTACATCCAAGAGAGATAGACAGTTATTATAAAATGCACGCTTTCAGTCTTCCTCAATCTTCCCATTCACCAATCATTTAAGCTTTTGAGCCTTTTAGATAACAATGGCATGCAGCAATGCAGTGTTATTAATCCAGTGGCACAAAGAGGAGACCAATAAACTGCGTTCAGGATCCAGCAGACTATGGTTTAAACTGGGGGAGGAGACTCCAGTCAGAGCTCTGTGACATTATTGTCGGCTCCCTGAACTTCCAGTGGAGTCTCTGATTTCTTTTAGAATTGTAGTGATTAATTGTCATTGTTGACACACCAGAGCACAACAACGAAATGTGTTCTCTACATTTAACCCATATGTCACAATGAGACGTAGCAGGGGGCAGCTAATTCAGCACCCGGGGAGCAGTGCTTGGGGGCGGCACCTTGCTCAGGGTACCTCAGCAATGCTTTACTGGTCAGGGATTCGACACTACAATCTTTCAATTACAAGCGCGCATCCCTAACCACTAAGCCACCACTGCACTGACGATGTGTGATGATGATGATGATGAAGATTCTCACTATTGGTTATGGGTGGGGCCATTACCTAAGATCTGTCGTATTTGCCCTGTTTTTGTGGAGTTTGCATTTATGTATATTACTGTGATAATAGTTGCAGTGCACCCCTCCCCCTCCACCAAATTCTGTTTAAATCATTTTTTAGGAAGATGATTGGGTGTGAAACGTGTATTGTGATAAAGAGATAACTGATTATATTTAATGCTTCCATATTTTGCTACTAATACAGGAACGTGGATGATGAGGCCTATAAGAAGAAGATAATGTATAATGAAACCAAAGATTTCATCTTGGTGACCATGCATATGATGAAGATAAATTCATAATTAGTAATGATATGGTGACCACCAACGTAATGAATAATTGCTGAATATGATTGTTACTCCAGCTTCCAGCAGGGAAGTGAGCTGCCAATCTACATTTGAACATAAAGCAGATTGTTGGACTTTTAGAACCATCTTTACTAGTAGGAATTACGTCTGTTCTTATAATCTTTGACCTCTGAGGCATAGCAAAACTTTGATGTGTTCTTTCAGTTTATTTCAACTTACTTTTGGTTCCTGTCGATGTATTCCTCTAATTTTATATGCTCTATATTTATAGGCCTAATTTGTTGCCATATGTTTTAAGTGCTGTGTTATTAACCTTTGAATGTATTTATTACATTGATGATATTTTGTGATTGTATACATGCCTTTTTTCATAATGGATGATATTCTCTTCTTCTCCTTTACATCAAGTACACCAATCCAGGTCCTTCGTATTTAATTCAAATTTCATTTGTCTGTAATTGCTAGCATGTTCATTGTCAGGTGTCTGTGTGACAATGAGTTGATCTTTAATTAGACAAACTGGATTCAGTGATTGGTATGTGTATGGTTCATCAGCGGTGGTGCCACTGGAAGTGTGTCATAGGCCTGCCTTAGTGTGGGTTTTCATTTAGTATTCTGGTCTAAATTACATGTTACCTATATTGATTAACATTGCTAAATTGCTCTGTGAGCTACTGTCCTGAGATGAACTAACACGTCATCTAATGTGTGCCTCTAGGCCATAAGCCTGCAAAATACACGAGGCTCAAGCTCAAAGTGACAGCATAAGGACACTCAGTGACATGCATCTCATTGCTGCTTGCATGCATTATCAAGTCCTACATTGTGAGCTGTGCTTTAATTTGGCCACATACCGAGCTACTGAAAAATGAGAAACTCTCAACCAAGATTGCTTGGTACATTTGCATAGAAGAGCTCTCTTCAGCATTGTATAATTATAAAGTGAAGACAGCATCAATGATTTCTCTAGTAATTAGGCAAATAATAAGTATTAATAGAATATTTCCAGATGTTTCACTCAAGCAGTATTCATTTCCCATTCTTCTATTAAAATAATATGAAAAAATATTTTAAAATGCTGTATTTTGATGTATTATATATATGCTGTACTGTACAACAGTCAAAGAAAATGTTAAAGCTATTTCTCTGGAAAGTGAGTATATTTTTGCTCAGAAAAACAACAATAAAATAATAATCTCTTCTGTTCTCCAAAAAATTACTTAGATCATGTTAGCTGGCTAGAAAAACACAGCTAAGTTTCCCAAACAGCTCCATGGGGGCACAACAGCCATTCCATAGGCTTGTTGTATTTCACACACTGCTAAATTAATTGATTAACTTAGTGCAGTATTAATTAGCTATTATACGATAGAGGCTGAGTCAACAAATACATGGATATATCCTTAAATGTGTACTAAAACATAGAATAATATTTGTTTGTTACATGAATTAACGTGTTTCTCTGGATTTATTTCATAAAAGAAGCTTGTTCTTTTGAAGCTTTGAAGACCTTTTTTAATGCAAGTCCTTCCCTTCATTTTCTTCTTCTGTTTCTACTGTAATAAACTATTTCACACATTGAAGACATTTGCTACCAAAATGTTTTAATCAGTTTGAAGTTATAAGTTACATTATTAGAAAAATCACAATGCATGATAGAATTCATAATTGTGCCTATCTAAAGTGGTGTTTTGCATAAAATATTAAAATTTATATATAATTGCAACACACTGAGCACTATCACAAAATAAATTGGATAAACATAAATAAAACTTAAAACGAGTTATTTGAAACTGGAACTAATTTTCCAAATGCTTGTAAACAGGAGCGAAAACATAGCTACAGTAATTAGCTTTCTGACTTCCAGCTAGGCATTATAAACTCTAAATAAGACCCAGGTTCTCGAGATCAGTCTGCAGTATAAAAGGAGTGATTATTTAGGTATTATAATTAGGCTACTCCTTAAATATTAAATATTTACATGCATATTGAACTGTTCTACGGATTGTAGTTCTAGTGACATTTTTCAATTTTCCATCATGTGACATTTTCACCGACTTCACTACAAAGGAAATTTGTCCTGCTACTTATTTCTCAGGGTATTGGTCAAGTTATTGGATTCCCTGAATCCCAGTCCAATCACAGTAGTCATTACTTGGTGTGGGAGTTAACTGCAGGCAGGTTTTATTGGACTGGCTTGGCTTTCTGGGTGCCAGAAATTAACCACACGTTACTCATTCCATTGGACTGCACACTGATATTGTGAACCCTGGTCTGATTTAAAGTTCATGAGATCAACCTATATGTCATGGAGGTATCGTTTGTGCATGATTAAGCAGAAGTAGGTCTCTGTTTCACTGTATGCTGTAGCGACAGCATTGGAGAGTGTTACATCAGCTTGCATTTTCAGACTTGTGTGGCTTTAACACCGCCTGTGACTTGTTCTTCACTACACTAAGGGAAAACTGGAAAAAAAAACATAAAGCAAAACATAACTAAAAGCATTTCTGCCCAGCATCCTACTCAATTTGCAAAATTAAGAAAGTGAGGAACTCAGTGATAGCAGCAATGGAGAACATGATTTTTTATCATAATTAACATCGGTGGAAATTCTATGCACTCTTGAAAGCTGACACTTGAATTCAGAAATTGCCATTCGACCGTACAAAGCACTGATGCTAATTTTGATTAAAAAATAAATAATAAAAATATCCTCACCTGGTTTCTGCTCTCTGTTCCAAGTGCATAACCCGCAGAGAGCAAAATCCGGCTTCTGGTATCAGCCAGATCTTTTCTGAATCGCTCCATTAAAACACGTGAAGCACTCAGCGGGACTGACATTCAGGCCGTGCTGGCGCTGTCATCACCGGGGAGCAGGTCAAACAGTGAAATTTCTACATCAAATTATCAGCCAACGGGAAGGAAAAGGCTGTATAGCCCAGTAATGTTGCATTTCTTGCACTCCTGTCAGCCAAGGACAGGAATCAGAGTGGCTGTAGGGGTGTGTACACAAAGGAGGCGCATTAACATGCAAGCGGTGAACACAGGCCTCGCCGGTGGGTCTTCTGCCATAAGAAAACATTGACTTTGGCTCATGGTTAATCTACCTGTGAAGAATCTCCCTAGTATCTGGCAGTACATTTTCAGAATCCAGTTTTCAGTTCCAGAATAAATGCAGTGCCATGTTTGTTCAACCAGATTGTTTATTCTTCCTTTAATAAAATGGTATACATGTCATAACAAAATACAGGTAGCGGCAGAAATAATTTTATTCTAGTACATTTTGATTATCTGCATTGTTTTCGTAGACATGACACACAAAAGAACTCGCTACCGTCAGCATGTCTTGCACACATTCTTTCATTCTGTCACAGGTAATTCTTTATTTTTTTTCTGAAAGAATGAAAAAGGACAGAAGTGCAGCAGAGGGGAGGTTACCAAAGGGGCGGAGCACGTTAAAGCTGTCAGCATTCACACACCAATCAAGCCGATCTCTGATGCAACTGTGTAGGGGATCACTTGATGGAGAGGGGTGGACAGCTGATTCATGTGGCTACAGTGAGCTGAAGAGCCCATAGTGACTGCTGGCTCTGGGAACGTCCTGGTACACTGGTGCCACCTGGTGGTTGGTCTTCCAGAATTAAATGATACTGGGAGGGGGTTCTAATTTTTCTAATATTAATGAGTAGGTTAAGAGAATTCTTTCTTTCATATTTTTATCTCTGATAAAGGTGTGAACTGGGCCCCAAGCTTCTTTTATAAATTATAATTATTGCTCTTTTATTTTCTGCCACTATGAGAAAGTCTGAATCAGGATATCCAGTCTATGATCTGTGCAGATTTTCTTGTGAGATGTAAACTGTTAACCTCAGTACACACAAAAGCCTAAATTGGCTATACCTGGGAGGCACTAACTCTCTGTGGCATAGTGAGCAGTACTATCAACTCATGTCTCCAGGGCTGGGGGTTCAAAGCCTTTCCTGTGTGACCTGTGTTTGCATGTTACTGCACGGGCCTACAGCAGTCCAAGGATGTACAATTTAGGTGTGTGTGTGGATTAGGTTTATATTACAATGCGGGGACCAAATATCCCCCAAAATGTAATAAAAACCTTTTTTTTTTTACATTGTGGGGATCATTTTTCTGGTCCCCACGAAGATCTGTGATAGCAATCAGAAAACTAAAAATTGCAAAAGTCTTGTATTTTGTTTGGTTACTTATGGTTAAGGTTAGGGCTGGGTAGGGGTTAAGGTCGTCATGTTGGGAAGCGTTTTCCCCAAAGAAATAAATGGAGAGTCCCCACAAAGATATAATTACAAACCTGTGTGTGTGTGTGTGCGTGTGTGTGTGTGCCCTGTGTGCCCTGTGACAGCATCCCTCCTGGGATGTACCCCTGCAAGATGTACCTGTAATAGGAAACCTAACCTCTTCAGCTTAGTACAACTTAAGCAGTTCAAGGAAGAATGGAAATTCAGAATTTAACTGAATGTTTAGGTACAATGGAGTGACTGTGGAGTCACACTGACGCAGCGTGATTTTAATTAGGGTATATTACTGAATTTACTTGACTTACGTTTAGAAAAAAGTGTACTGATCTTGCTTAGCTTCTTTCAGGCAATATATGAGAAAATTCACCTTTTATAGGGCTATAATATGTAAACTAAACCAACAGAAACATAATACAAGTGTTATACCACACCAAAGAACCAAAACATCCCCATCTGCCAATAATAAAGAGGATATATAACAATCCTCTTTCTTCAGAATATGCATATCCCACTTTTAACACTGTTTAACACCGTTTCACTGTTTTGATGACTCTGCACCGGATAAGCATTTGGAAAGCTTTTTCTAATGTGTAGTCCTATGTACTACACATTAGAAAAATGTGGCTGCATAGTTAGGTGAATTAACTTTTGTGTGTGTGCCCTTTACTGACTTGGTGTCCCAAGATGGGTTATTCCCTGCCTTGTGCTGGTAGCCCCAAGGATAATCTCCAGGCCCTGTGCAGGAGAAGCGGGTTTTGGCAACAGATGGATGAATTCTAAAGTAAAAAAAAAGCATTGTATTCTATTCCATCAATATTGTTTGTTCCTAGCAATTCATACAGTATGGGGATATCTGGATGATTCCGATAACCCTTCTTCATGTAAGCAGTATGGTGCATGAGCTTTAGATATTGATAAACTTCTAATTTTAACGGCAACACTATTTTGGTTTCTTCCTGGAATAGTATGCAGTTGTGTTACTTTAATCAGCATCTCTAAATTCACCATAGTTTGTATGGAGAATATGTTTATATTTACTGTTCTGATGATAGTTGGTAGTGTGTGGATCATTGCAAAAGCGAATATGTGCTTTGTTTTTGCCCCATTGGTCACAGGATTACTCTGGGGCATAACATTGCAACTCGGACAATTGGATCAAGTAAATTCTCTCGATTTGTGATTCATGTCTGTGCGTTATGCCTATCCAAAATTACAAGCCTGAGATTAACGGGTGCAAAAATCAACGCACTTTGAGTTTGTCGGGTTTTATGGGTTAATTGCCTATTTATTTACATACAAATATTTGACAATAGCTAAGACCTGCATGTATATATTTTTTGAGATTTTTCTTTTCATTGTTGTTCTTTGATTTTGTGGCCTCTGTGACCCACTTCCCAATGGCTACCATGACAGTCCTTTACCAAGCGCTGCTAGTTATCTGAATTTCTGCAGTCACCCAGCTTAATTTGAATTATTCTGCTGCTTTATCTGACCTAAACAACTGTAAAAAGAAGGCATTTCTTTGGGCTGGATTTACATGGCCCATTATAGAACCTTATGAAGAAAGATGACAACATTTAAGGCTTTGTTTTCTTGTCACTGAAACAGACCTACAGATAAACTATGGGCTATTTCTCGCTCCGGCTCTGTCCTTGAAACCCTCAGTGGGAGACACACATGGGCCCGCACGGTCATTAGCATTGATGTGACAGACGTCAGAAAATCAGAAAACATCATGAATTAATGAGGCCACTCGCAGCACTCACACAGTCCCGGATTTATTTCCGAGTTTTACACATAAACGATTCCAGAAAGGACATGTAAGATTTTTATGCTAAATATGTGTGAAAAGCAACGAAGGAACAGGCCTGCAATCCATCATGAGAGGGAGAGGTTGAAGACTGTGGTTTTCCATATGAATTTACTCCATTCGTCCCTCTTCCCCGCATGTTGTGTAAATCGCTGAACTTTATGCTGTTTCACCCACACTAGCACCGACGAGAGTGTTTGATTACACACTGAAATGCCCCTTATTACAATTTACATTAATTACAATTCACTTGGATTGCCCCCCCCCCACTATTTACTCATCCCCTCACTATTTGTGTCTCAGTTATTCCAAATCAGTTCTTCCCTGGCTTTTAGATGATGTTCTTCTTTAAAAATATTTCTATCTGTGCGCGTTTGTTCCACTCAGTCTGACATATAACAAAAAGATGACAGTGATCAGTGATATAATTGCTGTGGGTGAATTTCGATTGACTATAATTATGGGCAGTTAATGTAAACATGAAAGGAATGTCAATATTCATGGGAGCACTCTGTCCATTATTTTGGTTGATTTTCATCTTTAAGGACCAATGTTATTTCCATCCATCCATCTTTGAAGTCTTTCTCCTAGTTGGGATGGGGGGTCAGGGCGCTGGAGCATCTCAGGCAGTATAAGGTGCAAGGCTGGGTCCACGCAGTCCAGCAACACTTAAATGTTATTAGGTGATCCTTACATTCAATACATTCAATTCATTATACACTACAGTATATGGTCATAAGTATTGTGAGATATGGCCATTACACTCACACCCCCCCTCCCCTTACAGCTGGAACAGCTGCCACTCTTAGGCTTTCCATAACATTTTGGAGTCTGTTGGATTATTTGCCTATTCACGCAGAAGAGCATTTCTGAGATGAGGCACTGTTCTTGGACATTCTAGTTCATCAAAAGGATGCTTGATGGTATTGAAATCAGGGCTCTGGTTGAACCAGTAAAGCTCTTCCACACCAAACTCAAACACCCATTTCTTTATGGACATTGCTTTGTGCATTGGGGCACAGTTCTGCTGGAACAGGAAAAGGGCCTTCTCCAAACTGTTACCACAAAGTTGGAAGCATAGAATTGTCCAAAATGTCTTGGTATGCTGAAGCATTAAGAGTTCCCTTCACTGGAATTAAAGGGCCAAGCCCAAGCCCTGAAAAACAACCTCATACCATTATGCCTCCTTCACCAAACTTTACCGTTGGCACAACGCAATCAGGTAGGTGATGTTCTCCTGGCATCCACTAAACCCAGAATGGTCCATCACACAGAGAGAGAAGCATGATTCACAGAACACATTCCTACTGCTCCAAAGTCCAGTGGTGGTGTGCTTTACACCACTCCATCCGACGCTTGCATGCAGCTGCTCAGACATGGAAGCCCATTCCATGAAGCTCCCAGGATACAGTTTTTGTGTTGGAGTTAATGCCAGAGGAAGTTTGGAACTTGTTTGCAGTTATTGAGTCAGTAGAGGGTGGCAACTTTTACGCACTATGTACCTCAGCACTCAGCAACCCTGGTCTGTTACTTTACATGGTCTCCACTTTGTGCCAGTGTTTCTGTTGCTCATAAAGACTTCCACTTTGGAACAATACCACTTACAGTTGACCATGGTATATGTAGAAGAGAAGAGACTTCACAAACTGACTTATTGCAACGGTGGCATCCTCTGACAGTACCATGCTAGAATGTTTGTAAACCTGTCTGCATTGCTAGGTGCTTCATTTGAATTGTGACAATAGGTCTGAACTAAACACCTGAATTCAATAAGCTGTGTCCCAATACTTTGGTTCATATAGTGTATATTGCTGGGACATTGTTTGTACACTACAATTGCAAAGCCCTGTGGGTAATTCCCAGTGAGAATTCAAACAGAGGTGCAAAATGGCAAACACAGTATACTGCACTAATTCAATAATGGGGAGAGATTTTGAACACACCCTCTGCTTGTTGCTTATTGGTTCTCACGGGCCAAGAGGCTGCCATTTTATTTTCCCCATTCCACTTAATTGTATTTTTTTTTTTTTTGTAAACGGAACAAACATCATTAATCTGTGACTCATTGGTCATGCTACCAGTTGACACCAGAATTACTGGCTGAAGCTCACAGAGTGTAAAGGTCATTCTACCTTCATAAGTGCCTTTTGCTATCCCAAAATCAATATTGTGGGTCTGGTTCATAAATAAATTTTTATTTGGCTGTGACAGGCTGAATGAATAATTTCAACAGCTGTAGCTACATCGAGATTTTTTTTCAAAATGTGACACAGGCTTTGCCTCTGTCTGCCAAACCAAGATAATGCGCAGATGGATGCACAATTTCCAAATTGCAGGCAACAGAATAAATTTTAGCGGATGCAAATTGATGTCAGACAAAACACAATTACAGATATAATTTTCAGACCACTGCCAACAACAGCAGAAGAGCTAATATTTTGGAAAATAGGATTCATTTTAAAGGATCCAATCAGGATTCAGCACATACAGTTACCAGCAGGCTGTTTCCTGGAGTGCATTGTAATTTTATGTTTATTGAGATATGTTCATTTGATTTTGTATTCCATTTTGTTTTCTTCATTCAGGTTCTGGGTATATTTAAAACTAACAAGTGAAAAAAATGAGTCACGTTGTCATGAGGCATGGACCGGGGAAGCAGGAACAGGAGTCGATGAATCGAGAGAATACAGTGTTTTAATTAGGAAAACACACCACTCTACATAAAACGACGTTATACGACATTAATGACCAGACTGGAGAAGCATAATTTAACACGAACTTAAATACACAGGAATAATTAACAAGAAAGAGAAACAGCTGGCAACATGGGGATTCGACACGGGGTAGCGAGGGGGCATGGCAGACGAGAGGATCAGATGAGTAGGGCATGACACACTTATGGCAAAATGTTGTACAAACATTATCCGTCTGTCTTTTCCTTTAGACATAAACTCAGAGACGTCCATGATTTTGGTGTAGCAGACAATACAAATGTTATTAAGAGCATGATATTCTTTAACACAATTTAGTAAACTCATCTTACTACAAGTATCAGTCGGGCATAACGCATTTAGAGAAGGTCTAAATAATAAGAAAACATAAATATACATATATTGTTCTCATATTAATGTATTTCTTTTCAAACTAATCATGTACTTCATAGTCCCAAGTATTACATATGTACATATCTACTTGTTCTTTGCATTTTTCTAGTCACATTTCTTTATCTTGATGATTTTTAATAAGAATTCAGTTAGTATTGTTTGGTTTATTTACCGCACTACTCAGTAATTCTTATTACACATGATGATAGCAATTTTAATAGTTTCAATATTTCCTATTTCTAATTGACATTTACTACTAACTTGTTTCCACATTTGTTTTCATATCACCTGTGTCTCATATTTCAGTTGGATAATAGATATAACACTTGTGATATATTTCTGAAAACAACAAAATCAACAATGTTTCAACAATTGTTGCGCAAAAAAGAATCACTTTTAAACATTTTTACCTTTTTTGACTTTTTTGTACATCTCTCGTACACATCTTCTCAGGTAGTGAAAGATATTTTCTCAGATCCACAGTAATAATGCTAGTGAAGTTTGGGCTACTGTTACGAGGAGCGAGCCAGGGAGGTACAGTTGGCTGGAAGGTTCAGCGTTAAAGAGGAACCGCTTGCTGTGGGGAGGAAGGAAGAGTGGCAGCAGGAAGAAAGGATCCTGTGTCCACCTGCAGGGGGCGGCAGGGAGACATCCCTGACCACTGCCCTTCCACCATGCAACGTTCTGGGATTAAAGGAAAACCGTTGCAGAGAGGTGGCTTCCAGCTGATGACCCTACAGCTGGATGGAGGCACTGGTGGAGGACTGACAGTCAGCAATTCCCAGCAGGTGTGACCCTTAACTGTGCATGCAGCGAGTAATCTTTCTTTTTTTAGATTACACCGGTCCAATTCAACTCTCATCCCCTGCAAGAAAACCAGCCAAATTTTACTTAAAAATATTAGGACTAGAGAGGGAACATCAATGAAAGCAACCAGGTAGTAGATTAGGGATAGCAATCTCACAAGCCAGTCTTCTTTGTAAATGTCCTATTTTCAAAATATATTCCTGGTAGCAAAGACAGGAAGGGTATATTTACATTATACCTTGACAGCAATTTGTTTCTCTCAAAAAACTTTTGTTATCTATTATTAAAATATGTCTTCGTATAAACAACAAAAAAACTGAAACAAAACAAATACTTCTGAGGGAAATGGGCTGACATAGAACTGAATGTCATCACAGGATAGAGAACAACAAAAAGGACTTTGGAAAGGTTAAAAGTATCTCAATCCATGCTATCAGTGATACTCCATCATATAGAGAGTACAACTCTTGAAGGAATAACATTTGCATAATGGAAATAGACATTGCTCTGGACCAGCAAGCAATCACATGACACAGGTGGACAGAAGGGGGACATTATTTGGGTTTCACTAACAGAGGATATGGGTGAATAAAAATGAGCTTCAGCGCAGGGGAAATATACTGAGAAACAATATTGGAAAGGGTCACACTGACTGACCGCGGGATATGTAGTAAGAGACAAGACAGTCTACGTTCCTCATAATCACTGCATGGGGGTTGAATTTGTCACCTAACTTTGCTCTGGCCCTGAAAGATATGCCAACCCCTTTACATTTTATATAGAAAATAAAACATTTCCCTTCTTTAGGTTGTTCTTTAAGCTTTAGTAACTGGATTTACGTAATTCCAGAATATTCTTCATCAGAGCATTCTTGGGTTACCAAAAGCTATTAAGCTGTTCCCAATAAAGCAAACATTTCCCATAATTCCATAAAAAAGCAGCAACAGCCTGTCATCTTTGATATCGCATGCATATCAACTATCGCCTGCCTCAGGCTGCTCATATTTTTCCTGTTTTGTTCCTGCTAAACTAAATAGCGATCAGATAGGGATTGGATGAAAATAACTGTCCCGCTCATTAAGTAGCTCTGTTATCTTTCATGAAGTTATTTGTAAGTGGGAGATATTGATCCGGGAAACATCAATGGTTTCTCCATTTTACAGCATGTTTGGTGAATCAGCTTTACAAATTGCTTTTTGGAGAACACCACTTGAGTCGATAAAAATTGTATTCAGCATATTAAACCTGATTCAACCACAGCCTTGAGTACTACACATAATTCATTTTAAGACCACCGCTTCCTATTTGCCCTTCTTCATCAATGGTAGCACACTTTAAACGTGACTAATCTTTAACACAGTCTGGAGCCTTAATGTGCTGCTCTTGCTCGAAATATTCGCCCATTTTCTCCAGAAGATGAAGGGCATGAGAAGCAGCCGGGCAAGATTTTACCGGAATAATAAAACGACGAATGCAGATGTAAAGGCAACACTTCCAGGCAAACTAACGGAGGGGGACACATTCAGAACATTGAATTTAATTATCAGCAGGTGGAAGAATCTTTTCATTTCCCCCGGAATGATTAACATGTGTATTAATTGAGGGTTTAAACAAGTGGGTAGATAAATTTGCAGTGGGACTTGTTGTAAAACTAATTTCTAACAGTCATAAATGAGTGTTGAATTTTCACATTCAGTGATTCATAATTCAGGCTTTATATTCAATTTCATTTTTAAGCTTTTAAAATAGCTAATTTACACCTTCAATCAACCAGCACTACACCATTCCAGTTTAGTTTCAAAAATTGATTGTTGTTTATATATTGAAAGCAAAAACCAGTGGTAGTAATATAACAGCCAGGAATTGTGCTATGCAGAAGCACAACAAACAATATCCCAGTTTGTGCATATAACATAAGTACAGCAAAGGAAGTTGCAATGCATTTTCAGTTGAAGGTGTGGAAGGCATCCCTGTGATGTTTAAAACAGGATTTCTCATCTATTTGGACTCCTGTCTGGAGGTTTACCACTACCCTGTCTGCAGTCCATTATCGGGGCTCGTCTGACTGATACCTACTAGCATCAAAGGAAAATTTCCACAATCAGCCTTCAAAAAATTGGGTGGAAGAGAGCATTTTCCAGCAGTACTTTGAAGAGTACCCTTATATCACTACCATTTTCCCTTGCCTGCGTCTTTTCATCATATATTGAGTCAGGGGAATCGAAAAGGCCCACTTAAGATTGGTGCCGAACGTTATTGCCAGAAGCAACACAACGCACCTTTGTTGTCTGGTGGTGTTTAAGATGGTCTTGCCAACAGGAACAGATTGGGCTGGCGAGGCTTTGGCCTTGTCCTGAACGCATGGAGCAGAGACGAGCAGTATTCTTACATTCGGGGCGTTTGCTTTGTACTGCCATGTGTGGGCTGACATCGTATTGATCTTCCTATGTGCCTATTCAGCGAAGCCTGTAAAGAAAGCACAGCATTATTTCCTGGAAGTGTGTGAACAGTGACAGCGCTCTCACTTTCATCCCAATTCTTGACACAGGTACAGATGACTCTACAAGGCACAATGGCTCAGATCCCGAAATCTATCACCGATCATTTTAATTGGATACTCATTGATTGTACTCTAACTTATATTAGTGTCGCTCAGAATCACACTTTTCCTTTGGACTTGTTTACTTGGCAGATATGCTGCAAACACAATTCATAAAGAGTAATGTGTGGCTCACATTTTTTTCAAGGATGTAGTAACGACTTCATAAATTGGAAATAGCAGATCAAGTTTCCCTGAATTTGACTAATACTGTATGCTACTCAGATACTATAAACCTCCATTGTTATACTTGTTAATGTTAATATTAAAAAAAGGATAAAAGCAGTGCAAGCATAAAATGAAGCAGGCAGGTTGTGAAAATAACTTCAGTGTCAATATTTATGGCACAGGCAACACATGATAATAATGTGGGTGACAACTTGTTTTAGTTTTACAAGAATCCCAGTGTGCAAAGGGCTTGGCGGGGTCTAGGAAATGTCTGACACGTGATAAGAGGCTGTCAGGTAATTTACATAATGTCACCTCTCACCGCGGCATGTACCAGTGTGCCGCTGTGGATGCTGACACCCATATCCCCGTCCTGTGTCAATATGAAAAAACAAAGAGTCCATTCACCATTTGGAAAACATACATGATATATGTGTAGATCGCTCTTGGTTATATTTTACTGAAATAAGTCCTAAATCACTTTTGGGTGAGATCAAAAAAGCAGATAATATACTAATATGCTCTAATTACCTATGTGTCTCCTCCTGCCTCAAGGAGAGAGCTAGGGAGATCTGCACTTTGTTGAGGTGTTTTGAAAATGATTTTTTAATTCATTGTGTCAAAAAAGCCTGGAACTCCAGAACCATCTGGAATGTTCTGGAAAAAGGAAGCAACTGAAGGAATGAAAAATCAGGCAGAGTACTGATACTAATGTGTAATAATGTGTAATATGATTCTTGTGGATTGCACGAAAAAAGGATTAATGAACTGATTTTATTCTTGAACTTAAAAATAATCTTAACATGATTGTGCAAATGTTAAGTGTCATAGGGACTGCAATGAAAGTTCTCCATCAGAACAGAGCAGTGCAGGCTGGGATTAAAAGGAAAAAAGAAAAACAAAGATGACCCACAGGCTTTCGGGAATAAGGTTAAATGGACAGATGAGACCAAAATAAACATCTATCAAAGTGATTGAAGGGGTAAAAGGTAGAGAAAAAAAGGAAAAGCCAATGAGCGTAAGCACATCACTTCATCAGTAAGGCATGATGAAGACAGCAGCTTGGCCGGGGTGTACATATCCGCTTCCGGAAAATGGTCAGCGATCTTTATCGATGACTTAACTGAAGATGGCAGCAGTAGGATGGGTTCGGAATAATGCGAACAGATTTTGTCTGCAATTACAGTCTGCTCCTATTGATCATGCATTTTGTTCCTTCAAAGGAAATGATGCAGGCAGAGCACCTAACCATCAAGCGAGAGTAAAGCATGACGAGTGCAGAATCAAGCGTTCTGATTGCGTATATAGGAAAAGGGTGAATTTTTACAAAGTTCCTTTTGTTGACAGCATTCATCAGCATTCTTCTTTTTTTCCTTCTTCATTGTTTTTAATTGGTCCTTTAGTCTAAATACCGCTAAACCAAACTTCCTTGTCTTTCACAACAACTTGCCAGCTTAGCAAAACATTGACTTTAAGTTTTTCATCACTACAGTATATCAATTGTCTATTGAACATATAATGAGTAAATATTTTTTTAAATTGGTCCTTTAGTCTAAATACCCCTAAATAATCCTAAACCAAACTTCCTTGTGTTTCACAACAACTTGCCGGCTTAGCAAAGTGACTTTAAGTTTTTCATCACTATAACAATTGTCTATTGAACATACATTGAGTAAATAAATATCCACCTATTTTCTTCTGTCGGCAAGCAAATCTGACATAAAAATATGATTATTAAATAGGAAATAACATCTTTTTAAATACAAAACACAGAATATGTTTAAGTGTATGATGCTAAGGGCTGGACATACTGGGAAAGGGAAAAGTCCAGTGACAATGATATTTATTCACTTGTGCCTTATTCCCAGTCATATGATAATAGGTCCTTTCCAAAGTCAAACTGCCCATTGAGCCTGATGCTGGACGCTTGCACTCCACAGTATCCATTTACAAACCCTGATCTCTCTTACATTTTCCCATGATGTTGATGCCAAAGGAGCTGATTTCCCCACAATTTAATTAAACCCATCTCTACCCCATATCCATGTATAATATTTCTCTATATTTGTTCATTGTCACTACATTTATTCTGCCCTAAATGCTCCTGCATTGTTTATCATTGTTTGCATATATATTGCATGTATATAAACCCTTACATTGCACTTTGTATATAAGCCCTTGTATTGCACTATGTATATAAACCTTTATATTGCAATATGTATACAGTATAAACCTTTATATTACACTATGTATATAAACCCTTGTATTGCACTCTGTAAGTCCTTAAGTCTAGACTCATACAGTAGCAAGGTGTGTAGAGGACAGACGAACACACATTTAATGCAAAACGGACAAGCTCTAAGAATGGCACACATAGCGTAAAAAATAAATATAATGCAAACAAAAGAAAAAGTAAACAGCACACAAATAGAGTCATGGGATTCTTCTGAGTATTGATGAAATAAATATCAACCAAAAAACAAAACAATAGTAATAAGCTAGGGGAGGTAATGTGTTGTGACCCGGGAAGGCAGGCGAACAGAACAGAACAAGTCAAAATACGGGGTAAACGGGGTTTAATTCGGGAAACAGAGTAGTAAATGGCGACAAACATTAATGACTGATCTGACATACTGGGGAAAGACGCGGACTAAATACACAGGACAAGTAGAAACTAACTGGCAACAGGCGAGTACAATCAGAGAAATACACGTGGGAAATGAGGGGGCGTGGCACACACGAGGATCAGACGAGCCGGGCATGACATAATGGGCAATTAAAAACGGACAGCAGCAGACAAAAAGTCCAACTTACAGACAACACATACTTACGAACAACTGTCATAAAACCTATTATACTAAAAATTTGGCTCACATACAATAGTTTTTAATGAGGAATGCACGCACTAATTTGTAATGCTCATGAAAAAATTGTGTGGCTTCAGCGATTCATCAGCTTCAGGTACAGTACAGTACTGTATGTATTTAGTTGTATTATTACTGTATAATAATATTTTTTATTATGTACTGTATCATTATTGACTGACTAACCTACAAATTCACCTTCAAGACAGACAGGGATCTCGTTCATAACCTGGGAATTGTTTATATCGCTTCCTGGCGTGTTCGGGCTGGGGGGTGAGAGCCGGCATGCTGGGAGGAGGCGTGTCTGACTGCAGCAGGTGGGAAGGATCCCCCATAGCTCTTCTTAGCGTACTGTGATGGAATGAGTTCCAGGATAGCACTCCATGGAACGGATGGGCAGAATGGTTCATAATGTTGTCCCATTTTGCCAGCATCCTGAGGTGGAGCTGGCCTTCCTGATGAGTCTGTTCAGGTGTTTGGCATCGCCTGCACTGATGCCTCCACCCAAGCAAGCTGCAGTGTAGAAAATCACGCTAACCGCTATGGACTGCGGGGACATCAGAAAGTAGAGTCTGCTCTGGGCTTTCTTGTATAGCACCACTGTATTTTTTTCTGCCCAGTTCAGTCTGCTGTTCAAGTGGAGCCCCAAATATGTGTATATAATTGTAAGAACTTGATATTTATTAAAATTAAATATATTTCTCCTTCCTTATATTACATAGTTCCCAAAGAAAGGATTTTATTGATTATATGAGGCTAATTCAAATCTGTGGACAGCACTGTGTCTTCACACCTCCCAGGGTCATGAGTTTATTCCAGTCTTGACTATCTACATGTGGAGTTTGCATGTTCTCTGCACATCATCTGGGTTCCTTCCCACAGTCCGACGACATGCAGTTACGTTAATTGGCTTCTCAAAATTGCCCATAGTGTGTGATTGATTGTTTAATCGATTTGCTAATTTCATCCTTGTCTGTTTTGTAATTAATATGTGCACAAAGGAGAAAATGGTGGCTCAGTGAGTTAGTCATTTGCGTCAGACCACTAACACTGGTGGTTTCAATCATTTCTCCGCGCTGCGTGTGCGTGGGGAATTTGCATGATCTCCCCATATGGGTCTCCAGCAGACACCCCACTTTCCTCCTGCAGTTCAAAGACATGCTGTGTAAAAGATTTAGGTAGTCATAGAACATGAAGGTTAAAAGATCGTCATGTTGGTGCAAGATATTATGTCTGTAAAAGTGTGTCAGATTAGCCATTTCAAAATCTCTCTTAAAGTTACCCTAGTACTCACAACAACTGTTTAATACATCTATATGTGTCCTGATTTGACCACTAGCATAAAATATTTGGTTAATCTATTTGGTAAATATCTCATGCAATTTATTAATGAACTAATTATTTAAGGGAGCTTAAATTGAAATTTAATGAACACATCAAATGGCTGATTAGCATTTTAATCTTTTCTTTCTTATTGTGTATGTGTCATATTTTACTGGTTTATTCTCTCATCCAGTGCTTCTATAACTGAGTCATTCTTAACAGCATACATTAAAGTGTTCTCTTGGGTAGTCCGGTATATCTTTGTTTGTTTCATTAGACAAGCACTTTTATTTCATTAATGATGGACTGAAAAAATACTTTATGCTCAGTTTCTGCATACCAAATAGGGGTTATTCTACAAACTCGGTACCTTTTGCATTCCCTAAAAACAATCAACAATGAAATCATTATCAGAAAGTCTCCATTTTGAAATGTGCTATTTCTGTATCTTCTCTCTTTTATTGAAAATGTAATTTAAGCCAAACGCACACTATTTCAAACAATTCAAATCACTCTTATGAAGATGAGGGTGATGCATTTGGTCCATTCCTTGGTAAAATAGATAGTTTTTAAAATTTTACTTTTGCATGTTTGTCCTCTCGTTGTTAAGCTGTTTTTTTGTCAAATTTGTATTTCAACTGTTGAAAAAACTATGCATTTATTAGTGTCCCCTAGGTTAAGTTAACCCTGTTACCCTGGCAAAGAAAAAAGAAAAAAATTAAATAATGGTACATTCCGAAAAAAAACACAATTTTCAGGAAGTATCTATTGATAGTGAATTTCTCACTATCAAATATGGCAGGTATATTTCTCTCATTTGAAACGTAGTATCATTGATGTTATTAAAGATTATTAGATTATAGAGCCGGAAGAGACTGGGGAAGCAGGTGGGCCTTTGGACAGCAAGCAGCCCACTCCCCCCAGGAGTTGGGGATTCAATTATTACAGGTGTAGATAGTTATGTGTGCACCCGTGATAGAGGGTCCCGTACGGTATCCTGCCTGCCTAGTACCCAGGTAGGGAACCTTCCAAATTGTGGGCACAGGCTTTTGGCCCCAGCCGGGGTGGATCCAGTGGTCATAGTGCATGTTGGCACCAATGACAAAGGAAAGAACTATGTTCTGCAGGATAAATTTATAGAAGCCGCAGATAAGCTTAAAAGCAGTACATCCATGGTGGTATTTTCTGGAATACTTCCCATGCCACATTCTGGATCTGGACCAGGGTACAGAAAGTGGATGGATGATGCTGTACTTATTTCAGATGCATCATTGATATACTTAACACAATGCATTTAACTTAGTGCTTTATTTCACATTGTGGTGTCATTGTTGAACTGATTTAGGCCTATATATATATTTTGATAGACTTTTATTGGTGTTGTAATTAGAATGCCATTAAGTGGAGCAGAAAAGCGAAGGCTCCATTGCATCCATACAGATGCAGATCCTGAGAGAAGGTCAAAATGCCTGGAAGCAGAGAAGTAGAGGTGGATGGAAGCTGGAGGAGAAGAAACTCATATATGAGCTCAGTGAGACGGAGCAGAGGTTAACGAGGACGTCATGGAGAGTAGTTCGAGCAAATGTGGGGCAGAAAACAAGGCAGCATCAGTAGTGTCTGACTGGCTGACAACACAACCAGACAGGCCAGAACCACAAAGAGCAGCGTCCTCAAGGTTAGTTAGATGTTAGAGTTAGGAAACATATGAGATATTAAATAGTATCCTGTTTTTTGTATGAGTTGATAATGCATATATAAGAAATTCGTACTCTGACACGATACTCTACACCCATTATCCCATACATAAGTACATCATGCTGAATAGGTCAAAATGTTTTTTTTATGTATTTAGTGTAAGTAAACACTGTCAATTGTTGCCAACCCTGTTACCATCTTAAATCTTATTTAAAAATTAAACATATTGCATAAAAGACCTTTCCCCCATTACATACAGAGATAGCACAGCATTGTGTTTATTATGTTATATTATTGTTATTATGTAATATTGAATTATACAACTTGAGATGTCAAAGTACAATTTCCTGTCAATTTGTTGTCCTTTTTTGAAAGCTACAGTATGAAAAGAAGTAATGACTAAAGTCATTTAAAATTTCAGCTTTTCAAAACGGAAAAGGCACCAATTTCATAGAATCACCCAAAGAGTCTTTCATCCAACTATAAAAAGGTTAAAAAAAAATGTTTATGTATGATGCAGGATAGCCAACTCAATGAATTCATTACCCTGAGACCACATTATTTGGTTCAAAATGCTTCACTACAATTCTGAAAGGGTACTGATTATCTTGTTTTACAGAAAATTAAAAGTGCAAATGGCTGCAGAGGCCCCTTACACAGAGCTCATGTTTTATAGAATAAACAACTGGCTCAAGTATGGAATGCAAACACATCCTTCATGTTTAAGTCTCAAGTGAAAATGTATCACTTTAGTCTCTTCCCTAATTAACAGTGCTGAGTGAAGGATTGATCCTGCCCACAGCGGTGTTTGTGAGTTAAGCAGGCTGTCGCCTCATATTTCAGTTGAATTTCCCCAGTATCCCACATCTCTCTCATAGTGGTATATCCTAGCTTCTCAGAAGTCTTATAAATAAAAATACTTCTCCTATTTCTGCCATTTTTTTTTTGCCTCCCTGCAGGGGACACCTGGTCGTGAGCTAACGGATCATCCACGTCACGCAGCCAGCCAAGAAGAAACACCGTGTATAAAATGAATCCCTGATCCAGCATGGGCACGCTCTGGGACCCCTCCAGCAGCTGGATCACTGGGCCATGGTCAGCATATATAATGGATCCCTGATCCAGCATGGGCACGCTCTGGGACCCCTCCAGCAGCTGGATCACTTGATTTTATACAGCTGTGGCTATGGAAGTGATTGGAACACCAGAATTCAATGATCTGGAGGGGTGTCCCAATACTTTTAACTAATATTACTAATATTTTTATATGCACTTATCAGTCTTCCCTGTTTGAATTAGGTGAAGCATGGCTATCAACTCATTTAATAGCTTGAGATCTTGAGTCTGTAGTTTAAACAACTGAACACTTCCTTGCTATGAATCCTATGCTGGTAGTGTTGTTCATGCCAGCAACCCATTTCAAATAAGTTGGGAAGGAGGCAACAAAAGACTGAAAAGACTGTGTCCCAACTTGAAATGTGTTGCTGGCATCAAATTCAATTGTATATGTGTATATGGGCTTATGTGATTTGTAAGTCATTGCATTCTATTTTTATTAATATTTTATAATAGACCCCAACTTCTTTGGAAACAGGGTTGTAGTTGTTGGGTCATTTATCTGTCTGTCTGTCTATGCGTCTGTCTATCTATCTAAAATCACAAATGCTCCATTGAAATCAGTCGCAGAACTGAAAATGGTTGTTCTGAATGTTTTGTTTTTTTTCTGGTCCAAAAATTACTCGATTAATTTAAATTAATGTTCTACTTCTAATTGCAAGCAAGCTTCAGCTTATTGTCAGAGAGAGTAAGGTGTTTGGCCAAATTACCCTGTTCATGGTCCCATCTATCCTAATAAGCATCGTACTGTAGAACCTGTGTAAAAATAGTTCCAAAACAATTACATCCAACTGTGACATTTCACAGTCAGCATTCTGTTTCAGAATATGGAATGCCTTTCAGGTGGCAAAATAGTGTGCTAGTATGCACAGTCATTGCAATAAGCATTTTTGGTTTCACTGGACCATATCACCTGATTATAATTTGTAAAACTGGCCAACTAACATTGCACATTTATGACACTATTTTGTTGCTACAAATGATTTTCTTAACATCTTCCCAAAAGGCCATTTCTCATGGAGGTAAAAACAGATTTTGGAAACACTGTGATGCAAAAATGTTTATTGTTTTGGATATTTATAGGTGTTGCTCTTAGAATGTTATATCATTAGCTTCTTGCAAATATTTAGAATCTTCTTTTAATCTATGGAGATCTCCCAGTTTTTACATTGCTGGTGTCTGACAGCTAATTTACAACACATTTAACTCCTTTTTATCCATGAAAAAACGTTTTATTCAAGCCCTTGAATTAAATAAAATTGCTAAAATGAGCAGTTTTAAAGTCAACATTCTGACAAAGAGTTCTTACAGAAATGGACAGTAGTCAGGTGAGGACGTCACAGAAAACAGTCAACCAATGGGGATGCAAACCATCAAAACAGCATGAGAACGATGCACGGGGAGGAGGGACAAAGAAAAACGGTGAATACAGAAGGTGAGAACCAGAAGACAGGATCCAGGAACTAGTTGTTGCTTGTTAGAAACTTTGAGAGAACTCCAACAGATTATGAGTGGATAGATGGGAACCTAAATGACTCAAAACAGGAAAGAGGAATCCAAACAAATCCAAATAAATCCAAACAAATAGTCTATGGTCAGGTTCCAGCAAGTTATGCAGGGTCACAAATGTAACAGCTGATCTTAATTAAGAGTAGAGAGATAAAGACTACATGTTACTCACTACACAATATGTGTTTATTTCCTGGCATCTGCTTTTTAAGTTATTTTTCTAATGCTACAGAATCTAGAACAATCACTTTTAGAATATACTGTAGAAAGCCTCCAATGACCATATTAAAGCTAAAATCCCCCCTATTAACTTTACAGCAAATAAAAGTTTCATATTAAGAATCTACTTTGCATTGACATCAGTTATGCCCACAAGAAGCTCTCTCCTGAAACTGTGGCCTAGAACGACTTTGCATGAATATGACAAATGAGTAATACAGCACAGAAAGTGGACCATATTGACTTGCCAAATGTGAGAGAACATTGTAGATACATTTTTGTTTAATTATTAGATGGAGCAGCTTTCAGACGACAATCACTGTGCTCAGAGAATTCTGCTGGGTCTAGAGAAAATAAGAAACAGAATATCTTAGGTCACCTGCTCTCCTTCTTTTTATAGTGGAAAAGGATCAATAATGGAGCTTATAAAAGTATCCGTTTCTAAACAGAGCAAACCCAGCTTTAAATGAAAGCCATGACCATAAAAAATTTATTATTCATTAAATATTTTCCTTTCATTTTGATGCTTAAATTACTGTATTGCAGAAGTTGATAAAGCTATAAAATGTTTTAGATTTTCCATAAAGCACAATTAGATGATACACTGGATTATACTGTACAAGGATAGCAGATATATATTTTTTGGTTTGGAATGAGGCATATTAAGCCTAAAATGGCTGCTTTACAGTATCTGTAAGGCCATGGATAGTGTCTCCAAGACAAACTACTCTTTCCCCGACAGAGAAACAAAAACACAGGTTTATATAAGTTATATAACAGACACACCTAAGCAACCCCCTGGCAGTACAACATTGATGAGGTGTGATGAGTTGTATCTGACCCTTGAAGGCACACCGTGGCTGTGGGTAAGACCTCCTTAATTTACTCCACCAATTGACTCAAATCAGAATCTAAATCCATTAATTAAATTTAGTTTTTCATTTCTGTTATTTTTTAAGTGTACCACCCATCTAGAAGGTACCCTTTCAGTCCCAAATGTGCCTGAAATGGAACTTGCATCAGGAATCATTCAGTGAAATGATAATGAATTCAAGACATGTAATCTCAATCATAAAATCATCCACATGCCGATTCATATAGAATTGGTAACTCCAATTAATCTCAATCGCAGTGCCCAGAGGAAACCCCTTGATGACACAGGAGGAACATGCAAACTCTACACACATGGAGCCATGGAACTGACTAGAACTGTGGCCTCAGGGGTGTGAGGCATCAGTGACAACTACTGCACCATCGTGCCATCCCCCCATATTGTAAATATTTTAAATGCATTCATTAATAAAACATAAATATAACCTCTATTCCCCAGAAATGCACTGAGCTAAAATATTTAAATTCAACTTTGACATATGAGACAGACAATAGGCGACAGGATTAAGCATGTATCACAAAGCTGGATTTTTGGGTTAGCAAGTTAAGGTAGTCTAGGCTAAATGTAAAAGAACCAAAATGGCGATACCTTAAATGGAACAAGTTATCTAACTATCCAACAAATCTCCTTTTACGATACAGGCCCCAGGTTTGAAAGGATTACAATATACAGGATTACATCAAATATAATAACAACAATAACAGCATTATTATTATTATTATTATTATCATATTATTATAATTTTTGTTATTAGTATTAACAACAACAATAATAATTATTAATGTTATTAGTATTAGTGTCATTTTTATTACTGTTTTTTAATAAATTCAAATAATAATTACAAATAATGATAATAATTATTATTGTCGTTGTTGATGTTATTATAAACAAGGTCAAGATATTGATACAAATGATTGGTCCTCTGAGGGGCACATGAGCCTATATGGGTGCCAAAGTAATGGCATGAAGCTGGTTTGGGTGATCCATCATGTTACCATAGCAATTAATCACCAGCCCTGTGCCAACAAGCATCTCCATTAACGACCCTCCACCAGAAAGGCACAGGAAGAGCAAAATGAGCCCTCAAATAAAACTGCCCTGTAATTTGCATAGAAAAATACAGTATGCTACTCCTTCCAGTGACAGCATGCTCATTTAAGGAATGGAAAATAAAAGTTCGGAATCCAGGTGGAAAATTCTTTTATATGTATATGTACATACTGCAATTGAGTTCTTTTTGTTCCCTTCATGTAGATACTAGTGACGAATAAATACAACAGGATGTATGATTCTATTTTGCACTTTTAACAGTTTAGTATTTGATAGCATTACATGTCCTACTAGTTTTTGTTTTATAATAAGGGAGATTAAAAACTAATTTAACAAGAAAATGGTCATCTGCATTCAACAGCAATAACATATGGACCTCAAATGAGAATAGACATTCACTTCTCAGCCAGCCAAATTGGACCTGCTGCGGCGGATTTACACCAATGACGCATTAGCGCTCCTTGCTGCTAAGGCACCATTTTCTCAGGCTGGAAAACAAATACACACAATAACAAACTCCTCTCATGCGGTGACCCAACATTAGCCCTCACTGAGCAGGTCTGTATGGCAAAATATTGCTGAGTGAGATCTAGGCAGTAGAACATGCAGTTTGTTAAAGTTTTGACACAAACAAAGTCACTGTGCAGGACCCAGCAGAGGTTAAAGACACAGGTTTGTTACCAGAGGACTGCAAATTTATGTCATTAAAAGGCCCCTGCATAGTCCCAGTGAAATATGCAATAGCCATTGCAATGAGCAAAACATCATAAGCAGCTAAATGTAAATGTCTTAGCATTACTCTTCTCACATCTGTGCAAGACAGATAAAGGATATATCCTGGTCTAGCTCTTGGCACATTGGATGAGTCACCTGGTCTCTTTAAAAGGACTTTCTTCACAAAAGTGTCACCTATGTTTCAGATACTATCTGGCTTTGATAGTGTCCAGTTTCTGCCGTTATCTTGATGACATTATCGTCTCTGCTGATACCCAGAGAAACACGAGCGGCACTTCAAGGAGTCACCTTCAGGCTCTGAGGATTGTACAAGGTGCTGCTGACAGGTACGGGATTCCTCTTGGAGCATACAGAAGGGTTTCACAAACTGCACCTTCATTAAACCTCTTACTGAGTAACACAGTGTAAAAATGAGATAAGTACTATATGATGTATATGCAACAGAATGCACTATTAGTGACAGCCAAGACAGGGAGCATAAACAGTCTCATCCTAAAATATCATAATGCTATTACAATTAATAAAATATCTAAATATTTACATTATGATTATAATTTCAAAAGGAGTAGGTCCCATAAACTTTTTTGGCAAGACAGTTAATGGGTTAATTATGCATAGTGCCCATTTTGTTCAGCAGTAAAATAATATAAAAAAAAATTCAGTTCACATATAATAGAATTTCAATTAACGTTTCACATATTTCAGGAAATACACGAAAAATATAGAATATATAATTTGAGGTCTCCAGTCCATATTGTCACGATACCCCAGCGGCTTAATGGGTTACATTGATGTTTCATGGCATTTGGGTTGGGGGGCTGCTGAGTTGACATGTTTTCTCTATGTCAGATGGGTTTCCTAACTTAGTCGCCGTAATTGGTGCTTCTAAATTGCCTGTGGAGTCTGTGTGCTCTCTGAAATAGGCTCCACCCCCTTCTCCCCTGTCACCCTGTCCAGGATAAGTGATTGGAAGGTGGATAGAAGGAACAATTATTACATTAATTAATTAACTAATTAATGGATGTTAATTTTAAAAAACAGCCATTGAATTTAATTATAATAAAAATGTGGAGTATTCCTATATCATTCAAAAACGTTGACTAGTCTTGTCAATAGGTGTCATTGATTGGTACACATCTCAAAATATTGCACAAGTATTTTTTTAAATGTCAATTTTGTCAAAAAAAAGGTATTTTTCAGATATTTTATAATTTTACTATTTGAATTTGTTTAAGATGCATATTTATTCAGCAGATTAAAAGATATGCGATAACACCTATCTGCAAAAAAAATAGGCATCGACCTTGAAATTCCGTCGGCACCAACACATCAACACTCACTTGGCCATTATAAAGCTTCAGTTCACTCTCCCACATCCCCCCTTTCCTTTGCATCCTCAAAGTGAAATAAAAAATAAAACGATCTGTAGTCACAAGCAGATTCTAACGCACAGACCGTGACTCAAATGTTCAAGCGCTTTTCATTCCCAACATGCAGACCATGCCAGCTTTCGTGAAAAACTGCTGTTTATTCTTCAGTGTGGCAGCCCAAATATAATTTACTTGAATAATCTCACATAATCAGTGTTGGGGAGTAACGGAATACACAGGCGTTACGCATTTAGAATGCAAAATATGAGTAACTGTAAACAGTTTCCATTTAAATAGGTGATAATTAGAATGCAGTTACTTTGTTGAAATAAATGGATTACAAGGCGATCTCTACCTATTTCATGTTAGGCTCTCCCCTCTCTAATTTTGGTAATTCCATGCATTGCCGGAAACCCAAACAAAACACATATTGTATAAATTACATGCGTATTACGTCACAACTTGTGCGTAGCTGGCATTTTACCAGGGAATGTCGGAGAGGTTCGTCGCACAGATGAATAAAGTTCTGTATTTCTTGTCAATGTTAAAGAAAGTTTCATATAAACTAAATGTAGAGCGAGTGTACCGGATTATGAAAAGCTGTATTTTGTTCAGGCAAATGGGACCGAGGCATTTCTTCGTATCATTTGAAGTAAACTAGGCCTACCACTCAGTTAACATAAAGTGTAAGTGCAGGCGCATTGAGGTACCATAACGCTTTCTTATTTTATCATAATGTGTGAATTCCTAGCTTTGTCTTTCAGTCGGGTGCCGAACATAAAGTCGAAGAAACTGTTATTTAGATATACACTCAAAAAATACAAACGGGACCAGCGACTGCGACGCAGATGATATGCATCGTCAATTTCACCAGTCGGTTCTCCCTTTCACACGAGCTCAGTGGCTATAAAACTACCACGTTTAGATGATAGACATTAAATTTATCCTTGGGAACAAGACTGGCTAGCCTGATTTGACGCTAATTAAGGTTTCCATATATGACAAACCACAAGATGTCACTGCCTGAGCATGTCTGTTGAAATTAACTTAATTTAGAAAGAGGTAATTAACAAATTCTAGAGCACAGTTTTGCTTTTGGCTAATCGTCCTATACCAGATGTGTCAAAGTCAAGGCCCGCGGGCCACATCCGGCCCTGCGTGTAATTATATCCGGCCCGCGAGATCATTTTATATATTTTTGTTAATGGCCCGGCGATACGAAGCGCTGGTAAGCCAATAAACTACATATCCCATAATGCAGCACTTCAGCTGTCTTGCCAAACACTCCCCGCTAGGGCTGTGCAATATGGCATAAAATTCATATTGCGGTATAATTTGAACCGTAGACGGTATGTATTGCGGTATATGATTTGATCTGTAAATTTCAATACACTATAACTGTTTTTGAAAGGGTAACATATGTCCATAGCAAAGGCATTGCAGCAGGAAGTTGTATAGTAAACTGTTAAAACATTTCAAAGTAGTCCAATGAAAAAATATGAAAACATTTAAAATAACTTCACTGGTCTTATATTAAAAACACAGGTTGGTTTTATAAACTGTATAGGTAAGCAGAAAAGACACAGAACTAGACTAGTGTCATAACTCCATCTAGGCCTATATTAGTATGACTATCTCTCCCATAAAGGTCCTGCCAGGGGTTCCGGTACCCGACCGGTGACCCGCAAATTTTGTTGAAAAATATTCTACTTTGTCGGATATGGGTTTGGGTCGGGTCGGACGCAGGAGAGCTAAATTGCGTTTTTTAAAATATCGTGTGCCAACAAAAAATACCCTAGGGCTATATTTTAATGAGAAAAATCCCTGCATTCAAGACGATAAAACGTAAAATCCATATCAGTTTATGCCTACACGCGCATAACACCGGAAAACTCTCCCACTTTCATTTTCCAAAAACGCAAGCGATCTCCTCCAGTTGTTCGAAATGGATGCTGAAGTAGTCAGCTGAGGCCATCAACTGCGGACGATATCCTTTTTTTGTACAGTAATATGAAGCACCGCACCAAACGTTCGCCTTCGCGTAGGAATTCCAGTCGGGTTATAAAAGGAAAATGGACAGTGCACGTAGGTAGTCTATAAAAGCCAATACTGTGCAGGGTAGCCTAATGTACATTATATATAATATTAGTTTTATTAACACATTTAATTGTAAGCTGGTAAGGCTATTTGTGGTCATGGCAATATCAAACATTATTTGAGTTTGGAGGTAGGCTACTACCATTTGTTTTGCTTATTATAGGGTGTTATTAAGCAACATACTGTATACATTTGGCTATGCCTTTTCAACTGATGTTGCAGATGATTGTTGTGCCAATAAAATTTTGTCTTTAATTTTTAATCTGACTGATTTTCATTCGGGTGCGGGTCAGGTGTCGGTATTTATTTATAGCGGATCGGGTGCGGATTTAAGTATGACGGGTGGGGTGGGTGTGGTTTATCAAAATCAGACCCGTGCAGGACTCTGCTGCCAGGTGCTGCAATAATCATAAACAATTTTCATATAAATAATACATTATTTATTACTTGACGCGACTTCATTACTTCGTTTTTGCGGGCGAGGAGGGGAAATTTCTGCGGTAGGGCGGTATAATTAAAATCTCTCCAGTTGGACAAATTTATAACGTATACCGTTTATACCGCCCAGTCCAACTTCCCGCGTTAATCGAGTCTAGCTTATGATGCTGCAAGTCCACGTTTTGTTATGCAGCATGTTCATATTTTGAATTTGTATAATTTTGCCAGGATATATTTTTATGGAGAGCAAAATCTTTTGGGATATTTAAAATTTACGTTTATTTTTTTATATAAAATAACATAAGAGTAAAGAAATTTGAATGTTCTTTTAACGTTTACTTTATTTCAAACTTGTATAATTTAGACAGGATATATGGAGAGCAAAATATTATAAGTTATATAAGGTTTCAGTTGATTTAATCCGGAATGATATTCTTGTCTGTTTTTATTCATATTTATGTTCAAAAAAGTTACGTTTTAAAAGCTTTAAAAGTTTAGTTTTAGTGTGTTCAATAAATGTTTACCCTGTTCGGCCCACGACCTAAAGTGTGTTTTGGATTTTGGCCCCCTGTGCAATTGAGTTTGACACCCCTGTCCTATACTGACATTCAGTCAGGAATATATGCCTTTGGTCTTAACAGCCAATTGGTAGAGAAAAACAAACAAGATTTTGCAGGACGTGATTGCAACATTCATATATCAATATATATAGTAATCCAAAGTATTCAGAATATATTACTCACATTGAGTAACTTAATGGAATACGTTACAAACTACATTTTGGGGTATATGTTCTGTAATCTGTAGTGGAATACATTTTAAAGATAACCTTCCCAACACTGCACATAATCTCATATGCATGTATTTAATACTCATCCTGTGTTCAACCCTGAACCAGCTCCTTCACCATCACATCTCTTACTTCTTCTTTTTATTACTATTTAACTATTTGCTGTACTTCACTAACATTCCTGGAAAAAGAACTTCATCTACAACCATGGAGAAAATTAAGAAACCATATTTTTAAATGAATCTGCATTTTTAAATCCTGGATTAATCGTGGTGCTGCTGGCAGAAGGCTACACTGAGCAGCAGGTAGCTTCCGGGTTCAAAATGTCTAAAACAGCAGTACACATGAATAAAGTGAAGCAGGAGACACTGGGAACGACCAGAAACCAGCCAGGTAAAGGGCAGAAGCGACTTTCTAATACCAGAGATGACCGTTAACTTATCTGACAGTTTCTTATGAATCAGAGACACATTCCTACACACACACACACACACAC
>JAODKE010000044.1:15491981-15513532 GCA_026779605.1 Mormyrus hasselquistii
ACACACACACACACACACACATATATTAATATATATATATATATATATATATATATATATATATATATATATATATATATATTGGTATGTATATATGGTCTCTGAATTTTTTTCCACAGCTGCAGATCTGTTCTGTGAAACACTGATCTAAATCGAAATAGATTTCAAATGTAGAATTTTAATATATTACATTATTTTATGATACTGTATGGAAATGTTTGCGTTAAAAAGCTTATATTGTCCATCCAACCATCTTCTAATCACTCTGGATAGGGTCGAGCCTGAGGCCTTTCCCAGGCAGCAATTTCAATATCATGTTAAATAAATTATTTTTATCTCTGGAATTAGTTTCAGAAAGTAAGTCATTAAACAGCTATTTATTAATCTTTGCTGCTTCCCCCCTATATGGAGATATATGACACAGGAAGAGCAAAACACTATGGGCCTGGATTTAAGTGACCTCCCCCCTTAGCACAGCAATTGATCACCAGCCCAGTGCCAACATAGCTAATGAAGCAAAGCTGACCCTTTTGGTCTAATTAGCTTGTTAGAATTAAACGGGGTCAGTTGGGCAGATAAAGGAAGTTGAGTCTGACACAGTATGTAGTTATTTTTGTAGCAATACATTTAGGGAAATAGGACACAAAAAGCTAAAATGGTGCATTGTATGGAAGTTAGAATAGCTAAAATGATTAAGCTGTGTTATGAAATTTTACATAGATTTCTATGTTTGTCATCATGAGGTGAATGCATTAAAGATAGTCAACAGGAAGTCTTCCGCAAAGAAAGTAATGAAAATACTACTCTGTCCATAGCTTTTAGAGAAATGCAATAAAACTTTTGCGTTTTACGGTTTCATGTTTTTTCATAGTTACAGGCTCATTTTATGTTTGTTTTAGCAACAAACCTATGCTATCTCCCAACCTGGTCATATGATCGACCTTCACAACGGTTTCCCAATCATTTAACATAACACTCAGGTGTTAAGTAACTCTGGTAATTATCTGAATAGTCTAAAGACGATTTAAGCGAGAAAGGAATGAATAAATAAAGAAACAGTATGTTAATTTTATTCACATGCATTTAAAAGTGTAAAATGGATGGCAGTCGTGCATTTCATCGCCACAAAAAGATGTGACATGAAGAGACACGACTGGGGAATTTAATTATTCTAATTCATTTTTGTTAACATTTTGAATGTGTCCCATGCATAAGTGGAACGCGTTCAGACTTGTTACAATTTACACCCCTGAATGAGACTTCTGGGACAAACAGTGGTGTCAGCAGCTTGTAACAGGATGCAAACCAGGACAAAAACACAGCAGACCAGGCGTCCTCACGGGGAGCCACTTTCACCAGTGGCCAACCAGCCGCATTGAGTTGATTTAAAACCTATTAAAAGAGGGTAAAATTGTGTTCCAAAAGAGCATAATGAGGAAAAAATAAAGCAGTATGTTGTTACGATGTCCTTGCAAATATAGCACGTTAATACGAGAGATAGATTAACCTCCATGCTGGGAACAAATTGTGATTTTTAATCTCAAAAACTTCCCCTCAAATGCCGGCATGAATAATGTACAAGCCCAGGATGAGCCTGGATTGTTTCTCTTTATGGTAATATGTTTGTGGGCTGCCCTTTGTCTAGCACTTGCTGTGCCACACGCTGCCTGGTCCTGAGTTGCCAGCGCGGCACTTTTCTTTCTCTGGGGAGGATAATTCATTGTTGCTAATGAGAGGGAAATGGGTGTGGGAGGTTTTAATTAAAGTCAATAAATAGTTTGGGCTTTTGCCGTTTTTATCACAGCAAGAATAAATAGTAAGTAAGTAGTGGTACACACTTTAGTTAATTCAAACAATCCTCTTTCTGTATTGTTATAATCCTGTGTTTGGATTGTATAGTTACTCCGAATATAGTAGAGGACAATGTCTATTGTGTTTCATGTAACATTTACGTTTCATCTTCCAAAAGGATCATGTCAAGTACGCCAAACTCCACTCTTTTTCAAAAAAGACTATTTGATAATCCTACCACTATTAACATGCCTGCCAACGATCTGCAGAGACTATAGATAAGAAATTCATTAGCTCTATGCCAATCCTATTTAGATTGCTTAGAGCATAAGAAGAATGTGTCGAGTTGATTCTTGTCTTATTATATAACACATTAAGTAGAGATTCTTTTTGTGTTCACTGTTTATACTGGCAAGAAAATCATTGCATATTAGCATTTACCCTCAGCTTGCAAATGTCTTATTTCTATGCGTAGGCTACAAAGTTAGCCTGGCTGCATGCTTATTATCACCCCCCCCCCCACAGTGTGCTATATTTCTGCTTATTTGTGGCTAGATTTTAGATAGAAAGGTGTTTCATAGGTGTGATGTTCCTGTCAAGATAATCTCTTTACTACTGTGAAGAAAAACTCATTTAAACTTTGGTTTAACATTGAATTTCGCTATCTAGTTTTAGATGAAGTTGTCTGGAACATCAAAGTCGCCAAGATCAAAACTTTTGCGATGCATTTTATAGTAAACACTTGCCAGAGTTTTTTGTGCTCTGTACTGTACTTGTAGCCTACTGTAACTTTAGCTGTATTTGCCTAGTTTCCATAGTAACAGTTTAGTCTTTTGAATTAGTCAAAATGGAATCAGCACTGAAATAGTCAGAACTGTTGGTTGATTTTCTTCTGAGTTCTCTACACACCTAAAAAGCATGCTGGGCCTTATTACACTGCTCAGTGATTCTTACTTCTACACATACCTTTATGCATACATTATATAGTTATAAGGTTATACTTTCAGTGTGTCAGTAACCTTCCTTTAACTTGTTATGCATTTTTATCATTCTGATGTTCAAAGCAACTATTAGTGGTCAGGTATATTAGCACTTATTCTTCCTTTGTAGATTTCCTTCAACTCCTCAGCACCGTGAATAATTTTTTGGAGGTACCTTCATACAAGGCATTTTCACTTTGTCTTGATCTAAAGTGTTCTGTGACTAACTGTGCTTCTCTATGATGCTCCTCCTATCCTGATTTGAGTACTTTTAAGGGTTACAAAGAGTTTCTATCTTTTATCTCATAAATGCTAATGCTTTTAGGCTTGTTTTGGCAGATTTTTATTTTTTATGATATATTTTTTTTTATCTGCCTTCTTAAATCCATTAGAAGTACAAAGCCACTGCATATCATACAACTACAATCCCACAGCTTTTTGAAGATCTGAACCATCAAATTTATTTTACTTAATTCCCAACTCTATAAATAAATTACCCTCAATTTTTCTCTGTCCTGTAATGCAAGAATACATTTATTTTCTTTAATATTTAAACATTTATTTCACAATAGATTGTTAAATATGTATATGCATATGAAACATAATTCTTGTTAAAATACATACTAATAGAACAGTACATGAAAGAAGAAATTTGATAAAAAATAGTATGCCTGCCAGTAAACTTGCGCTTTTTAAGCGCAGGCTGACTGATGGTCACGATTATTATTTTGTGCATTATATTGTTAGCTGGTTCTGATCTGGAATTCCACAGCAGCATAATTTCATTGGCTGTGTTGCATTAGATGACAGAGAGGGACTTGTGGGTCTGTCAAGGTATATTGCTTGGCTGCTCTCTTAAAGTCTTTTCTGGCTTCTGCTTGCTGATTTTGTGTGTGAAATGAGGTGCTCCTCTACAGCCTGAGCATCATCTTCAGCACAGCAGGGCATTATTTCACAAATCTTTTGATCATATTTTATATATGATTTGGGGTGAAGGGGGGCTCCTTTCCAGATTTTTCTTGCCCTAGGCACCTACAGCTGAGATAAAGAAAAGCCCCCAGAGGACCTGCCACTGGGTGATGTGATGTTACCTCATGCCCAGTTGTGCCTGTCTACCTTTAGGTGCTGCAAAGCAGGGTCAAGGTACTGAAGCATTTTTGTAGTCCTTACTTCAGGAATAACTAGCCAGGGTCCATGTTACAAATTACATTAATTCAGCATTTCATAAATGAAATCCTGTAGCATGTCTATATCAAAAGTTATTGTTAATTCATTAAAGTTCATGAATTGCTGTTTTTTTATTGCATATTGTTCCGGACCTCTGAACAAAAATCTGATGTAGACCTTTGACTGAAGTTTGAAAACCCCTGGTATATAGATTATATGGATGGGGGTACCTGATCCTCTGCCCCTTTTTCCTGAATGCATAATAAAGACAATAACAACAGCAATCACGCACAATCTCTTTAGGGGAACCCCACCCTTACTGTGAAAATATACTGAAGGGGACCTGCCCCTTGAAAAAATCTATGCATATCACTGTAGTATATCATATGATCTTCCATTGATTTTATATAATAAAAATATTCTTCAGTCAGAAATATTTGTCATTTGCCCTGCTGACACATTTTTACCCATTTACACAGCTGGGTACAATCACATAACCACATATATCCCATTACTTTTGGTATTACAACTGCTCCAAAACCTCCCACTAAATTTATATGTTGCACCTTTCTATCGTTATATTTAACTGTGAGCACTAAAATGTTTTCTCTCCAGAGTGACCAGTACATTTGAAGTAAGCCTTACGTCATGGGAGGAAATGAGAAATCCCTGAGAAAATATACATGAACTGAAGGAGAAGACCCATAGAGATGGGTCTAGATCTGTTCACACAACTATTATTTTATTTACCTTAAATAATTCAGATTTGGTACACCAACCCCGAGTGGAAGATTAAGATCGGTATTGCCTTCATTATGAAGAGTAGTTGTGTATTGAATACAGTTAAGACATTATCAGACGTTCCAAGAGTTTCTGTGCTTTTAGACCACAGAAGTATATGATATGGTTCCACACAGAACAGCACTGCGGGGCTTATTTGGCTGCCATTGTTGTTTGGTCAGTAGAGAGAGCAGATGTCCTCCACTCACCCACCCTCAGGGACTTCCCTCATGCAGCAAACAGCACTGGGTTCCACAAGCACATATTTCACGGAGAGAGCGTGGACCACCTGCTGCCCGTGCTGGATGACCACTGAGCTCTGTACAAACATCATGGAAAGGGTAGCACGCTCCGAATCATGGGATGGCACCACACCCCTCCCCAAAAGAGGACTCCACAAGGCACACAGAATCAGCTTTGATGAGGACACCATCTTCACTTCTGCTGAGACACTGACCATGACTGGTGTTTCTATTGTCCCCTTTACATTTTCTAATACCATAATACTCAATAATATAGTCATTTTTTTGCTAGTCATTTGGTCACAACCAAGGTCCATAAGGCACTTTTTTACCCAAACTAAGTTTGGGGTCTCTTGCATCCATCATCCATAATCGCTTACCCAGTACAGGGTTACACGAAGCCTGGAGCCTATCCCAGGCAGCACAGGGCACTAGGCAGGGGGCACCATGGACATAATGATCACAGTCCACCCTCGGGTACATGCACACTACTGAGAGCCAATTCATATAACTACTTATCTTTGGACAGCAGGAGGGAACAGGATTACCTGCAGGCATCCTGGTTAAACACAGAGGGAATACAGCTGATGCCCATTTATTTAACAGTGTTAATTTAGCTAATAATGCCTAATCACTGGTGCCGCATTTCAGAAGATTTTGTTGTGTTTTTGGCACACAAGGTATCCCTAACCCCAACAGAACATGTGTTTACGAGGAGATTCTCCCACGTATTCAGACCACGGTGTCCCATTGCATCTGCATTTCTGCCGATCTCTTTACGACTGCAACGTGAAATTGCATTCCATATGAAACGCGGTTTGGAGAAAGACGCGACCGAAGGTCTTGCATCAGCAGACATAAAGAAATTCAATTCAGCGGAGACTCACCATGTTGTTAGAATAAAACTGGTACATGTGTCACAGAGTGATGAGAATTTTAATGCATAATTTCACAATATGAAGGAATATTTCATTTATATATTAGATGCAGTGATTCTAAGGCAATAAAAACAAAGAGTTAGATCCTTGGCATTTTTTCTTTTTTATTAGTTCTTGATATATTTTTTCTCCACTTTTACTCCCCAATAGTATTACAGATTTCATAAATATTTTGAATTGTTGAGATGCATTCAAATTAATCAACTTTGCCTAATCTTAACATACAATAACACGCACTGCACTTTTTCATATTACAGCTTGTTGTAACTGCCTGCAGGCCTAGACTAGGGCAAGAGGCTGGGCCGAGAAGAGTGGGCATCATTACAGCATAAATAAAATATGGCCTGAGTGAATTCCTGTAATTATCTTGTTCAATGAACTTCAACGAACTCTAAAAAAAAATTGTCCAAAAACAAAATAACAAATAAAACAAAGGCTGTTTAATTGTTTGTCAAACTATTCCATAACGTGTACCAGATGCATCATGTTAAGCACATTCATAAATGACAAATGCATGATTATGATAGTATGAACACTTAACCTCTATACTTATTGCAACCAGGTGACTGTTATTTGCTCTTTCTCAAACACACAATTAGACACTTATAGAAAATGATAGCTCTGCTGTTAATAAAATTTAAGTATTTACTGGCCCCAAGGTGAATCACATAACTATGATAATGTGTCTATCTATTCATGGATTAGTAAATCAGCCAAACAATCAATCAATCAATCAATTAATATCTTTATTGTCACTGCACAAACACGACACTGAGTTAGCAACTTCAGTACTTGATGCAAGAGAAGACAGTAAATAAAAATAGAACTAAAATGAAATCAACAATAAAATAATAAATATAAAAGTAGCACAAGAACAAAGAAAAAATAACAATTAAAAATATAACGGAAGTGTAAACCGTATGCACAGTATAAACGGTATGTGGCAGTAAAGACAATATGAAGTGTCCAGCAGCAGTAAAGGAGCTTTGTTTGGGACACATGTTACCTGAGCTGGGCAGTCCAGTGACTCAGTGGGAAGGCCTGCTATGTTACCGATGCGGCTTTGGACACCTGAGTCCAACCTCCATTTTGTATGCCTATGCCATTTGATGTTCTTCCTGTGATGTAGGACTGTCATGCCAGGGTCCAAAGACCTGCAGTCAGAAGTGGCCCATTGTGTGTTTCCTGTGATGGATGAGCTCCAGGTAGCCCAGACTGGGAATAGCGATTGGACGATGGATATTATTCAGTTCAAGTTCTCAAATGAATGAATTTGCAACCCTGAATTTATAATACCATCCTTATTTTCCATAAAATTGTATCATATGCAAAGTGTCTTGATTTAAAAAGTTAACAATGCGTTTCTGGAAGCCATAAGTGGCAAGTTAGGCTGCATGTGTGCCTGGAGATATTCAAAGCTATCTAATTAAAATTTTTAATAGATTAATTTCTGAAACATTTTACAAAATTATTACATACGTTGAATCATTTTTCAAAACTGAAATAAAATATTAACATATTAAACCAATATTAATAACCAGCTCTCTAGAATGAGTGTATAACTCGTTCGTTTTCATATGATTAAAAAAATGTAATTATATTTATTTTTTTCTAATTCTTTGTAATTCAACATTTCAAATTCCAAATGAGATCAAAAACAATTATTTTGTTTTCAAAACCAACAATTAATCTAAACAGCACGCACACAAAAAGGAGGGAGAACATGAAATATAAACAGAGTTGGATCAACACCTAAAACCCTGCAGGTGTGAGTAAAATAATCCTCTATCAATGTATTGCTCCTTGGGCTATCATAATATTAAACATTTTAAAATATCAAATTCCCCTAACAGTGATTTACATGCTTTAATTAAAAAGCAGTTCATGCTGTGCTGGACTCATGCTTAATTAAAGTCATTTTTTACGGTTTCTTTTTTCAGCAGTAGTTAAGGCATATTTCCTGAAACTATTCACTCTTTATCTGAAAATTCTAAGCACAAAATCAAAACCTACATTGACAAAACCTGACTTTTCTGGCAATATTAAATTACAGTATCAAAAAATTGGCATGCCTGGTCAAAATTCAACATTGCTCTCACATTACACACAAAAAGTAAATGTACAAACACTCCTAAGCATTCATTGCACACTATATCAAATACTGAAAAAACACTGCTAGACAAAAATACTTGTGGAAAAGCTGTGTAATGCATAATAATATGCTGTGTAATTGCATATTATTACGTAATTGTTTTGAACAAAACTATACACAAGATACAAAATAAAAATAGTATGGTAAGATAAATAATAATATTTTTATTACCTCAAAAGACAGCTATACTATAAAGGATACTGTAATATACATTTACTGTAGTGGAAAAAAGCCCAACTGTAAGGGAAATCTACAGGCAAAAAGAGAAGAAGGGATGTTCATTCCACCTTGGCATCCCCCTCCAGGCTAGGTCAGGTCAGATGACTTCATCTAAATCACAGACAATGCCCTCCCCTGAAAGACCCTCTTGTGTGTCCAATCCACCCCTGAATGCATGTCTCCACAGGCCAAGTCCACTGCCTGAAGGAGCTTCACCTGGTCACCCTACTGTGGTAAACCGTCCATCACCCTGCTGGGAAGCACTCCTTTAGAGGTTTTAGAAAAGACATAGAGTGTGACTATGTGGGTTACACTGCCTGTGTTCAGAAGGTCCTGTAAGTCAGCAGAGTGATTTTGCCACTAAGACCTTGAGCAAGGTCCTTAATCCTCAATTAGCCCAGGGACTGACTGACCCTGCTCTTTCTCAATTGTGTGTTTATTTGGATAAAAGCATGTGCTAAGTAATGGCGGTTTGAGCCAAACCTTGCCATATCTGTGGGTCCTTGAGTAAGGCCCTTAACCCCCAGCTCCATGGCTGCCACAACAGGTGATTGCCCTTCACAGCCAGCTTGCTCACCTCTCTATGTTGGCTGAGGTTTAAAGGGAATTTCCCCATGGGGATCAATAAAGTTTTGATTATTATTAAAGATTCTCAAAAGAGGAGTTATTATTGACTTACTCATAAATATGAGACATAGTCTCAGAAGCGATAACAGGGCTGATCCGCTGGCTTAGGATCCCTTTGTGCATTTCAAAATGGAACATCCTGAAGACCGGTAAGAAACATGACTAGATGTCTTGTGCTGTATGACCACAGGGTGTAATGCCAATGGAATACACCATGATTGCTGCTGATGTTTCCTCCCCATTGGCCAGGATTGTCCACAATGGCACAATTTCCAATTATGTTCCATCCTCTCATTATTCTTTTTTTTTTTATCAGATTGAATGCAGCCTCATCAACAAAATATATTCACTGCATGTTTCCATGGAATCCCATGTCAAATTCAGTAATAAACTGATTGTAGCTTTGTCCAAAAGGTATTCTGTACATTTGTTTCATGAGAAACCTGTTGTGCTGTTGTGCTAGTAAATTACTGAAACAGAGTCTGTTCCTTGCAAAAGAACCACTGTCCTCTATAGTTTGACATTGTTTCATGAAAACATTTTCAGACACATTATTTTCACAAAACTATAGCTGCAAACCCAAAACACCATTAACTCCAAATGTCTATAACAAAAAAAGACCTTATACAAAAATGTGTTTTCATCTAAATCAAACTTTGCATTCATATGGCACAAAACAACCCTCAAATCTACAGACAGCATGTATTACCCATTAGACACTGGAGAGATCAAAACACAGCTATAAAAATGGGTTATAGAAATGTTTTACGTGCCATAAATCCAAAATTTTGCATCAAAACCTGCAAAAAGATGCCATCAAAAGAAATTCTGCAAATATGCAGGTATAGTAAAACAATATATATTTCCCAGTGGCATATAACAGAACAAAAACAATGTTGGTTGCAAAAGCACTGAGAATGAGAAAACAATGCAGAATTTCTGTAAAATTACAAATTACATGTACAGTAGTCAACCATGCAAAATATTAAATAGAACTGTGGTACATAATTACATCAGGCATTTGTATTCTCATTCTTGTAGACAGATACATTTATGAAAGAATAGGTCCTTGTACTTATCGGAAACATCTCATTTACTCTATCACTGTTACTTTGGAACAAAACACAACAAAGTTGCTTCTTACACATTCTGTTATGACAGCAAACACGGAAAAGTGTACTTCGCCTTTCTCTTTGAATTCCATGGAATTCTATTATTATGCTTGGTAACTCTCAGACCTATACAGTTTCTGGCATGGACAGTATCAACAATAGCATTGTATAGCAATAAGCAATAGCATTGTAAATATATGAAGTCTTCCACCACCTATTTGCAGACTTTCTATTCTATGAAAATAGGTGTTTTCAAATTGCATTTCCTTTTCATCATTCTGAAACAATACAAGGATACACTGAACTAGGCTGTACACGAGCCAACAGACATACCTGTGCAGTACAGTGATCTGAATGTTGATGCAACTTAGATTTAGAGTTGGGATAGTCTCTTCATGTCTTGCTCCTATTTGGTCTTAATGAGAGAATGTTACACTTATATAGTTATTTTCAAGGCACCCGAAGCACTGTACAGCACCGATGGGGAGCCATTCACACACCCTGTGTGGCCCCCACCTGGATGATGTGATGGCAGTCATTCTCTGCCAGTATGCTCATTCATCAATTAGACATATTGCACTATTTTTAGGCCATCTTTTTTTGAAAGGGACACAGTGGGCAATTTTAGCCAGCATATCTTGGTACCACCACTACTCTTTCAGAAGCTGCCCATGATCTTTTATCACCTCAGAGAGTCAGGATCTCAGTTTTATATCTCATCTGAAGGACAGCACCATTTTTATAGCACAGTGTCCAGTTCACTGCACTGGGATCCACACCGACCACAGGATGGACACTCCTGTCGGCTGAACCAGCAACCCAGCTGGTCTCCCATCCAAGTACTGGCCTGGCCCAAACCTGCTTAACTTCACATGGATTGTCCTCTCTGAACTGCAGGTGTTATGGCAGCTGGCCAAAACGCTCCTCCACTCATTTCACCACCTTTACCACCACCTCTACCAATTGTTGCATATATGAGTTCTATTTTCATGTGCATATTCAAATTACATTCATGTTTTCTTATTGGTCAGTTGCACCATAGAACATTGTCAATTGCAACATGCAACAGCTGTATACTGGGTACATTTCATCGCAGTTACACTCTTGTCTATCTTGTATCGAATGCCAGTGCTTTCTGCATGACAGCCTCAGGTTAATTGCGCTTTATGCTCAGAGGTGTGCGAAAAGTGCTTAGGAGATTTGAAAATCTCTGTGTATCAGGTGATCTGCCAAAAGAGTTTAGGTGATTGTTTAAAGGGTTAGTTTTTTGTATGTTGTTGGAAAAAAAAATACTTTCAACACAAACATGACAGGCTTGTTTCATTCATATACTGTTGGATGGAAGAACACAGCCTATGACTACAATGCTGGCTTTATCAATCCCAGGAAAGATATCTTGATCACTGGTTATTTCAGCTTGTATCTCTTAATTATAATCAATGACATTGTTAGCTAGACCATGTTCACCACCAGAGCATCCTGCTCTTCTGTCAGCCGCTACGATCAGCCACTACTGTGTTGCCATCTCTCAGTTCTGATACACTAGAAATAGAATAAAGTTATTTCGGATTTCAGTCGCCAGTGTTAAAAACCAGGAAAATAACTCCCTGTGACATGTGATGCATGCAGAAATGTCTCACCCAGCTCCATACATGATCCACAAGGTACAAGCAAAAAGTAGCGTTTGACAGAGCCCAGCATCATAGTGCTACTTTACATAGTATGGTAGCTATGGATGTAAATTATGGGGGGGTGGGGGGTTTTAATCCCCCTCAAAACCGGCAAATACAACCCTTTGAACCCCACTAAATGAATGGAAACCTCAACTTCCCAATGTTCAGCCCAAAGCTACACCATTGACAGCAGTAGAATCGATTTTCTTCTTGGAATATTCTGATTGTAGAGTCTACTGTAGAATACAGTAAGTGACATTTAGTTGTACTCTTTCGCCAGCTTCCTTCACTGACATTCATGCACTAAGACCATAACACATATTTCATCAAACATAAATAGGTTTTATTGACCTTCTTCTTTTACCTCTCCATCTGTCATGATCCATTGCTCCAATGCACAGGAATGCACTTATCCCTACTTATTCAGTCTGAGCTTGTGATTGGTGTGTGTTCATTTGAGCTTCTTCATTGAGTGGCACTTCTCTGAACAGGCGCATGGTGCATTTTAAGCTGTAAGAAGGAGAGCTTCTCATACAGAGCAAAACAGTTTCTACAAATGGTGCAATTAACCTTTAACCTGTGCAAACAGCTGAAAAATGTTCATAGTTTAGAGAAATTTGTCAGCCTTGAGGACTGAGACAAATAATTCTTTTCTACTTTTTGTGTTTAAGAAATTAAGAAAAACTGTATAAAAACAACCTCATGTATTTCTCTCTGTTGTATAATGTGACATGCCAACTCTCCCTTTACTGACAGTATAAAGAACAAAGTGCTTTCTGCTTTCCTCTTTAAATTTTCTGATTCTGAAGACTGCTGTGTATCAGCTAATTGCCATCGTTTAAGTGCATGAGCAATGACAAAGTTCCATGAATTTCTTTTGATATGACCATTCTTTCTTTTCCTTTCCCATCTCCTCTCGCACTTACTTTTTCTCTGCTTTTCTGTCTGTTGGTAAGCTCATATTTTAACGTCAAAATTAGACTAATGGATTGTATCTCATGACAGCAGCTGTAGCAGTACCCACGTTATTTTCAGCTATTCTGCTAACTCATTAGCTACTATCGGTTATTAGAAACAAGTGTGAAAAATTTAGACTGATTGCATTTAAATGATTGTGATTGTGATATTGGTGTTGAATTCTGATGGTCTGTGTTTTGCCTCTCGAAACACTGTGCATACTAAATGCAAATATGAGGATAATTGTGTATTTTGAATGACACTGCTCATTTTGGGAAAAAAGTAAAACAGTGGATGAGTGCTGCAATTTGTGCCTGACTATGTAAAAATTATTTAGGGTGTTTTTCCAAAAGAGTGATTGATTTGATAACTGAAGTTAGGCATTTGAATGTTTTGTTTGCCGCATCTGATTTAGTGTGTTAGCAATGCAAAAAAACTGTAATCATATGTGGTAAATACTACATGTTATATTTTGGCTCAAGTAAAACTTGACATGTTTTTGTTGAAGCCCCAAACCAGTTTGGGTATAAACTTAAAACTCAAATTTAAAAAATCTGTGAATGCAACCAAAAAACTAAAAATTCTATAGTCTTGGCTGTCAGGTTGTCATTGCTGGGATTAGGGTTTTGGCCTTAGAGGTGAATGGACGGTCCCCACAAAGATATGAGTACCAATCTGTGTGTGCGTGTGTGCCATATACTGTATATTTCATATATATGTGTCATATATATATATGACAGGTGTCCCTGTCATAGGTGTCATATCCTTTGTTACTTAGGCTAAGTTGCAGCTTCTCTGTGACCATATTCTGGATAAGCATGTAGTAAAGATACATTGTGCACAATAAGAGTAAATAAAGCTTGAAAAGAGAGTTGAAGTATGCCCAAAAGACAAAGATTCTGCAGGTAATCTTAAAATTTTAAAGCATATTCAGCAGGTTATTTCTTCTTATCTAAAAGATGTCCAGATTGTTTGGATATGCATTCTTGCATTGGTATTAAAATATTAAGCTATTTCAAAATATCAGTGTTTTTCTTCAGAGAACTCATCAGCACTTCTGAAAAATAACTATTGAAGAAGGGGGAAAAGACAATATTTCATCTTCAGGGAATCTCTGCTGTCCCAGTTGGTAACCATCGGGTAATAAAAAATTGTTTTGCAGAAGATGTAGAGTGAATCCTGCACACCTTAAATTGTTTGACAATATTAAAGTTCATGCAAAGAACTGTGTAGATTAAAGTTCACTGAAATGTACAATTCTTTCTGTTGTTAAATTATGAATACTTTAGCTTGTCACACAAGAAAAATAAATACATTCCACAAATGTATGTAGATAAGAAGGATAAGACAGGCAAAAATGGTACTCAAGCCCAGTTTAACAGCAGTTCTCTCAATCACTTCTCACAATAACAAAGCTGAGCATCCCTCTCAAAGCCTGCTCTGACCTATCATAGCTTCTTCCTTCACTCACATGAGGTTGACCTTTCATGAAGTGTTTAGGGATACAGAAGCCACATCAGCTGGTCTGTGGACTGGCTCATCCTGTTATTGCCACTGGAAGGGTGAATACAAAAGTAGCTAAGGACGGAGGGTTTCTCTGTTTCTAAATATCCACTTTAGGCCCATTCCCTGGGGCCTCCGGGACTCTGGAATAGAGCAGGGCTGCCAACTCTCACACATCTGGCGTGTCATTCATGCTATCTGACTGTCACATTTATGCAGAAATCTTGTGGCAAATCTATATTATTCCACCGTAAATCTAAAATTAGCTATATCAAAAGCGGCTGGGCAGTTTGCCATCCCTACAGACTATTTACAAGGTAATCAAAATGTTACCTACTTGTAAGTGCGTGTGCATTTGTGTGCTGACTTGTCGCGAATTGAAAATCTCACGTCAGCCAGCTGACCGAAGATGGCAGCCCTGTTACAGGCAGCTCCAATGGCGGGTGGTATTGTGCACTCTGCCCTATTACTTTTGGGTAGACGCTGAGTGCTTCTTTCACCACAGGTCCTGTTTAGTCCTTTACAGGACCCACAGAAGAGTGAGGTTTGCCTCTAACAGGGCTGACTCAAGTTGACCTAATTTTGCTAATAAAGTCTTGTACTCCAAAGAAGCTTGGACCCACTCTCCACATACCGCACCCCAAGCTCTTCACTAAATTACTGCTTCATATACCCTGTTTCTCCAGTTTCCTGTTATTTTTAGATATGCCTTTTCAGCCTCTGCCTTTCATTCCCCCATCTCTCTCCGCCACTGACCTGCCACTCAGGTTCTGCTGTTGATGTTCTCTGCACTGTAGTTCCACCATTATGGCCATCTGCTCTTTATCTCAAAATCATTCTTGGACATTGTTGGCAGCCAACTGCTGCACTGTTACACTTAAGCAGACATTCTAAAGTGCTTGTCCAGCATATTAAAGATGGATAAATGGTAATATAATATGCTGAAATAAATAAATGAAAAGGATCTGTTCTGTAGACAGAGGCCAGCACTGCTGCACCCAGCATAGTTTCTTTAAATGAAATGCACATACACATAATTTATACTTCCTCCTGCTTACCTGTAGACACAATAAACTGAGGTTGCAGGTAGGTCAGAAGTATGAGAACATCAAACATCCATCAAATAGCCTCAGAAGGACACTCTTCGTCAATCACTGCTTTATACCATCTACAATTTACTGTATTTGGATACAGAGTATTTGTAACATTTCAACCACTGACAATTCAGCTGTTATTCCTAGAATAAGTTAAGTCAATAACTTATTTGAAGGTGGACTCAGATAAAGATTTTCTGATCTACCTTTTATACTAATACCTGTGTGAAGCTGGTTGTAATGCTGATAAAAGTCTCCAAAAATGTGGAGCACAATCAATAGCACCACCCAAAGATTCCCAGACACACACAGGTAAAATGTAGGTAAGTAGATCTCCAGATCACTCACAAGGGAAACAAACGTGTTGTCAAAAAATAGTAAGTCAGTAAGTAAACATGGCTTCCGGCATTTTCTGTTACACAAAACAATTTGCTTGAATTCAGCTGTGCAAAGTAATCAGCTTTGCATAAAACCATTTATCCATCCATTTTCTAAATACTTATCCAGGTCAAGGTTACAGGTGTGTGAAAATATTTGTTTACCAAATAACCAGAGAAACAAATGAAACAGTGTTAAATTTTGGGCAGGACATATTTTAAAATGTCGTATTCTTCATATAAAAACTCAAATAAGATGGCATTAAAAGCAGACTTTGAAGTACAGCAATTAGCGTTTTTCAGGGGTGCTGACATTTTATTCTACATCTTCAAACAAGCAACACAACTGAATTTTCAATTAAATTTTAAGGGAGAAAAACAAATTCCTTAGTAGTTTAACCAAACATAAATAGGTTGTGGTTTAGTAAGCTTTTATGGCAATCCAAAGTCAGATTTGAATGACAGCAATGATCTGCAGCCAGAAGGGTTCTACAGAATACTTTAATCTAAATGTATATTGACTCCGATACAGCCAGGAATCAAAATGGCAGATTCACTACATGAAAAATGAGTTTAACTAAATCACGTTTACAAACACAGATACAAAGGTGAAGCGCATTAAGATGAATGCCAATTAGCAATATGTGTCAGCCATAAAGGAGGGCTGACAATCACTTTGATGTGTGAGTTTTCAAAGCAACATGAAACAACATGAGTTACAAAGATGCCAAAGAGTCAGCAACTGAATTGCAGGTGCAGCAGTCATAAAAGCTGCAGAATAATTTAATATTTCAAAGGAAACAGTCTCAGTCCCAGAAATTTATCACAGCATAGGCCAAACTGCATTAGTACAGAGGAATAGTATTCACAACTCAAGACAGACATGGAGCAACATAGCTGCAAAAACCACAAAAGTATGGCCTCCAAAACAAGCATAGAACCAAATCAGCACCTTTGTGACCCAGTTTCATCAAAAATTGTACACTGTGAGCTTCACAAAGCTGAAGTTTGTGGCAGAACTGCCAACCAGAACCCAATAGAATCCACAGCCAAAGCAGCAGACTGTGTATCCTGCTGTAAAGACACAAAAACTGGATCCTTGAACAATGGAGAAAAGAAATATGGCCTGATGAGTGTTGTTGAGTGATGTTGTACCCTTCTTTTTTATTGAGACAGGTTTACATTTCGAGAAAAGCAAAGTGTTCCTTAAAGTAGCAGACCACCATGATAAGATGTGCTTTCTATGTAATTGTGAATTTTATGATAAGGAAGGTTAGTTGCAGAATTAGTTAATGAAACAAACACTTCTGCAGAAAGTTTTCTGCAGAGAAATTGGCAGATAGTAAAACATTAGTATAATGAAAGAGGTTTGCGGTTTTTAGCATTCTCTCTAGCATTGTTTCGGCTTGTTAGCTGCAATAACAATTATTTTTACTGCAGTTTTCACAAAAGGTGTTTGATTTTGATTGGTGTCTGATAATATATGTACAGGTTGTAACGATATTACCATTACAACTTCAACAGAAAAGGAAAGTTTCGTTTTCTCCTGATTAAAGCCCTTTACTTGTGATTAAAGTTAAAAGTTCATTAAGTTTGACATGCACACACAGTTTTGGCATTAACATGAAAGTGAAGGTAATGTTGTGGTTGTTAATTATAGCCCCATGAGTAAACAGTCATTGGAAAAAAAATCTCTGCGACACCCTTATGATGGAGACTTTAACGGCTGTTTACACTGCAACAAACAAATGACCCAAACCAGCTGCTTTCAAGACTGTCAATGCAAATATGCAGATCTTTAATGTTAATATCATTGTTGAAATTCTATTCCAAAAGAATAGAGAAACTGATGCAATGAGATGAAAGAAGTCAGTCATTCTCTCTATTGAAACGTTGCTGTGACGCCGTCTGAATCAATTGACATGCTGTACATTTGTTACAAACCATAAGAACTACCCGACTGAGAAAAGTCACAGTAGCTTACCCACAAATTGTTTAAAAACATTGAATAATGATGTTTAGTAATGATAAAAAGTTTCATATTGAGGCCAGCAGTTAGACACATCATTAGGGTCTAAATTAGGCTTCATGATCATTAGTGATTTTGAGATGCTTTGAGGGAATATAATCATTTAAAAAAGTGGGTAATTTAAAGATGGTAAATAGTGTAAAGTCGCTTGGCATAACAAGTGCTAATGATTGAAGTCTATATATCCAGCAGCTAAATAAACAGTAGATACTTTTAAAGCACAGTAAATCCCTTTGATCTGAGGAATTTTCAGGAAAGATGAAATACACAAAGCTCATTAAGTAACATTTTACATTGGTTTGACGTTAAAGATGCCTATGTTAATTTCAGTGTGGTCTGTGTGATGTAATGAGAGGAATTAAAATACTCAGTGTGGTCAGTATATTGTAATGAGTGGCTCGTTTGTGACTGCACTCTTTTAATTGCTATGAATGCTATTAAATCCCCTCACTAAGGTACTTATATACTTGGCTGCCATAAGCAATAAAGCTGGGACAAGAGAAAGCAGAACCTCTGCAATGTGGGAGAAGCAGTTCTGCTGGTCAGATTACAGTATATCTTTGGAAAAAAGATACAGCAGTCGTTTTGAGACTATTGGAAACTTTGGGTACTTAAGTCCACTGAATAGATAATATGCAAAAAAAACTAACAAAAAATATGCTTTTTCTTCATATAATAATAATGTGCTTGCACATACAGGTCAAAACCTGGTTTGTCCAAATTTCACACTCAGGTCAAAATCCAGTTGGTGCCAATTTTTCGCACAGGGTCTTAACAACTTTACCCAGACCGGGTGAAATGAACCATTACAAACGCCTTAGCTATGCTTATAAGGAAGCGAAAGGGATCTAACAATGCAAGGAAGAGGATGAAAGACCTCACAAAATGGCAGAAACAGGCATGCGATGTGTGAAAATGCACGGTGCTGCAATAATAGGAAATGAAGGGAGTGAGAAGATTCTGCTTTGAATTTTATGTAGCCTAGTAATATGGCTTCCATTCAGTTTCCCACAATAGCATCCTGATCTAATAACCAGCAGGTTTTGCTGTGAGTGTTGTGTCTTTTAACATTCATGCGGACACACGGGCTGTCATGGACATTAAAGATTGGGCACGATGACGACAAACTTTATGCATTTTTCCATCATTTTGATTTTATAACGGCATGTTTACATCCTTGTGGCCATAGCTTCTGGGATAGGCTCCAGACTCCCCGCGACCCAGTAGGATAAGCTGTTTGGAAAATGGATGGATGGATGTTTACTATATATTAAAGTTACTGTCAGTCACTTGCATTTGGATCAATCAGACATCCACTCGTCCATCTCAATCCACATCCTGTGACTCTTGCTCCAGTACAGGTCATGATGAGTATGGGGACAGTCCCAGTGAGAGCAGTGGACACCCCAAATGGGACTAGAACACAGGCAAACACAAACTGCAAATACACATGAAGCTAGAGGGAGTTATTCAAAGCCATAATGCCCTCATTCAGACAGCAATCATGGATTAAAAAAGTGAACTGCTTCTTTAAATGTGAAGTAGTACTGATTTTCAGGAATAATTCACAGGCAGATGAAGAATAATGTGAATGAATATAGTAAGATCAGAGTAGAACAGTGTATAACAGGAAAAAAACAAACCAGCAATTTCAAAAAGAAATTAAAAAAAATGCTGACTTAAGACAGCATGGCATATACTGTATGTATAAGGTATGCTTCACAAATTTGATGGATGAAGCCATTTTACTGAAAATTCTTTCTTCTCAGAGCTGTAATTGTCTTGGCAGTTTTAGATATATTCTTGTTTAAAAGTTACACCCTAATATAACAGAGAAGTCACGTAGTATAATCAGTATTTAAAGTCTAATAGTATGCCGTGAGACAGCATGGTATTTTAGGGGAGTGTGCTGTACCTGCCCACGTTCACGGCTGGGGGTTCGAATTCCACCGTTATCCCAAATCAAACTGTCATGTGAATCGGACGGCATTTTATGTCCAGGGGGTCCCATTTTATTCCCTCTACAGGCTCATCGTGACCCTTTCTCCACATTATTGAAGGGGGTTGGATATAAATGGTGTTATTTTAATGGTTATAATATAATTTTTCTACAATGGCATTGATTTGGAGCTACACTGCTATTACTGACAATCAATAATGATTATGATAACAGTATTACATTCATACTGGTCAGTATCAGAGGGGGACTTTCCCAGGCAGGATACTATTCATAAATATAGTAATCAAACATCAATGGTTTCATTTCAGATAATAGCAATTAATTTTCAACTGGTTTCTACCCTTGAAATAGTCACAACTATGGCAATATCTATGCCAATATGAAGAAAAAACAAGTCTTCTTAAAAATCCACTTGAGAGAACAACAGAGGTAAAAATGACAGCTGAAATGCGCAGTAGGTACCTTTTGGATTTCTTCATTCTTTGTACCAGCTGACAGTTGAGGGTGCTCTACTGCATTCGGGCTTAGTTGCCTTAGTAACAGATGGTATTTGGTGGATGTCGTTGACGCTAAGACTGAGGAAAGGGGGACGTCAAAACAGAGCCATAAGATAAATGTTTTTTCCTGAACACACTTTAAGTTCTCTGATAAAAAGAGAGAAATGTGCATGTGTGTGGAATAACTGGCAATGTTATACAGTACTGCACCTCCATAATGCCTAAATATTAAATTTGTAAAGCATTTAATGCACCTTCATAATACATTCATAAAATATTCATAAGCAGCATGTAAGTATACCTTAACATTAATAACAAACATTATGCAAGTATAATCTATCCATCCATTTTCTGTGACTTCTTATCCTATTCAGGTTCATGGGGGGTCCATAGCCTATGGGTGCAAGGCATGGAAAACCAACGGCAGGACGCCAACTAGGCATGGGGAGTACACCGGTGTCATACTCATTACACCCAGTGTGATTTTACTCCTCGGTATTTACCATTCCGTTAACACCACGCAAGCATTTTATTTTCTTCAAAGCTTCAGATGTAATCTGAATACTTGTCCTTATATAGTATATAGTATATAGTATAATGAAACACTCTTACATGGGGTGGTGAGTTGCTTTGTTACTCTGAGAATTATAAAACAAATATGAGAAAACATTACTGATGTCACCTTTTTTCTTTCGATACCAGACCATCTATATCCAACTACAATAGCAATTATAGTGTACTTACTGTAATATATTACAATTTTTGTTACTAAACCGGACAGAACATTGAATTTAGTGATTAATTGTCATTGTTGACACACCACAGCACACAATAACAAAACCTGTTCTCTACATTTAACCCATATGTGCCAATGTGACATAGCAGGGGGCAGCTAATTCAACACCCGGAGAGCAGTACTTGGGGGCAGTAACTTGCTCAGGGTACCTCAGTGGTGCCTTACTGCTTGGGGATTTGAACCTACAGTCTTTCAATTACAAATGTGCATCCCTAACCATTAAGCCACACGCTACTCCACCCAGAATGACAAAAAATTAATACTGTGATATAATATTGTTAGCGTAATGAAAAATACAGTAGCATGGAAATCAAATCGGCCACCACTAGCACCAATCCGTCAAATGACACATTCACATCATTCACACCTATGGCCAGTTTGGTACCTCCAATTCACCTTCACATGTTTCTGAACTTTGGGGGGAATCCCAGAGTAGCTGGAGGAAACCCCACAACAACAAAGAGAGAACATGCAAACTCCACACACATGCAGCCACAAACCCTGGTTCCAGAGACGTGAGGCAACAGTGCTGACCACCATGCCACCGTGCAGAACCTTACACAATTATAATATTTGTTAATGTGGCAGAATGATTAGGTAACCGTGCCTTTAAATCTGCGGGGTGATTATTGCATTGAGTGGTAGCACCCTATAAAA
>JAODKE010000044.1:15513632-15524444 GCA_026779605.1 Mormyrus hasselquistii
AGACTGTGAGTGGAGTCACGTCTCTTGCTGCCTTGTATAACGGACCTGGGTGCCTTTTTGGGGTTTTAGTTTCTAAGCTAAATATTTCCCTGGGTGTAATTCCCAGGGTGGCGTAGTTGGTGTTTTAAGGGGTGGTTCCCCCAAACTCTGAGCCCAGCGCTGCAACATTAATAATGTATAATACAGCTGTTCAGAAGTTAAGATTACGTACATGCTGCTTATGAATGCTATGACTGCATAACAAATGCATTATGAAGGGGGGTATGGTGGCCGAGAAAGCTCAATGAAATTCAAGATAGAAAAACACACGTCTAATAGAAAAACACATTGAAAAGCATCAAAGCATATTGTTCAAGTTCATAATGCATTTACACAAATTCAACCACTTATATGTGACGGAATCAAACAGTACAAAAACTGTTTAAATAATTTGTTTTTCTAGAAATCAAGTAGTCTGCTTACAGTGTCTATTTAAGCATGACAGCATATGAAAAAAATTAAAACTATGTTTTTTAACTTTACTTTGATGGCCCTACTTTGCCTTGCTGTGGTCCGTCTGCTTCTGTCTAGTTACCTGAGACTAATTTAGTACTGTATTGTAATTTCAAAAGTGTTTTACACGGTTGTACAGTACTGTATTTTGAAATCAAAATTAAGTAAATAGTGAACCTGTCCATTTTATTACCTTCTATTCATGTAAGAAATATACCTGTCAGTTAGATGGTGATCTGCCTGAGCCGTAAGGAAGAAAAAAAGGGTCATTATGATCATCCGTTTCATCCAGACAGGCGTGATCACTGGTAAATGGTTCCCACTGTATCTTTTATTCCAACAGAATGATACAACAATAATCAAGAAGCTGTGTGGTAAATTATAGGATTAATGTGACTGATAACTGCTATACTATAGCCTATAATTGCTTTTGAGAGCTACACAGGTTAATCATAAAAACAGCTGCCACTGATTGTTTACTGTAACTTAAAACCATGCAGTTTGCCAGATTAATAGCAAAGTTTTAACATTTATGTTAAACACATTATTACACGCATGTGACCAGCCACACAAAGTGTCCTTCGGAAACACTTCCGTTGTGTTGTTGCTATTTGCAGCGCGTCTGTTGCGGTTGTTTTCTGTATTTGTGGCACGTCTGTGAATGTGCAGCGTGTTTGTAAAATGTGGTTCGCATGTGTTGTCAGGTTGATGAAAGTGTTTTCTTAATTCGTATAGCGTCTATAAATTTGCAGTGTGTTTGCAGGTTCGTTATGAACTTGAATAATACTGCATGCTTTGTTGTTTGCACCACGTTTTTCCATTATACGTGCGTTTCTTTATTTTAAATTACATTGGGCTTTCTTGGCCACCGTATGAAGGTGTACTGAGTGTTCTACAAATGCATAACGAATGCTTTATGAAAGTGCAGTTAATGTAAAGCATTATCGAATAATTTATTTACGGACATTATCGGACTTATCAATCTTTTTTTTTTATTCCCTCCACGACCCCCCTTGTCACGTTATGGGGCAGGCGAGCAGGAAAACAGGCAATCTCAGGCACACACAAGGATCGGACGAGCTGGGTGTGAAAGAACCCCCCCCCCCCCCCCCTCAAAGTCACGCACACCGGGAAACAAAACCAAAACCATTAACGAGGAACAAGAAACAGGATGGAGACACAGAACAAACACAACGGCAGAAGTCAGGACAAAATCTGACACAGAACAGAAAACGCAGACAGACAGACCAGGAAGGGAGACACAGGAGAAGGGGAGAAAGACGGAACAAAAGGACCAGGAGTGCACGAAGGACCCACAGGAGGAGGAGGAGCAGAAACAGGAGGGACAGAGGGATGAGGAGCTGACAAGGGAAACCAGACAGGAACGGACGGGGGAAAAAGGGGAGCCCGAGGGAGCACAGGTGGGCGAAAGGCGGCGGCCGGAGGGGCCGCAGGCAACAGGGAGGAGGGAGCTGAAGGGGACCACGACGGGAGCAAGGAGACAGGACGAAGGACAGACAAAGGGGACAAGGAAGGAGTCAGAGGGGCCCACAGCAAAGGGAAGGTGAAGGGGGAAGCTGCATCCAGCGAAGGCGCAGGGGGGAACTGCAGGTGACTGAGGCGGGACCGTCGGAGGCGGGACCGAGGCCGGGCGACGAGGTAGTGGAGGGGGACTAGCAGACGACTGCCAACCCAGAGCCGCAGGCAGCGTAGACGCGGCCCGAGCCCTAGCCGAAGCCAACAAGGGCGAGCCAGGGGGCAGGGAAGGCGGGACCACAGCCCGACGTCTATGTCGCCTCCCCTTCTTGGACACAGATAGGTGTGGCGCTGGTCGGGATCAGGGGATCGTGGGACTTGGGGGATAGCATCCAACACCACCCTGAACCCCTCGTACTTCAGGCGGCCACCCTGAAATATGGAGGCGGATGTCAACTGGGGCTGTGTGGTTGTGGGTGTGGGGTTCCTCCTGATATTCCGTAGGAAGAGGGGCTGCGGGGAGGTAACACGATGGTCGGGCGGCTTCTTCCCCATTTCCTCTGCGCCTCTTCTTCTTTCGCCGACCAGTAGGGGGAGGCGGGGGTATGAAAAGATCCCATGGTTCCCTCCGTCCGCTCCAGTGGATTATCCATCGGATGACACTACCCGTTAGTTTGTTTCAAGCATTAGGAGAAGCATAACTATTACCTCATTTAATAATCTGATACATTGAATCTGTTGAATAAACAATTGAACGCTTTATCATTCTGCAACTGGCACACTGGACAAATCTATAAGAAACAGAAAACATGGGGATAAAAAGTAGCATATGCACCAGTCTCAAAGCAGGACAGTACAGGCATATCTCTGAGACTCAGTTGACGGGTTATGAATAATGTGACAACTTTGACATTACTGGCTGACGGAAGGCCAACATTGAGCATAGCCAGCTAATGCTGTGCCTGAATAAGGAATCATCCATAAAACTTTCTGGATGCCCATGACAGCAGCCAAAGTCCAGTATTGAAATGCAGAAAAGTGACAGCTGAGTCCAACATGCTGTAACTGATACGTGACACTGGCTGAGGAATGAGGAATTCCTCCCTGGCAGATAAAGAACATTAACACTGGGTCAAAACTGTACAAGGTGCATCACTGATTATGGTACAGTTTGTAATCATGATGATCCCTTTCTGTAATTGCAGCAATCAGTTTATTTGCAGATTTAGCCCATGGTGTGTAGTCTCTGACTCAAGGTAAGTCTGCAGCAGCCAATTAATTTGCCCTTAATAATTTAAATCCCTCTAGGTTAGTGATGAATGGCAACAGTTTTATTTTTGTATAATAAATTGTGCTGTGTATGGTTGGAAATTCTATGATATGTTAATTCATACAAAATTCTATTACTTATGAAGAAGAGAATGCATATTTCACGTTGGACAATATATAGATGCACATCAAGCAAAAAATCATCCTCGATTCACATACCAAGACAATCCTACATATATTGTATGTGTTCATTATTATATGTTGATGCTTACCTTCATTTGTTGATACCCCTATACAGTATATAGCTCTATCTCTACAATAAACAGAACATATAGACATATTATAATAAGGTATAACATTCATCTCAGGTCATTGAAGCACACATATAAACATACTAAACAGTAATTATTTAAAGAAACCTTTGAATTGTATGATATGCCGGTATTAGGTACTTACATAATCATACAGTACGTGCTGTCATGTCACTTGCATATCCAGCTGAGCAAATTATCGAAGATTAACAAATTTCAAGGGAAACTCATGCAGGAGACACACCATATCAGCTGAAGAGCTAAACTGTAGCAAACCAGCACTATTCCCTTTGTACTAAATGTCTCACATTATTCTTTGAAAGTGTAGCTTAGAAATGGCTTTTCAGAAACTGCACTGAAATCTAAGCTTTAATCAACTGCATGAAATGTTTACTTTCCCCGGCTGTCAGTTGTTTGTTGCTTGTTATTTTTATTGATAACTTCCTTTAAATATCGAGTCAGGTCCCCCTCAAAAACTGCAAATTGCTGTTATAAGAGAGAACAACCAGCAGAGAAACAAAATATGATCTGATTCACCATGCGGTTGATTGGCACTGACAGAGAACTATATGCTTGGTCAAACAAAGTCTGCCCCTTATGGCTAGGTTAATATCTCAATATCAGACTTTTTAACCATAGTTAAAGGCTCTGTTCAAGTTTACAGTAGCAGGAATCGTCTTTATCCACTCGACTACTTTCTGCTACATGATCAACAATTTCCCGTCTTTCTAAAAAAATAACAGATTTAAAGTTGGAGGGCAGGTGAATTTGCTCCAATTTGCAACCTTGAAACTGCTCAGTAGCAGTCCGAATTTCCAGCAAATTTGTCGTTGTCTCTCCCTTTAAAAATATGCTTTGGCATTTTTTATTTTTTGGCTCAGGTTATGGACACGTTAGGAACCGCCATCATAGGTCGCTGCTTTTAACAAACTCTTTTATATAATGACTTTGATGAATCGAAATGAGCTTTCTGGCCCTCAATAGTGAATCATCAAAGACACATATCATAGTATTACATATTACTAAATTACATTCTGTGGGAATCTGTCCTAACCATGACATATGCGAGATGTTATCCATATTTAGTTACGGTTTAATACATTTCTGATAAAAGTTCCAAAAGGATGATTTTTATCCTGGAAAAATAACAAGACTAGGTTTTCTCTTATCTTATCAGTGCTGACTGAACAAATCACCAGTATGGATCTTCATAAATTGTCACTGCTACCAGTGGATGCAAAACACAAACATTTCCCAGAAACTCCTAAAGAAACATGGTCAGATGTGATAAAATGAACCCATTAAAAACCACAGTGAGCATCCAGCACAAACTGATGCAAGACAGCGAGTTATCAAGATCTTAACAGTGAGATTTAAGCCTTAGCTACAGTACAGACCTCGTGTTACAGAGCAGTAAAAGCTATGGAACAGAAATCCCAGGTAGCTTTTAGCCTAATCCTTAAGCTTGTTGTCGGCCTGGCACTTCTAAAACACAGCCCATTCCATAAGTCGTATTTCCAATGTTTTGCAGTACTCCTTTGGTGAAAGATTTGTTTCGACAGTTGGTAAGAGGCTACAGTGGGCATAATAAAAATTCACATCCTTAGAATGTGGATAAGATGGATGAAATACCAGCAGCCACCACAGCCAGTATCACTAGTGTTCATTATAGTTAATGAAGGTAGACACAGAGGGGAGTGATCAACAATAGACAGAAAAATCCACACACTGATTCAGGTGTTCAATGAAAGCGGCATGTCTATAATGTGTTGCCCACAGTCATAGAATGAATATTTAACAAGATAGTACATGAAACATTAACAACAAATGATACTAATGAGCTGAAACAATGACAAAAGCTTCTGTTCGATGATCATGGATCTATGCCATTTGACATTTGTGATACTTAAAACTTGTTGCAGGCAATTAAAAGTGAAATAATTGAGAATGGTGATCTCACAGGCACTCGATTGTATGGCCTTTGCCATCATTGCTGGGGGGTGTGAATGCTCATCACGTAAGGACAGAATCGATTCTCTTCGCACTGTATTAATTAGCAATGGAGAGACCAGTAAAACAGTCACAGAGTTCACTCCTTTCCGCCTTCCCGTCTTGCACAAAGTGTTAAGCTCAGATTTCTGTCACGGTGCTATGAAAGCATAATTTAACCCTGCATAAGTCAAGATTAATGTGTGTGGGCAGAGAAATATTACAGTGCTCTTCAGTGCGAGTCACAAAATCATTGGGCGTGAGAGTCTATGATTCTTACTGAGAATTTCAGCAAAATGCTTGCCGGGAAACAACAGCGAAGAGACGAAATAAGCATAATCTATTTATGGCAGGGTGGCATGAAGACAGAGCTTTGGCAAAAAATGAGATCAGAGTAGCTTGATGTTATTGAGCCTCTGGTTCCATTCACCTAAAAACACTTGAGAGGCATTCTGCAGCCCTCGGAGTAAAAAGCAAAATAATTCTCCTGGCATCCTGATTCATAGCACACTGCTGCCATCTTCTGCAACACATGTCTGGCTAATACTGTAACTGCATGGTCACAGTCCTTGGCACAGTGACTGCCGGTGTGGCCCTTTTCCTACAGCATGAAGGAAAGCACACCACGATTTCTCCTCTGCTGTGGAGAGAAATAGAACATAGTTTCAAATGGAATCATCATGCAAAGGTTTTCTGATCTGCATTTTATATGTCATGTATAGAGAGAGGGAGGGGCTGTGCAAGAATAAGCGATAAAAGGATTAAGCTTTTGACAAATGGTGCTGATGTAAAAGGAAATCTAGCCTCGTCTCACGGGAAATGGGGAACACAGAGGGGTCAGACAGAAGGCTTTCCACGACGTCTCCTCCTCAGGCCAAATCACTCCATCACATCCCGTTGAGAAGCGCAACACCGTAGCCAGTCCTATTCAAGCCACACCATACCCGCTGATAGGAATTTAAATGCAGAGAGGGTCATGCGAGGGGGAATTAAATTGAAACGTGATACTAACTCAGTGTGGGAACTCTGATGTAATATCAGCTACCGGAATACACTTGATTTTCATCCAAGATTTTCGTAAATAATAAAATAAGCATTCTTGTGGTCTATTTCCCGGCAGGCTCCTGTAATTCATATTAAACTCTTCACCATCAAATACACTGCTCTTTGTCCCTTTAATGCACGGAAGATTCATGGGAAATTGAATATTGGAAACCTAAAACGGATCTTATTTTTAAGTAACTTTCATAATATGCCAACATCTATATTTTTTTTCTTCAATAAAGCATTTTTTAGCTACTTCGCTGATATGATAAAGATCAACATAAGTTATTCCCCATGTCAAAGTCTATATATAACATTTCGCTTCCCTTACCCGTGAGCAGTGCTTTGGGAATCCTAAACTATATTGGGGAGAACAGGAATAGAAGACACTGTCAGATTAAGGGAGTACTTGCTGTGTGTGGTAATGGCCTGAAAATGCATATAATGTAGCTCTGAAGTGAGGTTATGTGAGCAGAAGAGGAAGGCCCTCTTTATACAGCTTCTAATTACACCCAAGGGCCTTTTGACAGGATAGAGGGGCCAGTTACTATAAAACACACACAAGCACACACACACATACACACACAGGTTTGTAATTATATCTTTGTGGGGACCCACCATTCATTTCCATGAGGAAAACTCTAATCCCAACATGACGACCTTAACCCCTACCCAGCCCTAACCGTAACTATAAGTAACCAAACAAAATACAGGACTTTTGGCATTTTTAGTTTTTTAATGGCAATCACAGATCTTTCTGGCAACTTGAAAAGTAGTCCCCATAATGTAAAAATAGTATTTTTATTACATTGTGGGACACACACACAAAAGCATCACCACCTCAATATTGCAACAATATTCCCTCGTCTCACTCTTGTCACATAAAGCTTATATAGACTCCTGTGATCACACCTTCTAGAATTAACTGTTTTGCAGAAAACAAAGAAATGCTTCATTATACAAGTAACATTCTTGCTAACATTGTCAAAAATGTAATTTAAATGTCTTCAAATGCCAAAAATAAAAAATAACAAGTCCATTTTTAGATTACAGTTCCTAAAACAGATCATGTCCATGAAGTAGACTTTAATCAAGTAAGATGCAGTTTCTGGGGATTATATTAAGAAACTAATTAGAATAATCAGGTGAACTAATTGGCTCACCTACATAACGTAAGGCAATGTATTTTCTGAGGTCTTTTGTTCAACTGTGCATTTCAGAAAGGTTTTCCCCTCAGGTCAGACAAGCTCTCAGCACGGCATTATCTACAGCATATGGAGTACAAACCCCAACGAAACTGATCCAAACTAATTATGCATTTTCTGCTCAATTAATATCGTTGAGACGCCCGCAGTATTACATAGCTCCTGCAGCTTAATTAATACCAGGCTATTACATTTCGGCACACAAGGAAGTGTCAAGAAACTTTCTTCTACAAAGTTCGGTTCTTCCTCACGTCATTATTTTTCAATTGATTGGCAGCTTATCTGTGAGGGCTAGGAACGCCAAGGATGAAAGTCGCTAAAATCCCTGCTGCCTGTTTTCCACCAGGCTGAAGCTGCACATGTACCTGTAAGCAATGTGGATTTAAATCACACTAAATAAATGGATGTGCAATAGCCTGCAAAGGTAACGCACAACATGTCACTTCAAAATTTCAATATAAACCATATCGATGTGGTTACTCATTACTGGGCAGTATTGTTGGTACATAAAAACTTTTTTATAATAATACTAATAGTTACAACTTTATTGATCCCCGTGGGGAATTTTTTTTTTTTTACGCTTCCCTCAACTTGCTCTTTGTAGAGCAAGCTGTCCACGAAGGCCAGCCACCTGTTGGGGCGCCGAGGGAGCTGGGAGTTAAGGGCCTTGCTCAAGGACCTGCAGACATGGTGATGCTGACTTTTTTGGCATTTGTTGTTCTATTTGCTGCTGAAATGCCTGAATTTACCCTCCAAGCACCAACAAAGGATGTCTGTTCATATGTATGTATGTATGTATGTATGTATGTATCTAAACCGAAATGCTTCATATATGCCTGGTGATTACATTGAGTATGTAATGTGAGCATAGTAATGAAAGTTCTCAGATGCATCTGAAGTGCAAATTCAAAATGCCATAGAACCTTAATTGCCTTCTTTTGGACCACACTGAAAGCATTTAATGATTTAAACATGGTACATTTAATATAATAGCATATCTTCAAAACACATGAAATAAAATTATAATAAGAATGTGATTTTATTGCTCAAAGGCAGCAATGATGCCTTCTTTTAAGTTTGACAAATAAAATCCCTCCCCCACGAGTGTTGGTTATAAAATTGTGTAAATTTAGCAAATGGGGCCCGGTCAGGGATAACCCTAAGAAATAACGTGGGACCGCCGTCTTGTGGGCCCACCGCCTGCAGGGGGAGCCGTGGGAGGTTGGGTGCAGTGTAGATTGGGTGGCAGGGCCTCGGTGGACTGATTGTCAGCTACCAAAATTGGCTGTAAGAACATGGAATGTAACCTCTCCGGTGGGAAAGGAGCCCAAGCTGGTGCAGGAGGAAGAGAGATACCGACAAGATATAGTCGGGCTCAGAATCCAGAACCAAAAGTCCTAGAGAGGGGCTGGACTCTATTCCACTCTGGAGTTGCCCTTGGTGAGAGGCGCTGGGTAGGGGTGGGCCTACATATAGCAGCCTGGTTTGGAGCCAGTGCGTTGGAGTTTACCCCAGTGGATAAGAGGGTCGCCTCCCATCTGCTTCATGGTGCTTGTGTGTACGTGTCGAACACCAGTTTGGAGTATCCGGCCTTCTTGGAGACCTTGGAGGGGGACTTTAATGCTTACATGGGTAATGACAGTGAGACCTGGAAGGGTGTGATTGGGAGGAATGGCCTGCCTGATAGTAATTTGGGCGGTGATCAATTATTGCTAATTACAGTTTGTCCATAACGAACACAATGTTCAAACATAAGGGTGTTTATGTGCACCTGGCACCAGAGCACCCCAGGCCACAGTTTGATGATGGATTTTATAGTTGTATTGTTGGATCTGAATCCGTATGTTTAGGACACTCAGGTGAATAGAGGAGCTGAGTTGTCACTGCCTGGTGGTGAGTTGAATCTGATGATGGAGGAAGATGCCGGAAAGACCTGGTAAATCCAAGAGCGTCTGGCAAAGGCCCCGGTTCAGAACTTGTGTCTCCGAGGAGGCAGGGGACATGGAGCTGGAATGAGCCATGTTCCAGGACTCCATTTCTGAGGCGGCGTCATGGAACTGGGGCTCTAAGGTTGTTCCCACCCTCACCTATGGTCATGAGATCTAGGTAGTAACGGAAATAATGAGATTCAAGCATCCAAAATGAGTTTCCTCTGCAGGTTGGCTGGGCTCAGCCTTAGAGGCTGAGGAGCTCAGATATTCGGGAGGGGCTCAAAGAAGAGCCTCTGTTCCTCTACATCGAAAGGATGCCTCCTGGACGGCTGCCTGGGGAGGTGTTTCAGGAATGTCTAACCGGGAGGAGGCCCTGGGGCACACTTGGGAGATCGTATCTCTCGGATGGCCTGGGAATGTCTTGATATTCCCCTGGTAAAGCTGGAAGAGGTGGCGGGTGGGAGGGAGGTCAGGGCATCCCTGCTTAGACTGCTGCTCCCACAACTCAACCCTGAATAAGTGCCAGAAAATGGACGGATGGATGGATAAATTTATTGATTGAATAAATATCACCTACAATACTGGATAAATGGTTGAAAGATGGATGGGTAAACTGAAATGTAACATTTCATGGAGATGCATTTAAACTTAACGTTAAATGCATATTCAGCTTACCAAGACTGGCACCCTTTCACTCAGCTTATTTATTACATAATACAATTCAATTTTCTATCACAGTGTGTATCAGCTAAATTGTGAACTTCTACAAAAACTTACATGAACAAAAGCTTATCTATTTAATTAAAAGTGCATTGTATAATGATACATTCGTGTACACATTGCAATTGTTACATAATAGAAATCCCATTTATTTGTAGTACAAAAGAAAAAAGACATACTGTAACTAATGAAATAGGGGAACAATCGTGTGTAATGACTTAATGGAAGTAAAACTCGAAATATCAATAGGCAACAACACCTAATTAATACAATATTTGATTAGTTACAAAATTCTGTACATTATTTCATGAACTCAGTTTAGACTGCTGTATATAAAATAATAATAATAATAATAATAATAATAATAATAATAAT
>JAODKE010000044.1:15524544-15536344 GCA_026779605.1 Mormyrus hasselquistii
CATTATTTCATGAACTCAGTTTAGACTGCTGTATATAAAATAATAATAATAATAATAATAATAATAATAATAATAATAATAATGCATTTTAGGGAATTTTAAATGCATTTTGGCTCACAGCCCTCTTACCAATTTATACATAATAGAAAAGCCTGTTTCAGCATGATTAAAAATAGGATTTTCCCAAATCTCTCACTGCCATGCACTTGGGCATTATTTTTAATGAGCACTATTTTGTCTGCATTAAGTGCCAAAATTTCCATTAATTCAATAAATTATTCACCTGGCAGGAAAAAGCTTTAAGAAAATACAGGCAAATCTCACCGACACCTGTCAAGGAAGGAAAAAAAATGTTGCACACATGCACGCTACATAGGGAGCTGTAGGTTGTGGTATGACTTAGCAGGTAAGCCTTATACCTTGTTTAATAATCATTAATTTTCTTAGACTCACAGTTGCTCAGAAGAGAAGGGGGAGCAGGTAGTAACATCTACAATATACATGACCACATCCTCTGGATTCAGCTCCAGGATCTACTACAATAAGAGATACCCTAAGGGCATCAAAGATCGCACATCAGCAAGGCGTCACAATTCATAAAAATGCCAATATTGTCCATGCAAACTCCCAGAGAATTGCAATTTAAAATTAAAATAACGGCACTCTGACAACTCTTTCCTAAGGGCGGTGAAATGACTGGAACCTGCAGACAATCATAAATGAGTCCAGTTCACAGGTGACGCCCAGACCTCACCTCTGTGAATCCCTAAAGAATGAATTCCATCGCCCAAGGTTTCACAGTCAAATTTTAATTACAATTATTTAAAACAGGAAATTTCAATGATTAGATTCTTTTTTAATAGGGGGGGGGGGGGGAGACAGAGAAAAAAAAAATTCTATAAATATACATTAATTGTTTTATGACAGACGAGAGAAAGCAGTGCTCAATATTTAAGGTCTTACCATCTCAGATTATATAAATTCTATTGCAGTAGACTAAAGGTAGGTCATAGTACATAGCATAGCCTGCTAGCATGTGTCAGTATTGCTTTATTCCCCCCCCAGTTTTTTCTACTTTTTTTCCTTAGAAAAAATATTCAGAAGGGCACAAGCAAACAGACTTTCTATATTCCAGATAAATTTTATGTTCAAGAGATTTGACTTAACAAGAAACCCAAATCCACAGTAGACTTTCAAAAGTAATTTGTGCAATCTGTAAGTATGTCGGACGCCCCTCGCCTGCAGCCGTTTGCAGTCCGCAGAAAGTACTAGGAAGTTAAAAAGCAAATATGGAGTTTAGAATATACTTTAAGATAAGTAGGTTCGCATTTAACTGTTTAAAATAAAATATCCGTCTAAAATGTATCAATTTATATAAATATCCTTCTAGGTTAATATTCAGTAGTAATTTCAATTCTTTTGGGAACATAAGCTGTACACAAATGTCAGTGTGTTACAGAGGAGTAATGACTAATCAATTTATGGGGATAATATTTCATTTTTGGAAGTTTGACACATTAAATATTTTAATGAAGACAGCAGAAAAAAAGAAATCATAATCAACATTTATTTATTTTCCTGAAAAACATGACAATTACGCAAAATCGAAATGGTACCTACAATTTATCCTCAATATTTCCCACCATAAAATATTTCCAGAACCACACGTTTGCTTCGAAAGGGCTAAGGAAATGTTCCACAACTTTCTACAATGTAATAAGCGCAACATGCAGAGTGATAATCAAGTCACTGAAAATACCAGAAGAGAATAATTAAGAAATGTCAAAAGAAAAGTCATTTAAACTTTTGCAATAGGATTGACTGAGAATGTGGGTTAAACATTAGACAAATTATAAAAATAAAAAAGTCTAGTAAACACCCATTCCACTGTTAACATTTTAAGAACAAACACCTTTTGTAAACATACCTGTGCTCGGAATATTGGGGTAGTGCTATGCTACTGCTCTGGTTTTGTATGGCACAAGTACACCAATTGAAATAAACTGCTTAAAAGATCTGGAGGTATTAAAAAGGTGACATTACTACTGTAAAAAAAAGAAAAGGATGCCCTAAAAAGAGATTCATCATAATGAGATTTTAAATGCAAGAACACACACAATATAAACATGACCTAACATCAAATAACATTCAGCCTAGTGATCGGTGACAGCCCATCATGGATTAGATTCCCAGTGAAGGTGAGTATGGAAAGCATCACGGCTTACAAACATTCAAGCAAGCAAGTCATGAGGCACACCAACATGTACATTGAAAGCGGGTCCGCAGTCAAATTGTACATAACTATTCTTACACATTTCAGCACAATCTCTAAAAATATAATTTCACATTTTGGCAAGTATGAAGCAGCACAGACATTTTCCTGAGCTCATCCTAAAGGGAGTATGATTTAAGTGACAGATGAAAAGCTGTTGACTTACACAGTACCAGGGAAAGGCAGATGAATGTTTGGTGCAAGTCATTAAATGCAGGGCACAAAATAGATGTTAACAGATTAAAACAAGGAAGTGTGCAGGATACATATAAAACATGAACAAAGTATGTAAAAAAACGAAACCCTTTTTTCCATACAATTCTTTAAAAGAAAAAGAAAAAAAAAACAACATTTCATTACAACTTCTGCAGTTCTTTGGCCTGGCTGTTATCACCATGACACTAAACCGTCAGACTGTGGACAGGTAATTAATAAGGAAGGCCGCCTCTGTTGTGCAGCCAAAAGTTAATTTCCAAATCTCAGACTGCGGGAATAAATTGTAACCAGAGAGAGAAGGGAGGGCTGCTGTACTATTTTTACCCTGATTTTGGATTTCAGTTCGACTCAGGGAGGTGGCTTTGAAGACAATATCCACTCTGATGGAGGAAGCTTTGTCTCCCACAAGCACACAGCGGATGTCTGAAAGTTTACGTAGGGTGAGCCCCTCAAAGTGAGCTCGTCTGGACACCATGGTGATGGAGCGTGGGGCTGGGTGGAACACGCCATCTTCCTGCACCAGGCCCAGATGGCTCTCCATGAGCAGGAACTGTGATAAGGCATCAGGCCTCGGGGGATGGTTCACCTCGGCCTTCACGCTGGTGTACAAGAGGAGCTGCATGTCTGCCAGAGACGGCTTCTCCTCCATATTTCCATGGAGGACGTACACCAGGTCAGCCAAGACCCTTTTGAACTGCGAGCTGAGCCGTAATCCACCATCCAGAACGCAGTCAGGCGTGCAAGAACTCCAATCCAGGGAAAGTTGTGCAAGATCCTGCTGGAGGAGGGGGTGGCCCCAGTGGTCTCCCTCAGCTCTCGTCAGAGACGGCACCTTCAGCAGGGTTCGGCAAAGGTCCTGAGTGAGCTGCTTGCTATGTGTGTAGATGGTCAAGATGGTGTCCTCAGTGAAACCCTGCAACCTGACATGCTGTCCAGCAAAGCCCACATGGATCTCTTTCATTTGCAGAAATGGGAATTCATGAAACACAGCTAAAGCACCCTCATCTCCTGCATGGCCACGATCGACGACAAGTACATGGATCATGGATTCAAATAAAAGCACACAACCAGGCTGCGGAACAGGCTGCTGGGAATTAGCAACACGTAGCCAGTATATGCCCAGAAGTAACTCGCTAACACACTTGATGTCTGGAATCAGATGCTGAAAGCGAGCTAGCACATCTTTTGGAGACAAAGACTGAAGCTCCTGGAGACATAGAGGAAAATCCACCAGCTTCTGGCAAAACATTTGAAGATCTTGACTAATTTCCACAGTGTTGCCTGGTGACCATGCAGTACTAGGAAGTAGCACACCATTGTGTTCACCAATATACTTCAAATCTCCAAGGGATTCTGAGACTTGAGCAGTCTCCCCAAGATCAGATTTCATGGTCACTTTAACTTTAATACGATGGTTAACTGGCAGATCTTTGACTAACGTACATATCTGTTTGTACCAGCTGTCTTCCTGCGGATAATTGCGTTCTATGATCTGACGAATTGCCCTTTCAGTGTTCTGCAGGTGACTACTGGCACCTTTGTACAGCCAGGACAGCTTTCCTGCTAGCTTGTAGCCTAAGCTATTGTGGTGGTCCTCTCCCAGATCCTGGCACTCTAGGTTATCTTCCGAGACTTCTTCCTGTCCCTCCCCCACGAGGCTCTCCATGGACACTTCAGAGGTGCCAGTGTCACCAGACGGATCGTGAGCAATGTCCAATAACGGGAAGTTTGGCAGGCATTGTATGGCAAATTTAGCATTTTCCTGGATCCCAGCCTTGTTGACATCTCTTCCATCTGCCTCCAGAGAAGCAGAAAGGCAGACTGGAGCAGTCTCTAACAGGGGCTTTCCAAGTTCAAGATGGGAAATGTCACCATCCGTGTTGTGGGCAAGCAGATCTGAAGCCTCCCTGCGTGGCTCATTTCCGCAAGATTGGCCAGTACCACTTCCATCAAGTCTCGAGACAGCCTCGCTGTGGCTGGAGTGGTCTGCGGGCCCGTCCCCTCCCTGAGCCGAGCTCTCCCCCCAGCCCTGTCCTTCCACTGGTGACACGGCCAGCATTTCAAGCTCACTTGATTTATGAGGTGACACATCTTGTTCTTTTTCTGTCTTGACCGTTGTCAGAGCTGCTCCTTCCTGTGGAAGGTGACCCTCATGTGCACGATTAGCATAGCCAGGCTCCACTGGCGAGGACGGCTCATTAACGCAGCATGTTCCCTCTTGTTCTCGAGAGCTTTTTTCACCATCCAAGACAGCAGCTGCCTTAAGTATGGGGATATACAGAAAACTTGGCTGCAGCACAGTCATGGCATTTATCTGTGTTGAAGAGAGACATTATTTTAATGAAGGATTATTTATGCTTATTTTGTGTCACTAGGAAGCCAGTTGCATAAAAAGCCAACCAAAAAAAGAACACTGCTCTTTGCAGTCTAGCTCTCTCCATATTATCATTATTGCAAATATCCTTGCATGTGCTTTGTTCAGCCTTGACAGGAACATTCACCATTATCATTCTTATACACGAAACAGTTTTCGGCACACAGTGCTGTATTAGCTTTAGTCCTTATGAGCTAGTTTTTCATGATATTGAATATAACTAACAGGGCTTGAAAATACATAGCACTTTAACAATATGAATAACTAGCAATTTTCCCTGTATGAATCCTATAGTCTTTTAAGGCTATAGGCATTGCACCTTCAATTATTAGAAAAAAAGTTGAGTTGAATGTTTCAAATCTTGCTGAAATATTATCATCTAAGTTCTCATTCAGTAAAGTTTAGCCACCAGCAACATCTGTACAGTATGTGACTACATACCTTGCAGTTCACAGTGATCCCATTAGTTTTGTTTGAAGATACAGGCTTCTTCTGTAAGGCAAAGTAACACTGTTCATTTGGTTGAAAGGAAAAAAAAAAAAAAAAACACAAACAACAACACAACACAACACACACTCCCCCCCCCCCACCACCAGTTAATAATAAATGGGGGTCTGACTGTGTCAGCAAGGTCCTCCCTGCTTAGGTGAAAATCAGGGCTGATATTTCATGAGGTACTTACAAATAAGCAACAGTTACTCAGAGAAAGGCACGGTGCTAAAATGATACAGGTGCTTTAAAGAGTATATTCCTCTATGTCCTCGCAGCAAATTAAGGATGAAGAAAAAAACCTTTGGAACAGAGTCACATTCATTCACATCACCTGTCAGTTTAAAAGGCATAGTGACACTGGCAGGGCTGGGAGGCAAGCTCTAAAATATCACCACGATATTTTCAGTGATATTTACGATATCAGTATTTATCATGACATTCTAAAACTCATATATAAAACTGTAAAATATGACAGGTGGTTTTGATTTTTATCTGCTTATTATGGCCAAATTGTTTCACTAATAGTTATGGAGGATGTGACAGGTGTAATGATAAATTGTGCCAACAACAGACTCTTACCTTGATAGAATTTATGTAAAAACAGTGCATTATAAGTTAATCATGCAGGAAAACAAATGTTTAGACTATATCACGATACAATACTTAAAGTGATGGCAATATATGGCCCTAGTCACACACTGACCATTTGTCCTCTTATAAGTAGAAGGCAGTTAGAAAAACAAAAGCTTGTCAACTGAATATAGCCATAACAAAGCTTTTGTACTTAACCTGTCATGAGGTAGTAATACGAGGCATAGTCTTCACTTTTATCAAAAGCGTCATTCTCTTATAAAAACAGGAAGTATCCTGGGGCTGTAGAAATGTTTCTACTCTGTGCCCCATCTGGATCGATTTGCTTTATTGCTAAACACCAGTACTGATTGAAAGCTTGATTATGTTTTACCAAAATAAGTTATAAATATTGCATCTGTGGATCTATAATAATAATAATAATAATAATAATAATAATATGAATTTTGATTACCGCTTGGGACTCTGATGAAAAGTGGAGATCAGTGGTATTATCCATATTGCTTTTATTCAGCTTCTGCAACCTTCTTTGCACCTCTTCCTCGATGTACACCGTTATTCTGGTCCAGAGATGAAAGTATTTCATTAAACCATTCTGAGGCAACAAAAAAAAGTGGTACAGGTATGTGTGTCATTTTATAAGAGTTTGTTCAATTTCTCTCTGCATGAGACCAAAGCAATCAAATAGTCATTCATATATTTAGCAGACACTTTTATCCAAAGCAACATACAGATGAGAATACAGGTCATCCAGTCCCTGGAGCAACTCGGGCTTAAGGGCCTTGCTCAGGGGCCCAGCGGTGAATCACTCAGTTGATCCTGGGACTTCAGCCGGTGACCTTCTGATCATAGGCACTGCATCCAAATCCACTGAGCCACACACCCCTCCAAATCTATATTCAAATCCAGACTCCTAGACCCCTTTGTTTTCTAAAGCAATTTTAATTAATTGGTGAGCCAATAAATACGCTTGCAAGAAAATAGACAAAACTGCTCATGTTTAAAAACAAATATGTATTATGAATACCAAACAGCTAAACTGTGGATACATTAAAAGGTGCACAACTAGGTGAGAAATTGAGAATAATCTAAGGATTTATGGAAATGAAATAAAAAAAAAAAAGTTTTTGTTCACAACTAGAAGTTCACCTGAGCAGAGTACAACCAATTAAATCTTTCCGTATAAGACCACAAGAAGGCATTTTTCTTTTATTTAATCAATGAGAAGAGCAGTTACCATTCAGATTCCATGGCAAAGTTTTTGAGTTTATAGCAAATAAATGAATAACCTGGAACTGTACATCATGTACCGAGTTAATGTAGGCGACTACAAACCAATTAATTTTAATTAATTGGATTTGTGTCTTAATTAAAACCATGGGACATTTTCAAGGCATACTGGCTTCGAATAGTGAGTTATGCTCAAATCTGTTGTTAATAACTTATTAATATTAAAATAACTACTGCCACCACTATACTGTAGTAATTCTCTACAGATAACACACATACACACACAAGATCAGATCCTTGGCTCACCTATCTTGATCTTGTTCCAGAACTCTCCACCCAATGCTGTGGTTCTCTTGCGTCCCTGGGAGGTTTCGGGTGTGGCAAAGTGCTGCAAGCATCCTTATCTTTTCCAGAATCTCTAACTCTGTTATGGAAGCCTGCTGTAGGTCTGTGCTTCCATGTTTCAGCTTAGACCCAACTGGTTTTATAACCTCTCTCCCCCCATTCTTCTCCCCTGCTAAAGCAGGAAGGTGGTATACACCAACCTGCTGGCTCTCCTGGTTTTGAAAATGATTCCTTTCCGGCAATGCATCATGGTCTTCTCTCTTTGATTCATCATCGGAAAACAGCAGCTCGTGTGCTTTCTGCTTGCTACACAGGCAACTGTCTGAGCTCCGCTCCTGCTGCAGCAACTCATTTGGCAAAATGACCGGCTTCTCTACTGGCATCATTTGGAAATCCATCCTCATGCCCCGGACGTCCTTGTGGTCCTCATGTCCATCGAGATGTTCCTCACTTGTTTTGAGCATCTTCCAGATCTCTTCCAAGGTTATCTCCTCCCCTTCCTTCCAGTGCATGTTATACTTCTTCAGAAGATACAGGAGGAATTGTTTCTCATGAAGCTGTTCCTCTCGATAGACTTGCTCAAGCTCTACCTTGCACTGTTGCTCACGGAGCCGCTTTTCTTCCAACTTCATTTCCACAGCCTCTTTGTCCCAAACCACCTTTAACCGCTTTAACTCTTGGAAGATCTCCATCTTCAGTTGGGTCACCAGTGAGAGTTCCTGCTTTTCCTCTACAAGAGGTTTGAGTTCTCCCTCCAGAAGCTCATCAAAGCAGTCTATCTCAGCCTGAAGGAAGCAAAGCTGATTCTCAATTGCCTGGCAGCAAGACTTCAAGGCCTCTTCCTTCTGTTGGGTGCAGAGATGGAACTCCTCTGATATTTCGTGCAGAGCCTTTATATCCTGTTGGATGTGCTCCAATTCTGCCTTCTCGCTCTTCTGCTTCTCTTCCATTTCTTCAATAGTTCTCCTGCCAAAACAGCTTTCATCAAATGAGGAATCTTCATCACAATAATGTCCAAAACCATCCCAAGGACGTATTGCATAGCATCATATATTGTAGTATGCTATGAGCAATCTAAAAGGTGAGTTTGAGAATGCGGTATAAAGACATAATCAGACACATCTTAAGGTATATTTTTGGGCCAGGGCACATTTTGGGTTCATATACTATTCTTGTTTTATTTGTTTTTACCTTTTTAGTTCCAACTTCTGTAGTTCTTCACGTTGTTGTCTTTCAAACTCCAATCTATTTAGAGCATAGACAAAACCTTTTCAGAACAGTAATAGAAATATCTAAAACAGGGCCTTGATAGTGAATAGAATTAAGAAATTCAGAGAATCTGGAGCAACAACTACCAATAAGAAACAAAAACAAGAAACAAAGATGAAGATGTTGATCACAGCAATATCTATCCTAAAATCGAACAGGAGGGGATGGTTCAACTTCTATAATAAAGGTAACATGATCATATATGAAAGGTAAGTCCCCTTTCTTGCTAAACTAAATGCCCTTTATCCACATTTCTCTAACACAAAAACAAGCCACATCTATTTTAAAGACTATCCCTCTCAACACCTGAAACCTAAATCCCTCTCCACACAAAACACACCCAAGGGTATATTACCAAAATATGGGCTGCCCCGCTTTGAATTTGTACAGCATAGTATGGCACAGAACTCAACCAAACAGCCGTCGCATTCAGTGATACTCCTATTTTAATTAGTAAGTTGGCATCATTACGAGCCATACGCAATGCTAAAGATAGACAAATCACAATGCAATCACACTCAGTTCTTTCAAACTCCATAGAGAACAGCAACTTTAAGGTTCCATTTTAGATTCTAAGTGACTGGAAATACTATTAACTATAATTAACATTACTCATTTAAAATTGCAATTCACTGAAGAGAAAAGTGTGCAAAAAAGCATTTGCTTTAAAACAATAATCTGGCACATTCTGGTATATTCTCAGATAAGAAGGCTTGTCAAAAAACAACACTGTTAAAGCTATCTTTCAAACACTAAAAATGTAAAACCAGCAACAGTGAGAAAGAAAATTTTCTAATACCACAAACCTTTTATAATGCCAACAAAACTAGTACAAGTGGTTTTATTGATAAATACCCTGAATTGTAGAGCACGGACAAATTCTCATTAGAAACACTGAAAGAGGAGAGCAGTCCACTCTAGAGAGAAGACAGAAAAAAATAAGTTAATAAAGAATGTGAATGGAGGGGGAGAAAACGTTTAAGTCTGTGTACAAATGAGAATGTGGCACAAGGACTTACTGAACAAAAATATGAGTATGACAGTGAGAACAAGACGCACAAAGGACAGCTTTAATTTTTGGTCTGACCCGAAACCAGAAACTCCGAGAACTATTTTAGAGCTAGTAGGTTTCTTATGATTAAGTAAGTCATTGCTTTTGACCATTCACTTGGCCAGAATTGAGAAATGAAATTTCTGACTTCTATGCTGAATCGAATATACTCCTTCATTTTGCTTTATAATGACAGTTACTTTAATTTTAGCTCCACAGCGTAGCAGCAAAGCCTTTGTGCTCACCTGCAGCTGTAAAACTATTTACTCCCCATTTCATTTCCTGCTAATGGAATTCGTCCTTCAAGCCAAACCAATTTAAATCCCACTTTGCTGTGGACATATTGCCCACCAACTTGCAAGTCAATGCTATGAACTCAGATTAAAATCAAGATACCTTTCAAGTTTTTGCAGATATTGTCTTATTCTTTCACATCTAACATGATGCAGACTTTAAAACAAACAAAAACCATACAACAACAACAAGCTATTGTTAGACTTGTGAATTTACATGGTGAAAACATTCAGCCAGTAAACAAAACTTATTTTAACAGAGTGTATTAAGGAGACAGTGTTGTGATTAGAAAACAAAAACAAAAAGTACAAATAAGGCTGGATGGATTATTACCCATAATTTAAAAGGAAAGTCACAAAACTCCCCAAACACTCATATTACCTTCCTTTTTTCCCGCAAATTAGCCGCTTCTTTAGGGTGGTTAAATCGAAACATATTTGTTCTCCCAAGCAGTATCACAGCACCTGTAATAATATTAGAAGCATTATTTAAAAAGACAGACGAAAAAAAAAACACCTACAGTAGCAGAGTAGGCGATCATCAGTTCCATCCATCTGTTTTATTAAATCCCATATGAATTTAAAGTACTGCTAATTCCTCTGATGAGAAGTGCAATCAGATTGCTGTACTAAATCAGAAATATTCAAGTGACAAGAATTTCTTTTTTTTTTTTTTTCTTTTTTTAAATCAATTCCACATACCAGTACAACCCCCAGCACAATTACTACTGACCCCAAAAGTCCACTTCTTAGCACTGGTTGTTCTTATCATTAAAACTTGAGCATTACATGTTCACATGGTATTACATGACCTGCAGTGCACGTGCACAGTGGTTCCTGCACATGAGCAGCCAGGGACCTACCTCATATCGATAAGACTAGTTTCCCCATCTTCAATGTTACTTTCTCTCTCATGGATGCCAGTATAAATGGGCTCCATTTCTAAGCAGACACTATTTAATTCTGCAGCCCAAAGCTTTGCTTCTATTTTCACCTTAAAAGTTCAATCCTCTTTTCAACTACAACCCAGCTGCTCTATCAACTCTACCGCCAATTAACTATAGGGTCCACTTCTATGACAGTGGCTCGTGCCCTTACAAATGTTTTGTCACAGAATTCACATCATCTTGATCCTTTATAAAAGTGGGGGCACATAATTGCACCATAAGTTGTACTTTAATGAAAGTTTTGGAGAAAGAAATAAATTGAATCCCTATGCAGTACAGCATGTGCTTCTTCACAAAGGAAGCTGGCATTTCAAAAGTTTCATATAAAAATGAACATTTATCACTTGCTCAATAACAGGACTCTTCTGGACTCAAATCCAAACAGATAATGGATAAAAGAATTAAATAACAAATGTAAGACTTTGGATTTTTGCATCAGTAAGAAAATGTTTGCTTCTGTCTGGTTCAGAACATGTGTAAGACTGAAGACACGTAGCCAGATAATCTACAGGGAGTGCAGAATTATTAGGCAAGTTGTATTTTTGAGGAATAATTTTATTATTGAACAACAACTATGTTCTCAATGAACCCAAAAAACTCATTAATATCAAAGCTGAATATTTTTGGAAGTAGTTTGTAGTTTGTTTTAGCTATTTTAGGGGGATATCTGTGTGTGCAGGTGACTATTACTGTGCATAATTATTAGGCAACTTAACAAAA
>JAODKE010000044.1:15538289-15548383 GCA_026779605.1 Mormyrus hasselquistii
CTGTCGCGCCCCATCCCCCCCCCACCCCGCTCTCCTTTTTGAAGACGTCAGTATGAGCTGTTACGCCATATATGTAAACGAGGAAATACTCAGCGTTTATAATCACCGACGACTTAATAAAAAAAAAATAACGTAGCCATTTTGCAAACAAAATCATCATGTGTTCAAGAAACAGGAGAAACTAGAAAGAAAGCATAACTTGGCTACAAACAATGAAGTTAGAAAGTTAATTAACTGGTGATTTGGATATGACCAGTAAGTTAATATAACCAATGACAGGTAGAGTACCTTTTATCTTGAAGGGTAAACTGAAACCTCAAGGTGAAAGCATGGGATATGAAGGCAGTCAACTGGCTAGGATTTCACACCGACAACATGCAATGTTAAATAACCATTTAGTTCAATTAAAAATGAATCAACTTTGGTAGTTTGGGTGTATTTTTGCTGCAGGATACCCAACGTTTCCAGAGCGAAGTACCATGTAAACAGTGCCAGCAGTCAGCAATGATGCAAGAAGCAACACCAATCTGTTTTCTCATTAATTCACTGCCACATCGATCAGTATGAAGAGCGAAAGGGGAAGGTAGGAATTTCAGCTCAGCAGTATCACTGACAAGTCCACGCAATTCACAAAGCGGACATCAGCTTCAGAGGTGTTCGAGCCCAGGAGCTTGATGCTCACAGAGCTGAAGGCTCCTGAATTTTAAACCTAGACACCAGAAAGTCTCCAACAAGGAAACGTAGGTCTACACAGTGAAGAAAATACCATTTGAACCTTTTCATATTTGTCAGTTGTGCAACTGACATGCTGAGGGGGAAGACTGAAAGCACAGAGAGATCCATTAAGTGGCTGGACTGGGGACCTGCACTAGTTTGACAACCTGAACACAACAGAAAATTAGGAAGACGACAACCGCTAAAATAGTATGCTGTATTTAAAAAAAAAAAAAAAAAAAAAGACAGAATTTGCTTTCTCAAAATCACACACACGACAGTAAAACAATGAGCATATATGTATATGGTATAATACAGGATCTATATAACATAGTATAATGTAATTACTCAGTATTCATGTCAATTCTCCTTGTCAAGATATGTTTTCTTATATCCTAATCTAAATTGTTCTTACAGGTCCATGTACTTGATTTGTTAAAATTCTTACACATAGAACGTTTGAACACGTTTGAGGTGTCTCCAAGTAGTTAATTTTAAACTAGGCATGTTCTACATGTCTAACACACCATTGATGTTTAATAAAACAAGATTCAAGGTGGGGAGAAAGAAAATGATTTCAGCTTTAGTTCAATGATATTCCTGCCTGCAGAGTAAAATCAATATTATATACTAAAGTAGCTTTCAACTCTCTGCACTAATAGTATAGATCATTTATGTTCAAATGACTGTGGGCATAAAATTGTCTGAATTCAAGTAAAACAGTGTTTCTTAGTTGTGTGTAAACCAGGCAAGTTTCCCTATAACTATTCCAGTTATCCAGGCACCCTTTGAAACTACATATTCAGCTCCCACTAGACTGATGAAATGGCTAATCTCTTGCCGTAACTACTTAAGAAATATTAAAATTAACAATCTGCAATACAATCCAACGTTTAGCTTTTACTGCAGTATGATCCATAGTGTGGATATATTTTTTTTAATTATTATTCAGGATCTTTACATTTTTTAACATTCCAATGTTTGAATATTCTTAATTTAAACTCCAGTACTCCTTAAAAAAGGCGCACTTGCATTTTATGCTATATCACTGTATCAGTGGCATAAAATGGCTTTAAAATGATGGCAACATTTATGGCAGGTATCTGAGACAATATATCGCCTAACAAAAGTATTTATCCTGACAGGCCAAGGAGCCTATATTGAATCTTTATGGTATATTGATATTTTTTGAAAATGAGACATAGGACAACAATACCACTTCTAATCAATATGCTTTCATTGTGCTTCAAAATTAAGGTTTTAATAAAGATTTAATAGTAGCCAATATTATTCCTTCCTGGTTGTAAACAGTGTGAGTTTTGGTTGTGATGTTACAAAGCATTGCAGAATCCACAGCAAAGTATTCAGTTAAAGTCTCGTGGGGAAGCTGGTGGAGAGGAAAAGACGATGAATCATTATTTGGTTCATTTATTTTTATTACACTGTTAAAAATATCATAATTTGCAATATTTGTTTAATTTTGTTGAAGGCTAATACCTTAAAATGGGGGTCTTTTCAGTTAAGCACACATTTAATGGTTGTCAGGCTTCTGATTTTACAACCATTTGCTAAGTAGGTTTTAGATTTAGACCATCGCCTTCTATTTTGAGAGCAATATCATAAACTGAGAAAGTGTGTTGTTGGACGTTGTGGAGTGAAACCTGGTTCGAGTCATATTTCAAAAGAAACTACATTATATCTCATATATAAATTATAAGAGAAAGAATATCATTCTGTGGGGTGGGGTGAGAACCACTGTTCTAAGCGATATAAAAAATCTTCCCAAATCATTTAAGCTCACACAAGAGGTAAGAAATCATAACTCATTTTTATAGAGGAACCAAGTATTCTACAGGGACATTATTCTGTTTAGAAACGTGACTGACCAAAGTTAAGCTGCATAAGTATGACATTTTGCCCAAAATTATAAACTAATCACTTAGAAATGCCCAGACCATTAAAAAAAAAAAAAAAAAACCAACACAGACACACACACACACACACACACACACAAACAGCCAGTGGTTCTTTTGATGATAATTGATATTTACGCAACATAAGGTTTAAGATTTCAGAATCTGCAGCAGTTATTGTGCAGTTGCTTATCTGTGACCTACATACTATAACTTGCACTTCTACGGAAGGACATCAATATTATTCTTACAGCACCATACCATGATGGCCAATGGTGCAGTGCTTCATTCATTCAGAGAGCAGAGTGATGAGCATGACTGTTGACAATGCAGGTTCAACTAAATGGGACCGAGGAACATAAGCGCAGATATGGCCAGCAAGTAACAGCAGTCAAGGACAGACTTTTAACTTGCTGTGTCGAGCCCTTTGTTTGAGGCGACTATCTTAAGTCGCTCCTGCTGAATACACAGCTGTACTAATGGGTGAAAAGTATAAATCCAGAAAAATTCTGCGCTTACCAGTGTTAGAAACTACCAGTATTCTTAACAGCAGCTTTAAAACACTTCCTTTGGAAGAGCTGTGATGCAGGGGGGAGTTTGAAACTGAAGCGCTACATTAAAAAATTCCCCACATCTAGTTTTACAAATTCATTGAATGAGGGAAAAAATACACTTAACCCACCGCCTGCCACCATATTCAGATTTAAGTATCTAACTTGGCCATCCAAGTATTGTTGATAAAGCCCCAAAGGGCAGAATCTGAATAAATTCCAACACAGTTAGAGTTAAACTGAATTAGACAAAAGGTTTCTTCAGCACAACAAAATCCTTCATAGTAATAAATAGTTGCTGAATGGCTCACCACATGTGGCAATTCAAATCAAGAAGTTACAATTATGCCCCTCAGTAGATCATAGGGAGATGAGTAGATCTACTGCAGTAATTTATCCTACATATAGAGATATCTTTGTATAAGCAACATAAAGATTAAGGCCTTATTCTTATGGCCAAAAGACAACATATTCACAGTAAGGGCCATGGTTTTGCACCTATCAATTAACAAGTACTTCAGAAAAGCTTCAAACCATTTCAGTAGCAGGATGAATGAAAACTGAAGCATTTAATCAACTATAAATGCTAAACAATCCTTTTATAACAACTCCCCTATCAGGGTCGGGGTGAGCAAATCCAGTGAAATGAAGGTCTGCAAAGGCCTACAGACAAATGCAAGATCATGCCCCAATGTGGGGAAACCAAGAGAAATCAATGGTTCAGTGAACACTGAATACAATACTTTTGGATCCCGCCTGCTCAGCTCACTGGGGAAGGAAACCAGTTATTACTTATACCATTCCCAGTTATAAAATGACCTGCCTGTCATGATGATATTGTTTTTGCCCATTTTAAAATGATTAAAATATAGGTTTAGGCTCACAGACGTACATCATGGGAGATCTGAGGTTGTAACCCCCCCCCAGTAAACAAAACCAGTCAATACAACCCCCTGGACCCCCTTAAATGGGTGGAGACCAAACGCCCCCGCCCCCCTAATGCTCAACCCAAAGTTACACCTTTGGGTAACAAGGTTTAGGCTAACAACTGTTTGGCACCAGAGGATTACAAATATCCACACAAGCTCAATTCGACAATTGTTCATCCTTGTCAGTGTCAGGCCAGGTAGAAAAAAAGCATTACAATGAAACAAAAAACAACTTCAGGAAACATACAATATAAGACATACAAATTATTCCTATTCAACGCACAGTAAAAAAAAAAAAAAAAAAGTACCAAGAGCAAGGTATCCGTTACAGTACTGTGGAAAAGTAAGTCTTAGGCTGTCAAAGAAATTGTTTTACATGACCTTCTTGTCTGCATAAAAGTATGATCTTACGTCTGTCAAAGTGCCACTTCAAAACCCTAGTATTTGTACATGCCGTCTAAAAGACCCATGTATTTGATGCCCTAATCAATACCTCATTGAGTCATGTAACAATATTTTAATTAATTGAGCTGGTGGTGAAATTTAAATGTGTAGAATGGCTGAGATGCCCGAGGAGGGGTTTGGGAACAACAGCGGTGTTCATCTAGCAATCCAAAAAAAAAATCTCCGTAACATTTAGGAGAACAGACAGAACTCTTTAGGTTTTGGTAACTATTAGTTTCCATACAATGGTAAATTGGGTTTTTCTAAGGAAAATACACATATGACCCTGTCAACTAGCTTTAAACATTTTCTTTTCTTGGACTGCCTAAGAATCACTGAGAAGCTGGCATCTGCATCGGCTGCTTGGCAGCAGGTATAGCACATATTTATATATATATATATAAAAAAAACACCCAAAGCTATTTATTTGGGCCCTAAATGTATATTTGTTCAGAACACACACACAAAAAATTTTTAGAGCGTATAAAATTAAGAGCAACACAACAACAAAAGAATTTCTTCAAAAACTTACTGATATCTAGTTGGATGGCTAGAAGGAAACTGCTTCAGGTTGCAAGCTTCTCCTCAGGGGAACGTCAGCCATTTCAAATATTTAAGTTTCAGACCCAGCTTAAATTTCAATGAACTAAATTAGTGTTTAAAAAGTGAGTGAGGTATTGATTAGCCAAATGTACTTGTGGTTGACTCAAAATGCATTCCCCACAAATTCTGGGTTGATTCTAGGAGAGGTTTTGAAATGGATACAGTAAGCTGACATAATATGATAATTTTACGCCAACAATTTTACTGCCATATAATAAAATGCTTTCCTGCTTGGGTAATATGGTATGTACACAGTATAAAATCTTTAATGTATACACACAGATACAAACCGTGCCCAACTCCAGTCCCAAAGGTCCAGTCATGCAGGTTTTGGAAGTTAAAATTTCAGTTTTCCTGCGATGTCTATGGAAAACACCATGTGCAATGTGGGGAGACTCCAGTCAATTAGTCCAACAACGCCATCAGGAGCTGAGGCTGACTGGAGAACTGCACCCCCAATAACAGGTGCCTCACCATAAACCCCCGGCTGCAAAAACATCTACATTTTAGCTTTTTCCCCAAAGGTTGGGGCTGGTGATCAGAAGCAGCAAAATTTTTGCTTCCAGAAATTGCTTGATGTAATAAGAAAGTATGTTGTACCCAAGTACCATTAGAATGTAACCTAAAGCAATCATTAGTGCTTGGGAAACGCAAAAATGCTCAGCAGCATGTGAATGGTGATTTAAGATCTGTGCACATGTGGTTTACTTTTACCAGTGGTAGTGTGTGTGTGAAAAAAACAATGTTCATTATGTACCTAGTACAACTAGAGAAAATGGCAGCACTCCCAAATAAAATGCCACTCGGCAAAGTAAACCAAGATCTGCGACCCCTACATCTCCTTCCACTACTACTCCTATTGTAAAAGGTTAAAAACCGTTAGCCAGTTTTATATAGACTAACTTTCTAAGAAGAAAAACAAGCCAGCCTTGCAGAGGGCAATTTATTTCCATGGTACTTCAGTGACATCTAGTGGTTTCACGGGGGAAATGGAAGTGCTTGAAATGAGGAAGGATCTATTACACTGAGACTGAATCCTGACAGTTAATGACAAACATTTGTAAATATCACATGGGACAATGTAACCACCGCATTACCCATGAGCAGCACATCAGCGGATTGTGCAGAAATGAGCAGCACTCAGTTAAACACACGACACACCGAGAACGCATCTACCAACAAACACCATAGGGAGTAAACAGCAGCACAGTGTGTCTCCACAGTGGGCAGGTATAAAGTCCCTTTAAGTTTAGCATTATCAAACGTATTTGGCTACTCATTTCTGTCAATACTTCGACTATAAAGCTAATCACATGGGTATCATGGTGTTCAGGGTTATAATTTTGAAAGACTGTATTTAATGTATAGTTAAGTATCATGGCATGCCACATAAACCTGGAAAACACAATATGCCCAGCAGATTCTTAAATATCAGAAGACAATTTCATCTAGAAATCATAAACTGAGAACAGCTATGTGTTGACAGCTTCACAATGTACAAAAAAAATTTAACGAATCAAATTAATACGCCGAACTGTAGAACTTCCTCAGGATTCTACCAATACAATGCAACATATCAAGCATCATGCACCGGCTTACCTTGAGTATATTTTGCGTTTCATTCCACTTGTTTGTCCATTCCTTTGTTAGTTCCAATACCTGCCAAAGCCAATAAGAGTCTTTACCGGAGCCAGAAAAGACCTATAAAGAATACCATTAAAGTCTAAAGATTAAAATGTGAAAAAATTAGTTTTGAAAGAATCTTTTCCCTACTTTTTGACAGAGGTATTTAAAACTGTTAAAATGAATGTATTCATCGGTATGAAGAAGTTTTTTTCCTGGGGGTGGGGGGGGGGGGGTTTTGTTTTGGATCGAGAAACCAAAAGGCTCATTAGAGAGCGTTTGTGCTCTTGTTTGAAAGGCTATGCCAGGAACATGCTCACTTTCTCATTCCCTCACCAATAAAATAAACATTTTTCCAACCTTCCCTTCCTTGAATGAAGAAGGGAAAAAAAAACAAATTGGATATTCAGCATTTGAAATTGGCAAGCATTTTCCAGGTTAAGGGGGAAAAAGAAAAAAAAGGTCAAGAAGACCAGAGTCCCGTATTACAAAGCTAGATTTCTTGTTAAACCAGATAACTTGTTGGATTTAAGGTACTCCAGTATTAATCATTCACCTCAGCCCATACTACCATAAAATCGCACAAGTTATCCAGCTGAGCAAGACATTTTGGTTCACAATACCAGGCCCAAGTCATTTCTCAGCAGAACGAAGAAACAGCCCCCAAAATCAGGCACGCACTCTGGCTTCATTCTCATGAAGTCTCTCCTCCATACTCAAAGCTGTAGGTGAGTCCAGAAGTGCAATCTATAGAAAGTTCAGAAAAGTATGAAAGCTTAGGTATTTTTTTTCACATCTCCAGGTTCTTAATGTACAGTCAAAATGTCATGCTTTGGCATCTTTAAAAATCAATTATGAGCAAGCAACAGCAGCAGAAAGACCATCCAAACCTGGTTCCCCTGGACCAGCAGCTCTCTCAGACGGGCTATCTCAGCCCGTAGCTGACGGATAAGCTTGACATTGGTGTCCTCATTGATCTCGGGTTTGTTGATTATGTTTTTAGCTCTGTTGGCATACCTTAAAGTGCTCAGCGTCTCACTGTAGTTGATGTCTGCTGGGGAAATCGCTATAAACACAAAAGGTTATATACTCATATAAAATGCAACAAGTTTAAAAAGAAAAAAGTAAAGAAAAAACACCTCCTCAAACTTCCTAAAACTCTGAAATTCAAAGAAATGCATAACATACATCCCAACAACGCATTATTCCACCAACTGAAACAAGCAGATCAATACTAGGCTCCAAAACATTTCTTTGAATACATTGGAACAGCTAAGGATAAGCCATGTCAGCTGACACTTACTCGCGATCATAATGGTCTTCGAGTTACCCCCCAGGCTGTCTTTCAAGATCCACGTTAGAACAGAGTCTCTGTATGGCACAAAAATGTGCTTTTTCTTTGAGTTTGCAGATATGTTGTCCTGAGACAGGTCAGCTGTGTGCCGAAGAAGAAGGGAGAAAAAGCAGTTTTAAACTGGGCAGCAATACTAGTTCAACTGAAAATACACTGAAGGCTTGTCTAACAAATTAATGCATTAGATCTAAAGAATTATTTCAATTAGCTGCAACATTTCTGCAAAATGGGTGGTATCACGATAATATAATATACAGTACGCCGTTATTTTGGGTATACAACTGAATTTATAAATCTTGGTAACAATATTTCCAGGGGGAACCAGGGTCAGTAAATTGCATAGACAAGGTTTCGAAATACCAGAAAAGCACTGCTTTTGAAAACATCGTCAAAATACCACATACTACACGTAGAATGACGGCACGACGGATTATACAGTATAGCACACTGCATTATTGCTCATTGTGTTTCATTGTATTCGTTTTAAATTTGAATACTATTTATTTCTGCTATTTACCACTTCTGTCTACTTCCAATATTTTGTCTCTACGGAGACTTTTCACTCACATGTATTGTGCAAGTGTCTACTGATGCGACAAAGATATATTTTTTATACTGTTAAATGACACTTCTATTACACATAACACCAAATTAACAAATTAACAGAGAATTAAGAAAATCATGTGATGCATGAGGCAGCTCCTGCACAAGTCTACAGAGTGAAACGCTTCAGTCGTCTTTCCGTTTGTTCCACCAGTCCTCTTTGCAATCTCTTATGTGGTATCAAATATCTGACATCATCCCATTGAATTTATTCACTAGTGCATGTGTATAAAGGGATTAAAACAAGTGCAAGAAACGTATTACAAGTTACTTTTTTCATACATGGTATTCAACTATTCAGAAAATTAAAATCTCCCAAATCTGCCCAATACAAGAACCTTTACTGCCCAAGGAAAAGTAGTACCGAGAGCAGAGATGACATTGCCCAGTGTGACCAAGGACTTGTTGATGCTGCAGCCCTCCTTGAGCCGCACGCCGGAGGTGCCAGTGGTGTCCGCTCTCTCGCTACCCGCCAGGTCCACCAGGTGGATCTTACTCACGGTCTCACAGGGCATCTCGGCACCAAACTTAGCCTGCGGGCAAAGAACCAAATGACCTCCAAAGAACACCACTTTAAAACAAGCACAACACCAAGTATTTCAGAAAGCATATTCCATTTTTATTTAGCATTTAAACTGGCTGTATCTGAGCCATAAGAACATTATGTTCTTACAGGTCATTTCCATCAGGAAATACATGAGACTGTTAGGAACAGAGAGTTTTAACCAGAGAATTGGCTTCCCAGAAAAAGACTAAACACAAGCACAACTTATAAATACAGAACATTCTCTAATTACAAGCAAGCATTTTACTTTTAAGCTCAAAGTACAAAATAGGTACAAAGCAAAAGGTAATCAGTCGCTCGAGTATTTCCCCCAAAGTAACGTATAGCCAAGGAGACCCTGGACTAGTTTAATTTGAAAGCAGCTCAGGCCAACAAGCAGGCAACCAGACAGCAGAAGCTGACCTGGGTGAACTTCATGGTGAAGATGGCGTGCGAGCGGCTGCTGACATCATTCATGCCCGTGCTGGCCGTGGTGCGGTTCATATTTCCGACCTCCATCAGTTCCTCCACGTCACGGTAGTTCTGCACCAAGTGCTTCGACAGCTCTGGGTCACAATGTGGGAATCTGAATGGCGTCTACTCTCAACCATATTGAGCATATAATGATTAATGTGATACAGGGAGGAACACACAAACGCCACTTACAAAGCAAACGTGCTTCATTTCATATAAATATTGGGGGGGGGGGGGGGGGGGGGAAAATTTTGGCGGAAACAAGGAGGGGGGGAGATGTGGGGAAAAAAAGTGTTTGAACAAAAAAACAGGCGGGTAAAAACGTAAAACTTTTATTTTTTA
>JAODKE010000044.1:15548400-15559743 GCA_026779605.1 Mormyrus hasselquistii
ACAACTCTGAGCTATTAGTTAAGTTCTCCCCAAGCGAGCTTGATGGGCCGAATGGCCTCCTCTCGTTTGTATATATTTCTCTTCTTAGGCTTCTTTGGATGACAGGGTTCCTACAGTATACACTTACCATTTTAAAAATCCATACCTTTCTAGACTTCAGGGGGGATATGATGCTCCACTGGGCAACTGTCCATTGCCACTGGCTGCAATTAGATGGCAATGCTTCTGCCCAACATATAGCTGACAGCTCGCCCATATTCAAAAATGGTGAACAACTTCATACAAACTGTGCATTTTGAATCATGAATATGTTGCGGGTCATAAGTGAAATGTAAAGGCTATGTTCCATTTTGATCAGGGTCATTCCCCCCCCCGATAACTAATAAAACAACTTATTTAATCTCCATTGTTTTGGCGTGGTGGTGAAGTTATGAAAATATAAGCAAAGTTTAACCTACAAACTTTTTACATCTCCCATGCTTATTTAGCACAAAGGTCTCAATTTTTGTTGTGTGAAAGCAACACACAGAAGAGGGCAGGAGCAAAATTCCTGGTTGATACAGCCCAGGGACTTGTAAACCGATTTTCATAGTGGAAGCGACAACTGACAACTAGCTCACATTGGTGATTTCATCAACGTAGCCAACTGATTTCTTTTAGCATACACAGCAGGCTACTTTGTTGCAATAGTCTGGAAACACAGAAATATTTCCATACTATTTCCTTACTTATGCAGACTTGGAAAACACCACAATCAGAACTCCATACTGAAATAGAAACCATGAGATGAAAAAGGGGACCCTTTAGGACAGTGGCATGCCGACCCTGCGCTACTAGTAGCCCAGAAGAGCTCATGAGTAGCCAGCATAACACTTAGCAGAAATCGAACGTCTCAGACAAGGCGAGAGCCACGTTGTCATGGCATGCTACAGACATTAAGAGTCACCCCAAAGGTAGCCTCACCTTCCACGTATGGCCCCTCCTTCGGGTGTTCCCTCACACGCAGGTTGTAGGCCTTGCTGGACTTCCTCCTCAGGAGGTCCCGAACACGCTCGTTGTAGATCTCCAGATAGCTGGCCAAGGCAAATATTTCAGAAGGTGAACACCAGGTGGCATGTAAAGCTAGCGCACAGAGCTCACAATTAATCCAGGAAAAGCACAGCTCATTCTGTGCCTGCTTATTTACAGCAGAGCGGAGATGTATATTAATCCAAGCCTTAACAGGAAATTACAGCGTAAATCACAGTGACGGATTGCTCCAATAAATGTTTTTACAATAAAAACAGCAGATGTGAAAATTCACAGGTCAAAATAAGAATACATTTAAAGGAACATGCTTTAGAAACCAATAATCAAGTGGACCAAAACCAAAGGTCAAGCACACAATACTGACTACAGTAAGTACCAGTCTATCATTGGCGAATGCAATGGATATGACAATAGTGCTATTTTAGGAATAAGCTGATGCCCCCCACACTGATTAAAGTAAAATTTAGATTTTCACATATTAAAACAGACCAAAGTCACAATAAGAGGTCCACAATTTCAATCCTTGATTTAAAGATCACATCATAAACTGTGGTGCCGCCCAACACAAATAAAGCAATTTGAGCCAAAGTGACACATTGTGACACTTTTTTGTAACATCTGTTTAAAAAACAGGTGTCGAATCTGCAGCTATTATTAATAAGCACCTTGTACGCACCTTAATTTAAGCCAAACAAAAGCCTATTTTCACCTGTTATTTCTTACCATGCAAATAATCTTGTCTTTCATGAAACCAGTAACAAGTTCACAATCACAACGTAAACAGGTAGTGATGGGGGAGGGACAGACGAGACCCCACTGGACCATAGTTTAAAACTGCAACTGTCCACTTCCCCGATAAAATCTATCTATCAAGTTACGAATTTTACCATCTCTGACAATTTTACATACAATGGACTGATTTCAATAAGAGAACCCAAGCAGTTTTTGAGTTAGAAGACTAGACGATTCCTTCAGAAATGCCTTAACTAAGTCAAAGCCAATTCAGCAAGAAACTTTACTGGACAATCTTCACAGGGATCTGCTCTAATTTCACAGTGCAATAACCGCAAATGAAAATTACTTTCCATTTCCTACATGAGTAATACTGTAGTAGCACTGTAGCAAACTATACTAGGGTAATCCTAAAAAAAAAAAAAAACACAGGGCATGCAGCAGACAAAACTAACACAATAGATGTATTAAAAGTATATGGGGTACCTTGGTTCATACAGACTATAAGACAATTATCCATCTGATTACTATTTGAGCACTGAATTGCATGTACTAATTTCTACACGTGTCTAGGTACTTACCTGACCTCAATGCAGAATGATGCCTCGTCCCATAAAGTCATGCCTGCAATCCGCCCAAACAAACCCTCACAGATTCTTGGAATGAGACCTCGATCATCCTACAAAGACAGCCACTGGATACCATTAGATCGATGCTGACATCTTTGCATCCAAACTAGATATGGTATCAAGAATGAAGATAACAGCTCAAAGTGAATCATTTCTCAGATCACACTAGAAAATATCTGGATTTGTGGAATATGCAAATATGGCTCGTATGACCCTGACCAGGACAAGTGGTCAAAAGATGTATGGATGGCAAATAATGGTACTTTAGGTCAATTTGCAGTTACAGAGTATATTACATAGTCTCTTCCACCACATCCCTCAGGAACTAGTGACAGACCCCCCAATTCCATTCAAAGGGAGGCCTTAAGATAGAAGCTGAAGGTCATATCACAGCATTATTATAAATTCAGACCTAAGCTTTTAAGTTATGAACTGAGAAAATACATCATTTGACCAGCACCGATTTCCTCCGTGTCAAGCAGCTAAGAAAAAAACTCAACTATAAACTGTCATGTGTCTCAAGCTTAATGCAAAGTTTAAAATTTATTAGTAGATATATATATAAAAAAAAAAAAACACTAGGGCAGTATACCTGTGTCCATTGAACTTGTAAAGACTGCAGTATTGTTAAAAACTCAAGACTACAGATGCATTAAAGTACGCAGACATGGTACAGAATTTTATCAGCAGACATTAGCCCATAGTCCTATCCAAATTACAATTATATTGATTCTGCAACAGCAAGAACTGTTTTTCCATTTTAGTATGACATTTGCCTAATAGCATCCCATGCACCTGTCACAAATAACTCCAGATCACATCGACTTACTTCCGATAGGAGGTAATAGATAAGGGATCTTGCTAAATGACCCATTAGCAAAGGATGAGGTTGTTAAGCAGCCTGGGGAAGATGCATGCATACTGAAAAGGAAGCCCTATAAAACTGGGGGACAGTATTTCACGTGCCGCTCTACTCAGATACGAATCCAAACATTTCCATGCAGACTTTATTACCGGGTCTCCCATCATGGTGAAAGACTTCCCAGAGCCCGTCTGTCCGTAAGCAAAGACACAGGCATTGTAGCCTTGAAATGCAGCCTTCAAGACATCAGAGCCCAAGTCCATGAAGACCTGGCAGGAGAGAAAATACAGATACAAATGGACAAAGGCATTAGAAGAAGAGTAGGGAGCAGGAGGTGAAGCTAAACCCACACAATACTCCATTGAAGCCCACCACCTCAGCAACAAGTAACTGTTCACCTGTCTGGGGAGCACCTACATTAGGTATCAATTTTAAACATGCCACGAGACCCACTGAGCTCACACTAACTCTCATCCCCCAACTTTCTTCCCACTCATGTATGGCACCAGTAAAAACTTTGGACACACCTGCTGAAAATCATTTGTTTCTCAAGATAACCCTAAGTTAATGCTGGGCGGTATACTGGTTCATACCGAAAACCGTTTATTATTGTCATGATATGAATTTTTCTTATAACGCAATACTGGATTAAATAGCTTACACAACATTAGAAAAGTGGCACAGCTGGAAACTGTTTAAGGGGGGACCTTTTTCACTGCTGCGCCACTAAAAAATATACCGCGAAAGATCAGAAACGGAAGATGTAGCTGACGCTGGAGTTGAAAATAATGAGACACTGGGGTTGTCAAAAATCGATTCTCAGATACTGATCAATATTCAAAATTAGTATCTGATTAGATACCCATTTTCATCATTATTGATACCAACAGTGCAGTTTTCATCTCATTTGCCACACTTCACATAGCAGCAATATAGTGCAGGCATACGCGCACACTCGCGCAGCCCCTCCCCTCCCCTCCCCTCCTCTCCTCTCCTCTCAATAGCTGCTGAACACATTCGTGCTAGTTAACACACACATTCGTGCTAGTTAACACACACATTCATGCTAGTTAACACACACATACAGAGTTGGTTGAACATGGCATATGCTGCAGTTGAAGGCACTTGACAAGCTGCTTTAGTCATATAAAAAAAAAAAAAAAAAAACCCGCAGAAGTGCCATTTGGAAGTATTTTGCAGACGAGCATGGAAAGGCTAAGGATGTCAATAAGCCTCTATGCAAACAATGCTACAAAGTTGTATATAAAATATAGTTAATGTGGAAACAATACAAAAATGCAAAACAAAAATGTGTCCTGTAAAATATGCCAAGTCATACTTCCAAAAAAAAAAAAAAAAAAAAAAAAAAAAAAAAATATCGTGAAACAGATATAACTTATAAAAGGCCGTGATATAAATTTTTGGTCATACCAACCAGCTTTACCCTAAGTACACAGAAGTTATGTAGGTACTGAATTATCTTGTGAACAAGGAAAGAGTAGAGATGCATTGATTGATCGGCCTATAGCCGGAATCGACCAGTTTTAGTCTCACAGCTGAGAGCGCACTCAAAGCTACACACTAACATGACATTAGCATCGAAGCTCTTCACTGTGAGTGAAGACGGCACAAAGCTTGCAATTTGCAATACATGTAAAGTCAAAGTAAACTGTTGGGAAACCACTACGTTTAACGTGGTGAAACACAGGTAAACGTTAGACTGATTATTAAACATATATCAGATGCTCTTGAAAAGGAACAATGATTAAAATTGCAACGCAAGCTAAGGTTTTATCTTGTACTTCAGTCATAATGTTCATACAGTATGACAGTATGAAAACACCTGATCTTATATCTTACTAGATATGTAAGCATTGCACAGTATGTGCATAACATGCAATGTTGGTATTAATAATATTACCCTGCACATATTTGGAAGAGTATAGTTTTATCAGTTTTATTTGGAGATTTGTAACCTATGGACTTTTTATTTTAAGAAGGAAAAGGTCAATAGGCCTCATTCACCAACCGTTCTTACGAACAAATTTGTTCTTAAAACTCATGTACGCACTTTTTTTACGAAGATTCTGATATTCACCAATGTTTTCTTATCTGAATTTGTTCTTAGCCAAGAACATAATCTATGCACACTCAAGACCATTCGTATGCACAATTTAGTAATGATAGTTTGTTCAAAATAATCAGTTATAGCAGTTTTGTTCATTCTACAGTTCATAAAATGATAGTATTTGAATAATTTCTAAAAGTAAAAAATATAAAAAATAAAATAAGTGTAAAAACTGTTTTCATGGTAGTAACAGCGATCATGCAGATTATAAATAGGTCTGTTTCTGCGCATTGGCCTTGGTATCAAAATGGCATTTCTGTTACTTCTTGAAGAGCTTGCCAATCATGCTCTGAGAAGGGAACACGTTTGAAGATCATTTAGATTTATTTGGCATACAGCATTCACAGGGAAGGTGATATCTTTTCATGTATCAGCTTACTTAGGGGCTTTATATCCACTGGTTTGCATTAGTGATACATCATACTATGGTAGTTCAAACTAATCTACATCTGAAGTACGACGGTTTCTCAAAACCATCATACCACAGTAGTTCGAACCACATTAGTTGGGACTTCCGTAGTTCAAACTACAATGGTTCCAGCGCTGATTGGTCAGACACACGGTGAGTTGTGCGTGTGTGTATTTTCATTGATTGCAGTTGTGTTTCAATCACACTATGAACAAAGTCCTGGTCCAACGTTGTCGCTTGCAGAATGTTAGTGGCTGACAGGAATAGACACGTGTGTATAATATCCAAACATCACAGAAGTCTTTTCCCCGAGTACAAAGGCATGGATTCATATCTGACCGCTGTAGTGTCATTCTACTCTTCCATTATGGCAGTGACAGCTGTCAGTGAATAAGGAGGACTTCATCAAAGGGCTGTACTCTTTACTAAGGCGACTGTTGTCCGTCTGAAGTTGTGTGTAATGACGAAACTGCACAACACCCAATGGTCTGCATAGGGCTACAAATACACACATGCACACATACAAGGGATAATGAAGAATTATTATTATTATTATTATTATTATTATTATTATTATTATTATTGGGTTTTATTATTTTCTTTTTATTTTGTTAGCAAAAAAAAGTGTGCTATATGACACAATGACCACAGGGTACACAACATCCTTTACCAAGCAATACATACTAACTGCATATGCCACTACAGGGGTGGGCAATCTTATGCAATAAAGGCCAGTGTGTTTGCAGGGTTTTTTTGGGATAACCATTCGATCAGTTGCTCAATCCCAGTTATGCAAACTCCTCATTTGATCGGTCCTCTACGTTATACTCTAAGCACGGAGTTGCAGTGAAAAGCTACATGCCTAACGGCCCTTTCTGGATAAAATTAGCCACCCCTGTGCTAATCAATACTTAGCAGTCTGAGAATTGTCCCCATTGCTCACTATTGTTAGCTGCCGTACTTATGACCAGAGACCCACACAACAATTACGTTTCAAACCACATTTCACATTATATGTGACATTACATTATACGCGAGCTGCAGTTCGAACTAAGCAACTTAACAACAGTGGTTGCAAACATTCATTCGAACTATGGTTTTGGGAAACACCTTCGCCGTTTAACAATGCATCGTACTACGCAAGTCCGCAGTATCGTTACCTCTGTAGTTTGAACTATGGTATGGTCAGGAAACACCTGCGTCGTACTTGCATAATTCAAACCACTCAAGTTGCTAACATAGTTAGCAACGATGGTTTTGGGACACACACCCCAGGTTGGGTTAGTAACGAAGCAGCATTCCAACTAAGTCACAGATCACTTACAGAAATGTTGCATTTGCGTTCTAGACTCTCTGAACTGCGCACAATGGACGAGGCTGTCACTACCATTGCACCTATAGGGTAGCAGGAGATTTTTTTCAGTTTAGCAGGATCTTTGGTTGCAAGTTAAACACTTAAATTATATAGAAAAAAAATGCACTCTAAAGCATATACTCTCTTATTGAATTATTTGGAAGAACCAAATGGCCTAAAAGAATTAATCCTTAAATTTGGGGCATCATTTTCAAGCATTAGAGGAGATAATGGGTCACTGAACTGAAATCTTCGATATCTTCACACTCTGAATTCAACACCAGCTCAGCAGGATATTCGCAGCTATAGGATCAGGTAGGACATCACTGCGGTTTTATTTAAATGAAGGGGTGCATTTCACTCCTAATGATATGTATATTGTGCTGTATATAGCAATTTTAGACTGAAACAGACCTAAAATGGCAGCAATGGAACATGTCAAAATAACAAATGTAGTTTCAAAGTAAGTGGTAGGTGTGTGTGTGTGAGCTACGACCAAACTCCGTGCTTGGGAACATCACATGCAATGCAAGTGTAGGAGTAAAGGTCGAAAAAGAAAAGGAGGATGGGAGGGAGACCGAGACAAACAATAACAGCTTGATTTAGACAGACATACATGTGTTTGCCTATGTCATTAAGATAGAACAGAGCTGCAGTGGGAGCCACTGTGTATGGAGGAAATCACTGGAATTCATGCTAATAGAGCAGGTGTCATCAACTATATTTGTCAAAGGGCCAGAGTTTTACCAGACAGTCTCCTTGGGGGCCGGACCCAGGTTTTTAAAAAACCTGTTTGAAACAATAAATGCTTAACGCCACATAGTCTGTCTGAGTCGGTCCTCATTTCAGAGTGTAGCCTAAATATAGTCATGGTTATTCTGACAAGAGACTCAGTTGTTGTCATTTTTAGTTGCTTTAATAGTGTGGACCACTATTTTCTTTTTGATCCTCACAATTTTGGAATCCAGTCACTCAATCAACTGGCGGCCCGCTGAGCCATTCAATCCGGTCCGCGGGCCGCCAGTTGATGACCATGGCAATAGAGGCTCCAATTGCCAGATAGGAAAAGAAAAGAAAACACACACATATACACACACACACACCAAATATTCGCATAGGATAGTGTATCCAGACTTATGACTAATACTGTACAGATCAACAGAATACAAGTTTACAGTTCATGGCTTTAAAGCACATGGGCACAAAAACTCAGGTACACAATAAGAGACACATATTTGAGATAACAGACTACTGCCATTTAAAAAGTTATAAGTATCTGAAGCACATGACATAAGAAAAGCCATTTCATGCATAATCGCCATAAATGTGTCAACGATCATTTCACAACGGACTTAAAGGCTAATATGAAAATAACTAACCTTCTCCTGAGTGACAAAATTGGCACTTTTGGAGTCAGATGAATCATATGAGAAGTCGTAGGTGAACATTTTGGTTCTCTCTCTCGAAGAATCCCCAGCAGTACCTTTGGGAACCTGCAGAAATAGTTTGGATGGATGGATGGATGGATGGATGGATGGATGGATGGATAGACATACATTTTTATATATTTAAATTCAATGATGGATCTTAAACATGATGCATCTCAAAAAAAAAAGCCACTAGCACTACAGATTTTGCTTTCAAAGAGGTTTAGAAGTTTGTCAGTTTCAGCAGCTTCACATACCTTTAGATTTGTTATAGATGTCTTGTTCCCTTCCATATAAACTATACACTTTGACAACAAGCCCGCCTCTCTGAAATGAGGTACAAACACACATCGATCACAGAATCATGCAATTCATTTAGTACAACTTTAAAGGCTAACATGTTGTAAAGTATTACAGACAATTATGGGATTCAAACAATGCAGGGTCACAAGAAGGGCCATCATGTTAAATGTGAGGTTTTAAACTGAAACTTTACATTTACTATATAAAATCAGTGTTTTCATAATATTTCCCCAAATAACACGTTTAGAAATCCTAACAAATACCTAGAATAAGCACATTGGTTTTCTCTGTATTAGCTTGTGTACCATGTTGTCCTTTTCTTCCAGCTTTTGTCCTTGGTATCAAGTTTATACAGTACATGCATTTTTAGAAACAAAAGGAATTTTAGCAAATTATAATACCTTTGTGGTTTTCCATGCGTTGTACCACCTGATGTGATAAAAGCCTAACCAGTAGAAAATGCTCATTATTTGAGTTAGATCTATGGACTTTTGAGGTCATTTATGATGTCCAACATTGACCTTGTCCAAGATTTTCTAAAATAAAAGCTCTCTTTGTACATTTACAGGCAAACACTTTGCAATGATCTCAGTGTTTCCCATGAATCAACAGGTTTGGCGCAGGTGCAACATAGAACTGGGCGATACAACTTCAAATTAATATCACAATTAATTGAACATTTTACCTCTATTACAATTAATAAACGATTATTTTGTTTTTATTCCACTGACAAGATTTGTACAGTCAACTAATGTAAAAAGAAAGTTAGAAAATAAGAAAATAGTCTGCATTTCTTGAAAACAAAAATAACTACAGTGGAAACCATTTATAGTGATCACATCTGTCATTTTATTTGTGTTTTTTCCTTTTCTTCATATCGCAGGCAGATTTACATCTAATTGACATTGGTATATTTATTACATGCAAACAGACAGCGATTTACTGAACTTTGATTCTTTCAAAATAGAGCACAGCTGATTCAAACACTTCGAATTACAGTATTCAAGTATTCAAGGATTCAAGTATTCAAACCCATTCAAGTATCAGGTTTTTTTAAAAATAAAAAAAAAATAAATTAATTAAAAAAAAAAAAAAAAGGGTAGATAAATTTTCATTCCCACTTAGTCTTCCATAACGGTAAAGTAACGGGTGTCATGTACACCCAACTGATTATTTAGTGAATAAAAAGAGGAGAAGCCCCCCCCTCCCCCAATTGAACACGGTAATCTGTGTTTAAGTTTTCACTTTCACACTGGATCCCTGTCAGAAAAATACTGCCAATGTCATTTGATCATCAGTGGATGGATTAACGATGCATGTATAAGCGGGGTTCAGTGTGTGCTTGTGTGCGTTTCAAAACGACGCATGAGAGACCGAGGGGGAAGATGTACTGTCATTCCCACCAAATTAAATGCCCGTTCCATTTACGGACCCCTTACTGTATATTTTTCCTTTTCCCCAGAAAATACCTACGCAAACTCATTCTATTAGAGCTTCACGAGGCCTCTTCATAAGTAATATGTACAAAAGGGGTGGAGGCAGGAAAATCAGGTGAATAACAACAGTATTGGATTAGATGACTGATTGGCTGGAGAGATGTTTTCTTTCATGTAGCGGCAAAGATTGCATCATAGCAGGCCATCACAGAGAAATGTTACCAGCGAAAACACTAATTGTTTAAAGATTGACGTGTTTTGCAGCTTTCAGTTTAAAGAGTTCAAACTGAAAATTAAAATTGGGCATATTTTTAAAACTCCAATCAAATCATAGTAATTTTGCATTGCTTTGGTCATTTGTTCGGATAGTGCTGAACGTATGTCAGATGGTCGCTCCCTGATCGCAATAGTTGTGCCACCTGACATTTTTGCTTTCTAGTATAACCCAAAATTACTTGCTTGGTTTCAGGGGTACCATAAAGCGTGGGAAAGTTAGGACTATTCCAAGGGTCCCTGAGTGACAGGGAATCTGGAAAGATTTGGAACATAACTGGATTTGTGTATATTCCAACAACTGTAAAAACAGTTTCCCCAAATATAAGGCTTAAATTTCACACATTGCTTCTCATATATTGGGCAAAATAAAACGTGAAATGTAACCCCCAATAATATGGTTACAAAGATATTGAAGCTCCAAGAAGGAAAAAAAAAAAAAAACACCCAGCGTAACAATTTCAGTACTACAGACGCTCCTCTACTTATAAACTTTCAACTTACGAACTTTCAGACATACAAACATAGAGTAGGGCCCTATGAAATCCGTTTTGTTTTTTCCTAAATTCCATTTTTTCCATTTTTATTCTTCTGAATTTTGTGTTTTACGTTATAAACATATTTATTCACCTAAAACTGGCTAATTATGGAGTGGATGGGGGAAAAAAGAACAATGCAATAGGAAAAAAAATCACATTTAATGACTGCTATTCAGCTTCAACTTCAAGTGCTGGGGTCCAGCAGAACATTTACTGATTTGG
>JAODKE010000044.1:15566193-15590142 GCA_026779605.1 Mormyrus hasselquistii
TGGTAGCAGGAACCCTTATATACGGTAATTAAACATTAAAACACCTGCGGCTTATAGTCGGGTGCGGCTTATATATGTGACGTTTCGTGACAGAGGATCGGACCCAGATATGCAAGGTAAGTAGACTTTATTACAAAGCCTTGGCAAGGCAACAACAGTGTCCAAAACGAGAGGCGAGAATCAGAGTCATGGGGCAGGCAAGGAAGTCAAAGTCCGGGGAGTCAGTCCGACGAGCAAGGACGTAGACAAGACACCGAGGGGTGGCGAGACACAGGACACTGGGCTGGGTAGGGCAGGCGGATCAGGAACGGGAGCTGGGCTGGGAAAAGGAGGCAAGAACGAGAGGCGCTGGAACAAGGTAAGACTCACAGACACAGGGCGAGCGGGGAGACGGGAGACAAAAAACTGCTCGGCAAGGCTCAATAGAAACATTGGCTCAATACTTCGCACTGCTGTCTGGGTCTCACTCCCTTTTACATTGGCGCTGACGAGGTAAGACTCACTACACCTGTCGGGTCACGCCCATCCGGGGCCGGGAACGTCACAGAGCCCCCCCCCTTGACGGCCGCCTCCTGGAGGCCTTCTCCATTTCCGGGGACAGCCCCGACCTCAAGGGGCTGGTTTGGACGGATGTGCTAGGTGAAACCTAGCGGTCAGGTCTTTGTCCTCCACCTCCTGGGAAGAGACCCAACTTCTTTCTTCGGCGTCGGCTCCTTCCCAGTCAACCAGGTACTGCAGCTGGCCTTGTCTATGGCGGGAATCTACAATACCCGAGATCTTCCAGGCTGGTGTTGAAGGGGGAACGGGCGGCGTGTCCTCTGCAGGTAGGATCTCCGGACGGAGCAGGCTGTAGCGAACCGGCTTGAGCAAGGACATGTGAAAGGTAGGTGATATGCGATAGATCTTTGGTAGTTGGAGTTTCACGGCGACCGGTCCTACCCTTTGTATCACCGGGAAAGGTCCAATATACCTGGCTGTGAACTTCTTGCACCCTGGGATTTGCAGGTTCCTGGTAGACAGCCACACTTTTTGGCCGACACGGATCGGGAACCCGGGGCGTCAGTGGCGATCAGCCTTAGTCTTCACGACGTTGGCCCGGGTTTGTAGTGCCTCTTTGACTGCCCTCCAGGCACGTTTGCTGTCCCGGTACCATGATTCCACGCCTGGTACCGAACTGGCCGGGGAGTCCCAAGGGAAAAGGGGAGGTTGGAAACCTAGGACACACTGGAAGGGGGACAAGTTTGTAGCGGGGTTAATACGGGAGTTTAGCAAATATTCCACCCAGGCGAGCAAAGGAGCCCACTTAGTGGGGTTGGTGTGGGTCATCAGCCTCAGGGCTTTGGCCACCTCCCGGGTCGTCCTCTCGGCCAGCCCATTGGACTGGGGGTGATGGCCGAGGTGAGACTGAGGGTGATATTCAGTTTTGTGCAGAATTCCCTGAAGACCCTACAAGCAAACTGTGGTCCCCTGTCAGACACTAGATCCTCCGGTATTCCCGTGTGTCGAAACACCTCTTGCACAAGGATCTTGGCTAACTCAGTTGATGTGGGAAGTTTAGGTAGGGCTACTAATCTACACATTTTGGAAAACCGGTCGACTAGGGTCAAGATCACCGTTTTTCCTTCTGACCGGGGAAGGTCGGTAATGAAGTCCATAGCCAGATGAGACCAGGGTCTGTCGGGGACAGGTAATGGCTGCAACAACTCGTAGGGAGCCTGGTGTGTGCTTTTGCACTGGGCGCAGTCGGCACAACTGTCGACGTAGGCCCAAACCTCCTCTCTCCACCTGGGCCACCAATAACGGCGGCTCCACTAACCTCAGCGTGGCGCCGACTCCCGGGTGACCTGTTCTGGGTTGAGCATGGATCCAGGCTAACAACTCAGGTCGCAAGGGTTTGGAGACCATCGACCAGAAGGGCAGTCGGGAGGGCGGCGGTGTCGCTCGTGTTCCGCTCTGATCCTCTCCTCCAGACCCCAGGTGATGGTGGAGACAAAGCACGTAGGATCAAGGATGGGAGACTCCTGCACCTCACTATTGGGGGGGTCGAATTAGCGGGACAGAGCATCCGCTTTAATGTTACGTTTTCCGGGCAGATAACTCACCCGGAAGGTGAAGCAAGCGAACCATAAGGCCCATCTGACTTGCCGTGCGGAGAGGTGTTTTGCTGTTTGTAGATACTCAAGGTTCTTGTGATCCGTGAGAACCAAGAACGGGTGCCGGGCACCCTCGAGCCAGTGTCTCCACTCCTCCAGAGCCAACTTGATGGCCAGTAGTTCTCTCTCTCCTACATCATAGTTTTTCTCCGCAGCTGAGAGCTTCCGGGAGTAGTAGGCACACGGGTGGCGACGTCCCGACTCCGGGTCTCGCTGGATCAAGATCGCTCCTACTCCTGCTTCCGAAGTGTCCACCTCGACCTCGATGGTAAGTCTGGGTTAGGTTGTTTCAACACGGGCCGACGAGCAGAAAGCCCTCTTCAACCTCTGAAAAGCAAGGTCCTCCACAGAGGTCCAAGGGAGACGAACAGGCTTACCTCTAGTGAGCGAGGTGAGTGGAGATGCGACCTGGCTGAAGTTCCGTATGAAGCGGCGGTAAAAATTGGCAAACCCTAGGAACCGCTGTAACTCACGCAACGTTCAGGGCCGCGGCCACTGGAGGATGGCCGAGGTCTTTTGCTCCTCCTTCACGACCTCCCCAGGACGGATGACGTAGCCTAGGAACCGCACCTGGGGTTGGTGGAACTCACACTTCTCCCCTTTCGCGAACAACTGGTGCTCCCGTAGGCGCTGGAGCACCCGTCGTACATGTTGCACGTGCGCTTCCATGGAGGGGGAGTAAATCAAGATGTCATCAATGTAGACGATCACAAATCGGTCCAACATGTCATGAAAGACGGCATTCATGAAGGCTTGAAATATTGACGGGCTATTAGCTAATCCATAAGGCATCATGAGATATTCATATTGACCTCTGTTGGTGATGAAAGATGTCTTCCACTCATTCCCTTCTCTGATGCGAACCAAGTTGTAGGCACTGCGGAGGTCCAGCTTGGTGAACACCTTAGCCTGACGTAGTTGTTCCAAAGCAGGTGGGATCAAGGGCAAAGATTCTCTCCTCTTGATGGTGATCGCATTGAGGGCGCGATAGTCCACCACCGGCCGGAGTCCTCCATCCTTCTTCTTAATGAAAAAGAACCTTGCGGTCAGTGGTGATGTGGAAGGGCGTATAATGCCTTGACTCACCCCCTCTCGTATATACGTGTCCAGAGAGTCCTGTTCTTGCAGGGACACCAGATACAGTCTGCCGTGGGGGAGTGTGGAGCCCTCTAGTAAATCAATGGCGCAGTCGTTCTCCCGATGCGGTGGTAGCTGGAACGCCTTTTCCCTGCTGAAAACGTCTAAGAAGTCTGAGTACTCACGTGGAATCTTCAAACTCCTCGGGCTCTGGACTTTCCACCCCGGTGGCCCTGCATGGAAGAGAAAGGCAGTCCCGCCGACATCCCTCTGACCATGCCTCGATCTCCCCAGTCCTCCAGTTTAGTCTGGGGTTGTGGCGTCTCAGCCAGGGGAGTCCTAATATTAATGGATCCTTAGCCCGGGGAAGTACGAAGAACTCTATGTCCTCCTTGTGGGTAGCGCCTACTTGCAGGACACAGGGGTGAGTACGATGGGTGATAGTTCCCTCCTTTATTCGCTCACAGGTCACTCCATGGACCGATAGCCGCATAGACAGGTTGGTAACCGATAGCTGAAGCCGTCAAACCATTCTTTCCTCTAAAAAGTTACCTGCAGCCCGCTGTCAATTAGGACTGGAATTTCTACACTTCTCCCCTCCCAGTTGAGGATAACAGGTACCGAGAACTGGTTGAGACTGGCGAGAGGACAGGTGGGGGTACTTACGGGAGTGGGGCGACGGCCGGATTGGGGTCTCAGCGGGCAGTTGGCGACCACGTGTTCAGGGGCTCCGCAATACATGCATAAGCCCCCCTGCATCCTCCGTCGTCGTTCATCCAGAGAAAGAGGTGATCGACCTAACTGCATGGGTTCCGTGGCAGTGGGGCTGATCCTCTCTGGTTCTGTAACTTGGCGGCGTCTTCGCCGATCCCTCACAGTGTTGTCCAATCAGACAGCTTGTCGTACCAGATTGTCGAAGGATGGCGCCTCGCCACGGGCAGACAGCTCATCTTGGAGATCAGGATTCAGGACGCGTAGGAAGATCACCTGTAAACAATCGTCCGGCCAGCGGAGGGCGGCGGCGATGGTCCGGAACTCCAGTGAGAATTCGGCCGCTGAGCGGTTCCCCTGTCGGCATTCCAGGAGCCGCCAGCCGGATCTTCTTCCCACGGCAGGGTGATCGAACACCTCCAAAAGTGCGTCATGGAATTCCCGAGCCGACCACAAACTGGGGCTGCCGTCGGACCATAACGCTTCTGCCCACTCGCGTGCTCTTCCCACTAGCAAGGACACCGTAAAACGCACTTGGGCTCCGGGTGTGGTGAACATCTCTGGGTGGTCTTCTACATAAATCCCCACTTGCATAAGAAACCCGCGACACTGATCGGGATCTCCATTATAGCGCTCTGGCATGGCGATCGGCGGGGCAACGGCGCATGGAGGAGAAGGCGGAAGAGGTACCTGTGCCGCTTGTGCTGCGAGCAGTTGTTCCAAAGAAGCCAGCCTTTTTTCCATGCTCCTCGCTGGGTCCATGTTAAAGGCAAAGTATTCTGTGATGTTTCGTGACAGAGGATCGGACCCAGATATGCAAAGTAAGTAGACTTTATTACAAAGCCTTGGCAAGGCAGCAAGTGTCCAAAACGAGAGGCGAGAATCGGAGTCATGGGGCAGGCAAGGAGGTCGAAGGGGTGGCGAGACACAGGACACTGGGCTGGGCAGGGCAGGCAGATCAGGAACGGGAGCTGGGCTGGGAAAAGGAGGCAAGAACGAGAGGCGCTGGAACAAGGTAAGACTCACAGACACAGGGCGAGCGGGGAGACGGGAGACAAAAAACTGCTCGGCAAGGCTCAATAGAAACATTGGCTCAATACTTCGCACTGCTGTCTGGGTCTCACTCCCTTTTACATCGGCGCTGACAAGGTAAGACTCCCTACACCTGTCGGGTCACGCCCATCCGGGGCCGGGAACGTCACAATATATGGAACAATCTGTATTTTTCCCCAAACTTAGCTGGTGCGGCTTATATTCAGGTGCGCCTTATAGTCTGGAAATTACGGTATATTGTAAGTTGGTAAGTCAATTTCATATTTTGTGTATAACGCATCCAATTTGCTTTCTTGTTTTCCATCCAAAAAGGTGACCATGAAGGATCCAAAAAAAAAGTATGTAAGAATAATTATTAAATATTTTGAAGTATTACTTATAATGATCTAAGGAATTAACAGGTTACACCTGTAATAATATATGGTAACTTGTATCAGACTTTAATTAATCCAATCAGCAAGTTTTCTGGGTTGAGAATACAGTACTTAGTGACGCTGCAGACTCACTGGAGACTCTTGTGTGTTTAACTCACATCAGACCCCACAGCAACACTGACTCCTGCCTGTCGCTGTCTTTGCAGATCGCAGTGCTCACTACAGGACCTAGAGCTGTCTTCAGGGGTACTGATAGATGTGGCCAGACACCTGGGCTCTTTGAAGTTTAGAGTCTGGGAGAAGATGATGGGGATTGTGCAGTACAGTGAGTACTGGGGGAAATGGATGCATAAACCAGAGAGCAATATCTGATTGGATTATACTGTCACTTACTGGGAGCTCAGCCTAGCAGCACTGGTACAGTGAGTATTGGGGGAAATGGCTGTATAAAGCAAAGAGCAGTATCTGATTGGATTATACTTTCACTTACTGGGAGCTCAGCCTAGCAGCACTGGTACAGTGAGTACTGGGGGAAATGGCATATATAGCAGAGAGCAATATCTGATTGGATTATACTGTGACTTACTGGGAGTTCAGCCTCGCAGCACTGGTATAGTGAGTACTGGGGGAAATGGCTGTATAAAGTAGAGAGCAATATCTGAGTGGATTATACTGTCACTTACTGGAAGCTCAGCCTAGTGGCACTGGTACAATTTTGGTTAAAATATTTTAATGTTAAAGTAAAACAAAGTTTCATCGAAATTCCTCTGTTGCAATTTGTTTCTAGTTGCATCTTTTCCTGTTAGAGCAGCAAATAGATTGAGCTAGTTATATTTTCATCTATATAGCTGGCATTACATATCCATTTATATTAAAAGTTGCATTTACTGCCAAACCAATTTTATTTGACATAAAGATATACATATATTGGGTCCCTTGAGTATTTCTCGCTCCTCCTAAAGCCAAGACCTTTTCTCCAACCTTGGCTGATGGTTTTTCACAATATAGAGATTATTACCTGGAGCTTTCTCTTGAACCCACAGCTCCTGTGACCCTGGACCCAAACACTGCAGCCCCCTGGCTTTCTGTGTCTGATGATCTGACCAGCGTGAGAAACACTGGAGTGAAACAGCAACTTCCTGACAGTCCAGAAAGATTCTACCCCTGTGTAGATGTGCTGGGCTCTGAGGGGTTTAACTCAGGAAAACACAGCTGGGAGGTGGAGGTGGGGGACAAAACTGAGTGGACAGTAGGAGTAGCAAAAGAGTCTGTTAAGAGGAAGGGGGGGATTATATGCAAACCAGAGGAGGGATTCTGGGTACTATTTCTGAGGAATGGTGATGTGCATAAAGCATGTGATTCACAATCGAGACGACTCAAACTAGAGAGGAAACCGCAGAGGATCAGAGTGCAGCTGGACTATGAGGGGGGGGAGGTGTCCTTCTTCAACCCCACAGACATGTCACTCATCTACACCTTTAAAGACACATTCACTGGGACCCTGTTTCCATATTTCTCTCCATGTGTAAATAATAATGGAAGCAACCCTGGAGCCCTGAAGATCTGCCCAGTAAAGGTGTCTGTGACAGTGGTGTCATCACAGTAAAGGTCTGAAACTGTCCTCACAGTTGTTAACATGCATCTGTACATACTAGGGCTGTAACAGTACACATATTCATTGTGCGCTGTTCCATTACAATTTTTTGGTTCAGAACGCACAATGAAATGAATCAATACATTTTTTGAAGTGGACGGAATTCACAAGCAGATGTTCAACTCTGAAAACATCATGCTAACAGAGGCTGTGAGTTAGTAATGGCTAGTGCTGGTTAGAGTCAGTCATAATAGTGAAGAGAGACCCTCTCACATCACTTAAATCAGTGGTTTTATGGCATTAGGCAGTGGTAGCCTCGTGATTAGGGAAACATGTTTGCGTGTGGAAGGTTGCGGGTTTGAATCTTGTACTGAGTTACCTTGAGCAAGGTATTGCCCATGTAAAAGTAAACTGAGTAAATGTCAGGAAAATCATGCTAAGGCAGTTTAACTTTATTTAGGTGTAATCAGAGTTACTTTATTTGATGGCAGGTGTGCCCCAAAAGAATGAATGCTGTAATTAAATCAAAAAATGTGCACAGTTGTGTGTTTTTTTATTTTTCCTCATAGCAGATTTGTTTGTTTTTCAATTAAACTGTACAGGTCATAAGTAAGTTCTGAAATGATTTATCATATTGTCATTGTCACAAAAACCTGACATTTTAACAAGAGTGTGTCACTTTTTATATCCACTTTAGTCGTCCTAGTTCTTATGTGTAAAACAAGGGTGTCAAACGGTCCTGGGGGGGCGGAAATCTGTGTGATTTTAGTTCTTTCCTATTCTGCCACAAATGATTCAGCTCAAGAGCTGTGTTGTAATTAGTACAAGGAGTTGAATCTGGTGTGTTAAATGAGGGTAAACCAAAAACTGTGCAGGGTTCCAGCCCTCCAGGACTGGAGTTTGACATCCCTGGTGTAGAAAATAAGTCTGTTGGCTGCATGGCTTTACTTGTTGAGCCTATTGGTGATTATAAATCCTTCTGTCTTGTGTTTGAATCGCACGTCCTCTATTTTTGTATCATTTTTCTTTTGTATCAGTTTAGTCCTGTGTTTTTGTATTCAGTTTTTGGTATTCTTGCTTTGAGCCTTAGTTTTGTTTATCGGTCTTTGTTATTCCCAGTGTTGTATTCTGTTTTCCCTGTTTCTTGGTTAATTAGGTTCACCTGTGACCTGTTTTCCCAACCCTTGTTGATTAAGCTCACCTGCCCTTTTTTAGTCTTCTTACCCCTTAGTATTTAAGTCCCTGCTCAGTTCAGTTCCACAGTGGTTTTTGTGATTGTTGGATGTACAGTCAAGACTATAAATATTTGGATGGTGACAAAGTTTTTCAATTTTTAGTTTCTGTACATTACCAGAATACATTTTAAAAGAAACAAGTCAGTTGAAGTGCAGACTTTCAGCTTTAATTCAGTGGGTAAAACAAAAACATTGCATAAAAATGTGGGGAACTAAAGTAATTTTTCTACACAATCCCCTCCTTTCTGGGGCTCATAAGTAAATGGACAAATTAATATTACTGCAGGTAAAATGTTAAATTCTAATACTTAGTTGAAAACCCTTCGCAGGCGATGACTGCCTGAATTCTTGAAATCATGGACATGACCAGACGCTGGGTTTCTTCCTTTTTAATGCTCTGCTAGGCCTTTACTGCAGTAGCTTTCAGTTGCTGTTTGTTTGAAAAGCATGCTCATTGGGGTTGAGATCAAGTGACTGACTTGGCCATTCAAGAATATCCACTTTGCTTTAATAAACGTCCTGGGTTGATTTCACTGTGTGTTTTGGATTATTGTACATCAGTGGAACTGTCACTAAGATGGTTATTTTATAAATACTTTGCTTATTATCGATTTATTTCATACAAAATGTATACTGGTTTAAATATATAATAGTGGCCTCTGCTGACCATTTAATGGATTCATGTTAAATTTTGACTAGTGAGGTATTTGGACACCTGTCTGCCTGTCATGACCTGCTCATACAATCCTCCTGTGTGCTACACCCCCTCATTAACCTCGTGTGAAACCCTGATTGTTCCCAGCCGTTTGATGTTATTTCCGGCTTGTTCTGTGTACATCAGTCCACGTCTTCGTCAGTCATTGATGTGTGTTTACGTTTGTTCCGTGTGATCCCCTGTCTACCCAGAATAAACCCCGTATTTTGGATTCCTTGCCTGCCAGACTGGTGATTCCCCACTTGCCGTTCGCTCACCTGACGTCAGTCATAACACTGCCACCCTGATCACTAAACAAGATGCAGTGGCCTGGAGTTCTCAGTGTAAAAACTGACCTTTTGTATTTTTTCTCTATTTTAATTTTCTGTATGTTTAGCCACTTTATTCAGTCAGCACTTACAAATATGACATACAGTCTGCAAGAGCTGCGGCATATCGGAATAAAAGGTTTTATTCCACTAACACTTCCAGACATTGAAGACGAGCCGCTGCATAGCGGTGCCTGCCTGGATTTCAACCTCAGCAAGGAGGTGGTGGAGGTGGAGGACAGAGTGCAAGCAAAGGTCAGGTAAGTGCTAGGCTTAAGGCCTCCTCAAACAAGCCACCGCTACCAAGCCTGCTCCTCGCAATACCCAGTCACTAGTCGACAAGATCTGAGACTGAAGATCTCCACCGATAAGATGAACAGCTGTGCCTTGCTCTTTGTGAAAATCTGGCTGAATGCTAACATCCCCTATGCCAGGAGTTGCCAAACTGCGGCTCTTTGACCATGTGACTGAGGCTCTTCTCAGAACGATAGTCACATTCACATTTTCATGTCTTAACATAATTATAATAATACTTTCGTAAATATTAATTATTTATTTACGGGTTAATATTATTTTTCATTTAAATGTTTCTTTAGCTATGTAAATGAGGCAGTCCATTGCGCGCTTCTGTGATGTTTTAACGGCATCATTTACATCTTCCTCAAAGTCATTCTCCACAACGAGAGTATGTCTTTGGTCAAATGGTATGCTTTTGGTATGTTTTCTTTAGTACCCGAGATTGGATGTACGCTTCAACATTTATTGGGATTCCTAATTCTTTCATATACTTTCTGTAGTAAATCGTCACCACGCTTTCCCAGGTCTTCATAAACATCATAATATTTTTTCCGATTTACATATTATAGCCAGCTGAGTTGTGACTACATTTGCACTGCTCGTCAGCACAGCAGTAGTAAAAAGGAGAGTGAAGGGCAGATAACTACAGAGCTGAACGAAAGAAGGGGCGAGGGTGACGACTATTGCTACAGAACTGAACAATGGTGTAATACGTCACCTTTACGCTGCTCAACTGATTTAAAACTGAGATGCCCCCTGAAATTGGTTTTCTTTATTTTTTTGTAAGTACTTGAACTTCTGTTTTTTTGTTAAATGCTTGGTGACATAAACTGAGCTTTACATAGAATTATTCAGCTTTTTTGGCAACCACAATAAATATGAAAAGGAATGCAGTATAAAATTCATCTTAATGCTTTTTACACCAGGATCAGTTCTCATTTCAGTTAATAAAAAATGATGAATGAATACCTTTCACTGCTTGTTCTAATATATTAGAGGAGCCATTTTCAACAGGCAGCAAGCCACTGAATGATTCAGTACTTTTTACTCATGTATTGGTTTAATACCATTAGCATAATGGAAAATTATAGGAATTACTATCAGAACTGCTTGATTCCTGTATGACTTAAATGGGTAAAGTCATAAAGTGACAAATTTAACTGTCTTTAATTTATCAAAATAGTTTTTTATGAATATGCTGATATATTGGTTGAATAGCTCAATCCCAGAGGTGTGTCATAATGGTTAAATGAAAGTGAAACTATAAAAAACACTCCTCTTCCATAACTATAAACGTATCATGACAGAATCTGTAAAATAGCTACTGAAACTTCATCTCTGTCCCATTTGGTGTTGTCCCATTGTCACAGACTTTTTTGAGAATCCTGTTATCCTGAATTGTGCCCACAGTTTCTGTAGAGACTGTCTGCAGACATTCTGGGCACAGAAAAACTATCAGGAGTGTCCATTATGCAGGAGGACATCCACTATGGATGTTCCTGCTCTCAACATTGTCTTAAGAAATGTTGTGGAGTTGTACTTAAAGAAAAAGAGCAAAACAGAGGTAGCAGAGAGGACTGAAACTTCAGAGAAGACTGAATTGCTGCAGTCTCCATGGAGAAAAACTTCTACTGTTCTGTGTAGAAGACCAGCAACTCCTCTGTACTGTTTGTCAGACTCCAGAAAAACACAGAAACCACCAGCTCTGTCCAGTGGAAGAAGCTGCAGAAGATAAGAAGGTATTCTCTTCTATATCATTCATGATATCATTTTCAAAAGGTTGTTCTACAAATATTAATTGTTTTTTGGAAGTCTATCTTCATTTTTATTTTAGTGACCTTTGTGCTGGTGTGACTGGCGACTGAGGGATCATGACTTTCAGTCAGTTTTCTAAATACAGTGGAACTTTTTGTAAATATACTAATATCAGTACATATTTATTGCAAATTAAATGAGTAATCTTCCTGGGTATTTGCTGCCCAGTGCCCTGTCCTTCCTGGGTGTCCCCTGTTCAGTGCCCTAGACTTCTTGGATGTCCCTTGCCCAGTGCCTTGTTCTTCCTGGGTGACCCCTGCCCAGTGCCCTATACTTGCTGGGTGTCCCTGCCTAGTGCCTTGTACTTCAGGAGTGTTCCCTGCCTATACTTCCCAGGTGTCCCTTGTTCAGTGACCTATACTTTCTGGGTATCCCCTGTCCAGTTCCTTATACTTCCCTTATCCCTTGCTCGGTGCCCTGTACCTCATGGGTGTCCATGCCCAGTGTCCTGTACTTCCTGGATATCCCCTGCCCAGTAACCTGTACTTCCTGGGTGTCCCCTGCCCAAGGCACTGAGGTTCACTACAACTCCTTAATGGATAAAAGGTTATGGAAGCTGGATAGCTGTAATTTTGTTTTTATTCATAAAAATTATATGAAATAAGCAAACTGTTTGTTATAAGTCCGTCGCATCTTGAATGTACCCTATACTAGTGGTGTGCAATACTACAAGATTTGGTATCGATCTGATACTAAGTAAATACAGAGCAAGTATCGTCGATACGATGCCGATACTTTTTAATAATTAAGTTGGATCATCAAATTGCAAAAGCTGAATTAATTTTCATTACCTTAAGTGGTTTTATGATTTTTTTTATTAATTAGTTATAACCCAGCACAGAATTTGGACAAAGTTTACTGTAGCGCGGAGGTACCGGCGGGCAGCGAGGCATGTTGAACTGGTGCCAGCTCGTAAATAGTTCTCAGTAATGGCTTGTGTGATTATAAATGTGCTGTGTGTTATGTCATGTATAGTGGTTAATGTTTATTGTTATACATAGTGTGTGTGTATGTGTGCGTGCACCCACTGTGTGTATTCATGAGTAAATGGGGTGAGGAGCATGGTGGGCAGTGCAAATGTGTGGGTTGTAGTAGTACGGGTGTAATAAATGCCATCTAATGATTAAACCCCAAACTATCCCTGCTGTTTAATTATTGCCAGCACGGCTCGGCGACCTACTATTAAAATACTTTATTATAGATACTATACCGTGTGTGTGTGAGTGTGTGTGTGTGTGTGTGTGTGCGCGTGCAAGTGAGCGGCATATCGGCATGTTGAGTCACGTGACAGCCGGGAGCAGCATTTGAGAGCAGCAGGGCTTACACAGACAACCGCAGTGCATTCAGGAGAGAAACTGAAACTGAAGTATCGATTTCATTAAATGGGTATTGATCAATATCAATACCAACATTATTATCAATACTTGGATAAATCCGCCCATCACAACCCTATACTATACAACATACCATTACACCAACAGGAATTTTTATGACATTACATTTTAAATCCGTAGGCATCAATATGGAGTTGTTTCCCCCTTTGAACAGCTGTCACTCTTTTGGGAAGGCTTTCTATAAAACTTTGGACTGTGTCCATTCATCTGGAAGACCATTTGTAAGGTCAGACACTGATGTTAAACATGAAGGCCTGGCTTGCAATCTCCATTCTAGTTAATCTCAAATGTGTTCAATGAGGTTGTGGTCAGGGCTCTGTGCAGGCCAGTCAATTTTTCCACACCAAACTCACCCAATCATGTCTTTAAGAACCTTACTTTGTGCACTGGGGCACAGTCATGCTGGAACAGAAAAGGGCCTTCCCCAAACTGTTCCCACAAAATTGAAAGCATAGAATTGTTCAAATTATTTAGGTATGCTGAAGCATTAAGGGTTCTCTTCAACGGGACTAAGGGGCCTAGCCCAACCCCTGAAAAAAGACTCCATACCATTATTCCTCCTCCACCAAACTTTACAGTTGGAGCAATGTAATCAGGCAGGTAACGTTCTCTTGGCAGAGAACCCATAATCATACATCAGACTGCCACACAGAGAACCATGATTCATCCACTGCTGCTTTACACCATTCCGTCCAACACTTGGTTATGAGACGCTTGCATGCAGCTGCTTGGCCATAGAACCCCATTCTGTGAAGCATGCAGCGCACACCTTTTATGCTGGGGTTAATGCCAGAGGAAGTTGGAACTCAACAGTTATTGAGTCAGCAGAGCATTTGGTGACTTTTACACACTACTGTATGTGACCTCGCTCTGTTACTTCACGTGGTGTGCTACTTTGTAGCTGAGTGTGTGTTGTTCCTAAATGCTTCCACTTTTCAATAATTCTACTTATGGTTTATCATGGAGTATCTAGTGGGGAAGAAATTTCACACTTATTCAAGGGTGGCATCCTATGACAGTACCATCATTGAATTCTGACCTCTTCAGAACAACCCATTCTTTCACAAATAAGACCAAGACTACAGTAAATCTGACTGCATGTTTAGCTGCCTGAATTTATACACCTGTCGCAATGTGTCAACGAAACACCTGAATTCTGGAAGTGGATAGTTCAGGTCCAGAAAGTAAAAATCCAGACCCAAATTTTGTTTCAGCATGGCCCACCCCTATGGTCAGTGAAAGAGCTCAAAACATCTACAGAGGGCCAAAGTGGGGAACAAGACAATTCAGGATGGGTTATATCTTTAACTAGAAGAGACAATTTTATGTCTAAGTTCATAACTGTGTGGAACATATCAGGTGATCCTCACAGGCCCTTCAGTGGCTTTATGTGCCCACTTACCTAAACCCAGCTGATCATGCAACAAGAGCACTATCTGCTGAGTAGTTCTTTCTCTCCACATCGCTAAGTGGACCTGCCTTTGGCTATTTGGCCTTGCTGATCTCGAGTTCGATCCAGAACTGCAGCCAGAGGCCATTCATTACCTGCTCTACCATTCTGTCAAAGGGTTTGGAGGTGCTAAATTTCAAAGATTCACTAGCTGGAATTAGCTGGTTAGGGCCGTTGCTATAGGCTAAAACATATTGGCAAGTCCATCAAGCACATGCGAGAAAGTGTCTGCTGCGGCTAGCATGAATGTTGTTTGCACCTTGATGAAGACTGGCTTCACCAGGCAAAAGCCATAATCATTCGGACTGTTCAGAGGGAAGTCTTTGCTGACGACTTATAACAAATGGAACGAGGTGGCCCTGCCAAAAAGCTGCAAATTGACAAAAACATAACAAGAAAATTGAAATTTGAAGACAATGGCTGCAAATGACAATTTAATCCTCCTCGTGCATTACACATGGCCGAATCCTGGGAGCACATGATAGGAGTGGCCTGTTGGATCCTGAACGCAATGGTACTGCAACAAGGTAATGCAAAGCTCACTCATGAGGTGTTAGTAACATTCACGGCTAAAGTAATGGCCATAGTGAATGCACGTCCTCTCACATAGGCCAATGTCTACTGGGGGCGATGGAGGAAAGAATATATCAGTGGGCTCCAAGGCCAGCATAAATGGTGGACGCTGAGACCAAATGTACAAGAAGGGGACATGATCCTGCTGACAGATAGCTAGGAAAAAAGCAATGACAGGCTAGTTGGGTCCATCACTAAAACTTTTTCCAGTGAGGATGGCAGAGTTAGGAAGATAGAAGTCAATGTTGTTCCAAAGAGTGAGCTAAGACTGCTTATGCCCCATAAACCAGCAACCCCCGTCAGCCTGGAGAGGAAACCGTGGAGGATCAGAGTGCAGCTGGACTATGACTGGGGGGAGGTGTCCTTCTTCAACCCCACAGACATGTCACGCATCTGCACCTTTAAAGACACATTCACTGGGGCCCTGTTTCCATATTTCTTTCCCTGTGTGAATAAGAGTCAAAGCTACCCTGTAGCTCTGAAGATCTGCCCAGTAAAGGTGTGTGACAGTGATGTCATCCCAGTAAAGGTGTCTGAACCAGTCCTCATATGTGAGTGAAGGTGTCACTTGTTAGTATGCAGCCTGAGTTCATTGTCTGCTGTTCAGTTACATCATTTTTGCTTCAGAAAGCACAAAATGAATGAATCAAGACATTTCTTGATGTGGATGGATATCACAAGTAGATGTTCAACACTGAAAACATGCTAATGGAGGCCGTGAATTGGTTATGGCTAGTGCTGGTGAAAGTCAGTTATAACAGTAAAGCGAGACCCTCTCGCATACCTTAAATCAGCAGTTTGGGATCATTTTATTAAATTACACCAATACTAGAGAGACAGCAGTTAACAAGACTAAGACTTTCTGTTGGCTGTTATACCAAGCTCAGATATGTTGCTGGAAACACATCAAACATGCTAACTCATTTGACACGACAATATCCGCGTATGTGTACAACTGGAGCACGGCATAAACAGGCTCTGCAAGTTGATATCCCTGTGGATTTTAGGCAAGGTTCAAATTACATAGTAGCTTTCGGGGAGCCCTATGTTCCAGTGTGCACCACATCTTCCCAAGTCACACGCATGTGCATGCATAATAGTGTGCTGCAGTGTGGTCAATAACAGGGTTACTGCAAAAAACATTATACTATTACTACTGCCGGCAGGTAATGCCGTCAGTAACTTTTTATACAGGTGCAATGAAAACAACATAAGAATCATACAAGACGATTAACAGTCTATTTAAAGCAAACAATAAACTAAATCTCAAAGCAGAGGGACACAGGTAGCATCTTTCTGCTTCTGATACACACCCCTTCAAGAGTAACACATCATTTGAATAAAAAAAGTGCTGGGCCCCCTGAATTTGTCAAAATAACACAGGAGGGCCTGTATTTTCTACGGAAGCTGAGAAAAGCACATCTTCCTTCACCTGTCCACACAATATTCCACAGGGGAATTATTGAGAGCATCCTATGCTGCTGCATCACCTCAAATCGCAAGACTCAAGTGAATAATGAGGACAGACAAATGAGATCATCTTTGGAGTCTCTCTTCCCTCCATCACAGACATTCACCCTGCATGCTGCATCCGCAAAGCCGCCACCATTGTGGATGACTCCACCCACCACTCACGTTATCTTTTCACCATCCTACTATCCGGAAAAAGGTACTAGAGCATTCGGGCCTTCACAACCAGTCTCAGAAACAGTTTCTTCCCACATGCTCCCAGGGACTGTTCTGACACCACACACAACATACACACATGCACACACAAAACCCTTAACATTATTATAACTACTGTTTATCATTACTAATTATTGCCTTATTGTGACCTCAGTGAATAATGATAGTGTTTTTCTGCCTGTATTTCTCATACCGTCTCTCCCTGTGAAATGTTTAGTTATGATTTACTTATTTTATTGCTGCCTCATCGCACAACCAAACTGCCCTGTATTTGTATTGGGTTTACTGCTCTGTTTCTTCTCACTGTCAGTTGTCGTGTCTTTTCTTGCACTGTCCTGCATTATTTGCACAGTTTTTGCACACTATGCACTCTACGTTGCTAGGTTGTTACAGTATGTGCTAGTCTCGTTAACTACTGTAGCACCTTGGTCTGAGAGAAACACTGTTTCATTTTTAACCGTGCAGTGTAGTAACGGTGCATGGTTAAAAATGACGGTAAAGATCTACTTGACTTGAATTGCAATTCAGCATACTGTTTTCAACCACAATTTAAATTCAGTTCAAGTTCGTGAACTGAATTGGAATTTCAGGGCCGTTGTCTATTCATTTCTGAATTGTGCACAACCCTGTCACACACTATGGGTGACTTAGAGGCATGAATTAGCTGAAACACATGTCTTTGGACTGAGTACCTAAACAAAATCCACTTGACAGAGAGGAAAACAGGCAAAATTCATATACAGGGAGCAGAGATGATATGTGAACCAGCAGCCCACTAGGCCACTGTAGATAAGACTTACAGTATACCCAAAGAAAAAGATCAGAAACTTCTAAACATGCTGAACAACAGGACAGTCAGGTTTTTCCGGACTGTTAAGTTGGAGGAAGTAAAAATGTTTGGGTCTACAAAACCTTGACCTGAACTTGCTGATGGCTCTGAACTCTTTCCTGATATGAGACATATGTTGGACATGGCGATGTTTCTGAAGTGTGCTAAATGACAGGACTCCTGTCTGCCATCTTGATTATGTGTCTGGCATTATGTCAGTCTAGGAGTGTGTGAACTCCAGTATGCAAGCCTGCGCTGTTAGTTAACATGGATGGAGCTTTAGATGGAATTTTTCATAATTATTGAGAACTACAAATAATATGAAAAAAGTTCAAGATGAAGTCCACTTTACTGTTTATTACACCTGGGCCAGTTCACATTATGGTTAATTAAACTAACGAATGACTATCGTACAATGCTTATTCTATTTTATGGCACTCCCTAACCATTAACCTGTACATTTGACTTCAGAACTAAAGGCAGAATTTGCTAAAACTAAACTGTTTCACAGTTACCTTCATCCTGTGTTTAGACCACATGCTGCTTATTCTGCTCTGACCTGCTTCATACCTGCTACTAGAGACCAAAGGTCGCTAAATGATTCAGCACTTTGTAGGTACTCATGTAAAGAATGTTTTAGTTTATTAACAATAACATAAGTGATAATTATAAGAATTCCTAACCAAATTGCTTAATTTTTTTATGACTTAAACTGCTAAACTCAAAAAGTGACATATTTAAGTGTCTTAAACTAGTTCATCAAAACAGATTGTTCTGAATATACTGAAATATGTCAAATACCTCAGTCCCAAAGGTATGTCTTAACAGTTAAATGAAACGAAACACATTACTCCTCCATTACTTTAAACATATCATGACAGAATCTGTAAAATGGCTGCTGAAGCTTCATCTCTGGATGAGGAGCTCTGTTGTTCCATTTGCTCAGACGTCTTTAAGGATCCTGTTGTCCTGAATTGTGCCCACAGCTTCTGTAGAGTCTGTCTGCAGAGGTCCTGGGCACAGAGAAGCTATCGAGAACGTCCACAATGCAGGAGAACATCCTTTAATGATTACCCCCCCCCCCCTGCCAATATTGTCTTAAGAAATGGTGTGGAGTTATATCTATAGAAAAAGAGTAAAACTTCAGAGCAGACAGAATCTCACTGCAGTCTCCATGGAGAGAAATTTCTACTCTTCTGTGAGGATGATCAGGAGCTCCTCTGTCTAGTCTGTCAGACATCAAGAAAACACAGAAACCACATTCTCTGTCCAGTGGAAGAAGCTGCAGAGGATAAGAAGGTATTCTCTTCTATATCATTTTCAGAAGGTTGTTATATTAATATTTTTTTTTGGGAAGTCTACTTTCATTTTTACTTTAGTGACCTTTGTGCTAGTGTGACTGGTGACTGAGAGATCATGACATTGTCAGTTATACACACACACGCATAATAATAATAATAATAATAATAATAATAATAATAAATTAACTGAGCTCAAAATGCGCATAGCTGACAATGGACTGACATACCTTCCTGGGTATGAAGAGAAAAAAACTAGGCAAAAAAATGAAGCAGAGCAAGTAACTCACCATAGCAAACACTTCTGAACACTAAAATAGAGCTACAATGAACCATCAAAGTACAGAATCAGAACACACACTTAAATACACACAGAAACTCAGGGCAAATACTGTAAGGGACGGGTGTAAATCACAGTCAAATAACCAATCACAAAAGGAGCAGGACAACGAACAACAGGTGGGACAATTTTACTAACACTAAAACTAGAAAACACTGACCAACACTGGGAATATAGACAAGAAACAAGACCAGAAGTGAACAGGAAAATAGCAAGGCAACCTATATCCAAGAAACCAGAATATAAAACCAGAAACACTGGGAAACAAAACTAATTAATATAAATAGAGGAAGCTGGCCATGAACCCACAACTAAAGACCTAATAGTCTCTAAGCTGTGTGGTCAACCCACTGAGCAGTCCTGAAAACTCACAATACATACTAGGGATTTAGGAGCAGGGAACACAATGACCAGCAATGACTGCTGGCCAAACGGGGAAAGGTCACAGAGGGTGGGGTCAGGTGGGCACTGAACCTCCCAACATATCATTCCACAGTAAATCAATAGGCATGAGTATGGAGATGATTCATCCTTTACAACTAGAGTATAAGAGCTATAAGGTATTTACAGGTATGGCCATCAGGAACATTTCTGATGTCAGGCACTGCTGTTGGACAGGCCTGGCTTGCAATCTCCATTCAAGTTCATGCCAATGGTGTTTGATGGGGTTGATATCAGGGCTCTATGCGGCCAGTCAAGTTCTTCCACTCTAAAAGAATTCAACCATGTCTTTATGAACCTTGTTTTGTGCACTGGGGCACAGGCATGCTGGAACAGAAAAGGGCCTTCCCCAAACTGTTCCCTCAAGGTGAAAGCATAGAGTGCAGTGGCGTCATGCTTTACGCCACTCCATCTGAGACTTGGTATTGCGCTGGTGATGTGAGGCTTGCATTCAGCAGGTCAGACATGGAAGCCCATTCCAAGAAGCACCTGGCACACAGTTTTTGTGCTGGGGTTAATGCCAGAAGAAGTTTGGAACTGTAGAGTTATTGAGCATAGTTTAAACACTATGTACCTTAATACTCAGCAATCCCACTGTGTTACATTACGTGGTTTTTTGTTTTTAAAGACTTCCACTTGGCAGTAATACTACTTACAGTTGACCATGGAATATCTAGTAAAGAAGAGATTTAATGAACCGACTTATTGCAAAGGTGGCATCCTATGACTGTACCACATTTGGTTCACTGAGTTCTTCAAAACAATCCATTCTTTCACAAATGTTTGTAAACCTGACTGCATAGCTAGGTGCTTGCTTTCTTAAATGCCTGGGAATGGGTCTGAATGAAACATCGGAATTCAGTGATTAACAGGTGTGTCCCAAAACTTTTGGCAATACACTGTATCTCTCATTACGTCTTTATTTTTTTTCAGAGGTACCTCGAAGATGACTTGATTTTGTTAATGGAAAAGCTGGAGAAGTATACAAAAGATAAACAGGAGTCTGAGAAAACAGCCATATACATCAAGGTATGGAGATTTATTCAGAGAAAATAAATCTTTACTGTAAAAATCACCTTCACATTTACACACCATTTGTCACTTTCAGTGTCAGTTCGAGCACACTGAAAAGAAGATAAAGGATGAATTTGATAAACTACATCAGTTCCTGAGAGATGAAGACAAGGCTAGACTGGCTGTACTGAGAGAGGAAGAAGTGCAGAAGAGCCAGAGGATGAAGCGGGAGATAGAAAACATATCCAAACAGGTCTCCACTCTGTCAGAGAAGATCAGGGATAATGAGAAGGTCATGAACGCTGAGGACATCTCCTTCTTGAAGGTAGGGGGTGACTTATCTGCACTGTTCTCTGCCTCTGCTGGCGGAGATACAGTCCTGTTGTGTGTCTGAAAAAGGAATTAAAACATTTCAATGACATTGACCATGTTTGTCCAGGAATTTCATTCACTATAGATTAGTAGATATAACTACACCCAGCCCATGCTGAACACACAACCAGTTGAGGACATCTCCTTCTAAAAGGTAGGAGATGAATTTCCTGCTTTGTTCTGTGTGTCTGCTGGCTGGGACAAAGAGACTTGTTGTGTGTCTGAAGGAGAAATAAGGAGGACAATATCTCAGTGACATGTAGCGTTTTCATCATGGAATTTCATGGAATGATGTCTGATGGTTTCATGTGCAGAACAATTAATTTTTTATAGATACTTTTCCTCTTTTTCAGACCTTCAAGGACAACAAAGGAAAGTATGTAATAACCATCTATAGAATTTTAATTACTAAGTATACAGTGAAGTCTGAATGCCGCATGTTACTGTTATATTTATTAACATTATAATTACTTATCTATTTGTCATATTCACCCCTGTAGAATGACAATGCTGCAGACTCTCAGCTACCTTCCTCTTGTGTGTCTGACTCCCTTCAGACTCCACAGCAACACTGACTCCTGCCTGTCTTTGCAGTGCCTGGTCCTCACTGAAGTACCCAAAGCAGCCTTCAGGGGCGCTGAGAGATGTGGGCAAACACCTGGGCTCTCTGAAGTTCAGAGTCTGGGAGAAGATGTTGGGGATTGTGCAGTACAGTGAGTACTGAGGGAAATGGCTGCATAAAACAGAGAGCAGTATCTGAGTGTCACGTTCGTGGTGGGTAAGCAGGCAAGGAGACGAATGGAGCCGGACTGACAGGGCAAACGGGGTTTAATTGGGGTAGCAAGGCAGACAGGCACGAACATAGGTCGACAATACAATGACGGATCTCTCATACAGGGGAAAGACGTGGACTAAATACACCACTAAGCAGGGGTTAACAGGACACAGGTGATCACAATCAGGGCATCACACGAGGAAATGAGGTGGGCGTGGCACACGGGAGGATCGAACGGAGTAGATCATGACACTGAGTGGATTATACTGTCAGTCACTGGAAGCTCAGCCTACCAGCACTGGTACAGTGAGTACTGGGGGAAATGGCTGTATTAAGCAGAGAGCAGTATCTGAGTGGATTACACTGTCACTCGCTGGAACCTTAGTTGGGTCCTTTACAACTGTATGCCTATGGTATGTTGGTATGTCTAATAAATAAATAAATGCATATGTACTGTACTGGAGAGCAAAGGGACGGAGAGTATAAAGATATTATTTTGTTAACGTTCTTAAAATGTTTACCAATATATTAACATTCTTCTTAGTATTGCTGACAGATAAAAATAGTTTTCCGTTTCAAAAAGATTAAGATTAAGATTTATATTCAATTATATGGCTAGTTTACAAAGAAAATTTACTGATGCCAACAGACATTATACAGACTTTTATTTTAGGGGGGGCCAAAGGGTGAGCAAGGGTTTCTCAGAGGGGTCCAAATAAACATGATAAATGAAGGAAAAAAATATTTAATTAAATGAATAAATCTAGGCAACTAATTAAACCTTCACATTACAGTATAGTGAAGTTAATTCAAAGCTTTAATATGACACGCATAGCCTGCTTACATGCAGTAGAAAACTAATGACTGGTTCTCCACATATACACTTACCACACAGACTTCAAGCAAGGGCGAGCTTTGTTAAAATAATAAAACAACACTATAATTCAGCATGTGCACTAAAACATACATACGTACAAAGACGCCGTCTAAAAGACGATCTATATCAACGCGAGCAGGGCTCGTGGCTAATTTAAATGGAGCATGGAGCAGAAGTGCCAACGCTTTCATGCTGCTATTTTTATGTACTGCGAGTGTGTGACCACCTGTCATTAGGAAGGCAATACAGCGTAATATGTTATAAATACCTGCTTAACTCCTGCTGTTATCAATACCGTGGTGTGTTTTGGATCATGTAGGAACACGTGCCATTGCCACAGCTTTTAGCCAATGACATGTCAGTTTGCAGAACACACAGGGTACGGCTGCATTGAGATGCGTTCAGGGGCACTGGGAAATTACAGTTTTCCACTCAAATCTTTGCCCAATCTCCTCATTGGTATATTTTAATGTTTACCATTTCCACTGGGTATATTTTAATGTTTGCCATTTCCACATGGCACTGAGGGTGGCAATTGCCACCCCTGGATGCCAATGGAAATTTAGACATCCAATAGCTTACACATACTATACAAGAATGTGTATATGCAAAAGAAAAATAGCAATAAACAAAATGAATAAGTAACAATACTCACACCTAGATTTGCCAGCAAATATGCCATGGTCCAGGCACCAGTGGAACAGGAGTTTTTGTTAAGTCACTAAGTACACATATTTTCCTTGTAAATCACATTAAAACCCGTCAGCAGTTATTTGCCCTCATTTAGGTTTCTTGCTCAATCTTTGACCTTCTTGTGTTTCTGAATGGTCATTGGTTAAATAAATCCATACTTACAAATTAATTATCATATTTTTCACTGAAATGACCAATTTTGAGTAATGTGGATTACTGTACTGTAAAATGTTAACTTTAAATTCAATCCCTTTTTGATACCACTTGCCCACCTCTTTACTGCATTTTTGGGCCATAGGGGTGCAGAGCGTATCCCAGAAACACCAGGCTGGGAATAACCAAGGATGGGGCACCAACCCATCATTATGACCCACACACCATTCACAACTACGGGTGGTTTAGCAAATACAGTTCATTGTCTTTGGATGGCAGGAGTAAACCAGGGAACTCCACACACAAAATGCTGGGGCAGGGAATCAATCCCTGAACTGTGAGGCAACTGTGCTAACCACAGCACCACCATCACAAGGCCCACACACTGTTCACACCTACAGACAATTTACATTTTAAATATTTTTAGACAGGGAACTACACACACATAGAGTGGAGGGAGGGAATGAATCCCTGATCTGAGGTCCATGTATTCTATTGTTATCCAGTCAACTCCAATCCAGTTCAATTCAATTCAATATAGACCAGTTTCTTGATAGTATAACCCTTCCGAAATTATCAGATAATCAAGCGATGACACTGGATTCTCCACTGACACCAAGTGAACTCCAGGAAGCTTTGAATAGCATGCCCAATAATAAGGCTCCAGGTCCAGATGGATTTCCAGCAGAATTCTATAAAGAATTCTGGACAATTCTGTCACC
>JAODKE010000044.1:15605752-15624568 GCA_026779605.1 Mormyrus hasselquistii
TTTTTCTTTTCTTCTCTTTTTTTTCCCTCTCCTTTCTTAAAAAAAAAAAAAAAAAAATTATAATTAAATAAAAATAAAGTAGTTCTCCGCAGAGGGGGGGTGGTGGAGGGAATTAAAAACAAAAAAAGAAAAAAAGATAAATTCACAATTGGCGTACGCAGTTGTTAATACATCAATTTCCAGTTACATAAATACGTATGGAGCTGTACACTTCAAGGCGTCCGTTTCCATGGCGAATCCTTTTATCAGCGATCCTCTAATAATGACTTTTTCTTGTTCCGCGAGACGGCGCTTGAGTCAGCATTAACATTTACTCAGCCTTGATTAAACTGTCCGCGAAGTTGCTTTTTGTTTCAGGCTCATTTAAATTGTAAATATAATTTAAATTCTAACCCGCTATCTGGCATACCCCACTGGATCTCATACTAGTTGACTAACCATAAACATGGAAGAGTTTGAATTCAGCACTGGATAAAAATAATATTGTAAATGATCGATTATACCAATATTCCATTGGTTTTGACTGACATTGGCTTTGACGTAATCTGTGTGCGACGATATTTTCTGCTGTGGGACACATTGCGATTGCAGTCGGTTCTTACTCATAGCATTTCATGTGTATATCACTTTTTCGTTCTTATCTAAATACAATGCTGTAGCTCAGTAGCTATGTCTACAACCTCTGAAGCAATACTCAAAGTTTCTCTTATTTTTACATTCGGAGCCGTGGCTGGAGTGCATAACAAGCAAAACTGGGATCGAGAGGTAGCTACCAAGTTAGCATGTTGGCTAATTTGACAGGGAACCCACATATTGTATGTAAACATGATTTTAATTGAGGGAAAAATACATGACATCTGGTAATCCGTTATATTACTGTGAAATAATTATACCCATGATTACCGAACTGTTGTTTACCAGATACACATGGATCACCCGTTTTGATAAGTATAACCAGTTTTTAAACCGTCCTTCTATTTTTTTTTCTCTTTTTTAAAAAACATACGTGTTCTAATATGAACCATAACACTGTCGGGCCGTTACTAAAATAAGAACAGTCATTTTGTACGTGGTCTGGACTTCGCTATTTAGGATTTTGTGTTCTTTACCCGTCAGTAATATAGCAATGAAAATTGTCTTTATGAATGATGTTAAGCTCCTGGTAAATGAGTATAGAACATTTTGTGCAAGTATCATCTCTGTTTTAGTAATTAACAAGTTAAATCAATGTGTTTCTTTCTTTGTTATCTTTTTGTAGAGACTTCGCGACGGGGTGATCAAAGACTTGGAGAGTTTGGAACGGAAAAAAGAGAATTTGTTACAGCTGGAGGAACTGATCAGCCTGAGCAAAGCACTGAAGGCAGAGAGTGAGAGTCCGGCGCCCGAGACACAGGGCTCATAGATTGTCCACCATTTAAGCAGAGCAACATACATCTTTAGGTAAGGAACCTGCTATGCTACAGATAAAAGGTTTGAAGTGGAGATGAAAACAGATGCTGTCTGCCTGCCATAATGGGGTCTTTTATTGTAAATTTTAAATACTTTTCAGTCCACGGAAATGGGAGAGCTGCTGCTGAAAAAGTGTATCGGTTTATTTTGATACTGAAAAGGAGTTTGCTGATAGTAATTGAATTTTTTTTTGTGTGGTTTATCAGTCTCCTGGGTGCTAGACTGAAGCTGGGGAGAAAACATGGACAGTAGCGGGGAACTGAGGGGCCTTTCGGGTCAGCGTGACGACGAGGCGGCATGCACTTCAGCTTCGGAGGGCCTCGAGGAGGGTGAGGTGGAGGGCGAGACACTGCTCATCGTCGAGTCTGAGGACCAGGCCTCTGTGGACCTCTCCCACGACCAGAGCGGCGACTCCCTGAACAGCGACGTCGGGGACGATGCTGACAGCAGCTGGAATGAGGACACGTCCTTCTACTGCGAGAAGTGCCACAAGTGGATCCCCTCTGGTGAGCCACCCGTCTGGTGCAGCAGCTGTGAACTAGAGGAGGCAAACCGGAATGAGGGCATGATGGGTGGGTGCGTGGATGGATGGATGGATGGATATTCAGTGATGCTTATAAGTGACTCGTAGGGCAGTGTAGGGTTAGCAGTGTTACCTCACAGTTCCAGTGAGGGGTCGAATCTTGCCAGTTCTGTGTGTGGAGTTAGAGTGTTCTGTTTGTGCTACGCTGTTTTTTTCCTGGCCACTCTGGTTTCCTACTGCAATACAAAGACATGCAGTTCACCAGACTGCAGTCTCTAAATATCCTATAGTGCATTATTGGGTGGTTGTGAGCGTGTGCCCTGCGATGAACTGGCATCTTGTCTACATTGTGCCCCTGTCTTATGTGATGGATAAATTTGGATCTGTGCCTGTGTCATTATGTTTGTGGGTTTCAATCCTGTGATTAGCAGTCACAAGACTTGAGTCTCTGAGTAAGGCTTTTAACCCTAATTGAGGTTCCAGATACTAGCTGATTCTGCTCTCTTGCTTTGGGCAAAAGTATTTGCTTAATAAAGATATACATAATAAATCATAGTGTCACTGACCAAAATGTACCGTCCTGGGCCCATCTCGTGGTGAGTGCCGACTGTAGAAGGTTGCGGGTGAATCATTTGTGCAGATATATACCTCAGAGTTGGTGCCACAGCGATATGGGAAAAAAAAAAAACTTCCTTAATTCATCCAAGTTCATTTAATCCCAGCCCAGCTGCGAGGAGAACAGCCGAGTTACCTGAAAGGTGATAACTTCTTCAAGTTTACCTGCTACGACTGTTCAGAGGATGGCAAAGAGACCTTTGAGAGGATGAGGCTTACCTGGCAGCAGGTACGGCTACCCAAGATTCCCTACCTCTCTTCCATCTTTACCCACCAGCTATTCTTTGTGATGCCTGTGTGGTATCCCACTTAGGGTATCCCATCCAGAGTATCCCCCAGGCCTGTGCCCTGCGCTGCCTAGGATAGGCTCCCAGTCCCACATGACCCTGATCGAGATAAGCGGTTAGAAATATACTTTATGAGGAGCTACATCTGACTGCTGCTGACTGTTGCAGGTGGTGATGCTGGCCATGTACAACCTATCTCTGGAGGGCACAGGGCGTCAGGGCTACTTCCGCTGGAAAGAAGACATTTGTGCCTTTATTGGAAGACATTGGACCTTCTTACTGGGGTCCAGGTGAGGGGCTGAGGCTCAGCAGTGATAAATCTGTTACTAATTATGCTTTGATCTGTCATTAGTGTCAATGTAACTATAATCTTTAATCCAAATTTATTCTTTATATATACACTTCACATTAATAAAATATTTATATTAAATTATATAAAGTATATAAAATAATATGTTATATTTTATATAAGATTTTTAAAAAGTATATAGAAATATTTTATAAAAATCTTATAAAATATAAGATTTCATTTTCTATTTACCTGTTTTTAGAGTATTATTTTTTGGAGGGCTTCCCCTGAAATGCTGCACCTGCCTCATGTCATATCCTGTCACATGACAGGAAACCTGGTTGTAACATAAAATAGAGCTGGGTCTGGTGGGGTTACACACTTCCTGTGGGCACCATAGTCGGGCAGAATGAGAGTTTCTGCATCCATATCACGGCAGGAAGAAGACGTCTACCTGGTGGAGCACCGTGGCCGGGTGCCTGTCTGTGGGGAGCCCCACGTTCTTCCGCTCAGGAGCTCAGGAGTTCGGTGAGCCCGGCTGGTGGAAGCTGGTGCACAACCGGCCCCCTACCCTCCGGCCGGAAGGGGACAAGACCTCGGTCGCGTCTCTGAAGGCAAAAGGTGAAGCCCTGTAGTGTCCTCGCCCCTCAGGGCATCCCCACTGCCCATACCTGTGGCTGATGGGCTTCCTAAATCCCCTGCAGACATTGATGTTCTCTCCTCTTGGCTCCTCAGCGCTGTCAAAGCCTCCGCTGGACCCCATCATCACGGTGGAGGGCCTGAGGAAGCGGGGCGGTCGCAACCCTGTGGAGAGCGCCATGCAGCTAAAGGAGAAGCGCTCGCGCACGCAAGAGGCCAAGGACATCCGGCGTGCCCAGAAGGAGGCAGCCGGCTTCCTGGACCGCAGCGCCTCCTCCACACCGGTCAAGTTGGGCAGCCGCAGCCGGCGACCCGACCTGGTGTTGGAGAAAGGGGAGGTCATTGACTTCTCGTCCCTCAGCTCCTCAGACCGGACGCCCCTGACCAGCCCCTCACCCTCCCCTTCTCCGGACTTCTCAGCCCCCGGGACCCCTGCCTCGCACTCGGCCACGCCCAGCCTGTTGTCCGAGGCTGACCTCATCCCGGATGTGATGCCGCCACAGGCACTCTTCCACGGTGAGCCTCGCTGACCGCCAGGTACATCCATCAGGATCCAGAGCTACAGCTGATCTCTGGATCCTCCTCAGATCCTACCTGAGAGATCCCCGGGTCTGGGGTATCTGGGTTCTCTGGTACCCCATTTTCTGCCAGAACTGGTGCAGGGCTTTTTCCTGATCTGGAACTGGTTCTAAGCGTTTAAACTGCAAAACAAAAGTGACCCTGGGCCAGAAAAATCGGCTTAGCACACCAGCACAGAAATGCCAGTCCCCAAATTTGGAACCATAACGTCAGGGAAACGTTGGGGCTGTCGCATCCAAGTCTTCTCCATAGTCAGAAAATTTGCTTGATAACCAAAATTAATTTCTCTAATGTTTCCGGTGCCAGAAGTGAAACAATTATTGCTTATTAACATAATAACATTACATCGTCTTTTTTTTTTCATTCTGTGGAAAATGGAAGATCGATCTGCTGGCCAGATTTAATAAAATATAAATTTGTTGCAGGTCAAATAAAATATTGTGTCACATGAGTGAAGGCATTCAGCAAAGTAAAACTTCAGACACTTTTATTGCATGATCCTTAAAAGGACAGCAGTAAAACAACAGGTGAGAATAAACTCACAACTTATATGGACCTTTACTTTATCTCACTTCCGCCTACATAACATTTCAGTTCCCTTCTTTTTTGAAACCAGTGAAAATGCGGGCCAGTTCTCAAAAGGCACAAAGCAAGAAACAGCCCAGTACCAGCACTGACTCCATGTCGGTGGAAAGTTCCGACATTGGTTCTCCTCAAAGACATAGCCGTCAGCCATTAAACGAGACAGCGCTCATTGCCAGTCAGTTTCTCAGATGCTCTTCCAGTCCACAACATGTGACGCCCATGTGACCCTTAACCCCACAGACGATGAGGAGCTGGATGGCGAGGGAGTGATCGACCCGGGCATGGAGTACCTCCCCCCTCCCAGCATGCCCGCCATGCGGCAGAAGCTGCGGCCGACCGAGCACATCAAGCAGGAGGTGGAGAGTGAGGGGGAGGAGCGGGCCGCCGGGGAGGACGACGATGAGGAGGATGTGGCCGCCCGGCGACGGGCTGATGACAGGACAGGTGACAGGAAAAAGGCCCCGCAGGAGAAAGGGGGGGCCCCCTCGTGCCCCAGTGCCCCCCGCTACGCCCCCCTCAGCTTGTACGAGGAGCGGCAGCTGCTCCGCCGCCTGGAGGCCTGTCCCCAGGCGCTGGCCGTCACGTCTCAGGCGCGGCGCCTCCACAGGAAGCTGCTGGTGCGGCAGGCCAAACGTGAGCGCGGGCTGCCTCTCCTGGACCTGGACCGGGCCGTCAGCACATCTCTTAGCCTGGTGGGAGGTGTGTGCGGGCCCCAGGAAGCTGGAGCGTGCGTACAGGCGGGCCCCGGCACCTTCCGCACCACCAGCCGGGACCTCAGGATCCTGGATCGCTTTCAGGTATCCGCCGGAAGCGCCTGCTGCCCTGCTGTGGGTGGAGCCACTGTGGTGATGTTGCCATGGTAACATGCTGCCGCGTCTAATGTCCCACTGTGTCTCCCCATTTAGACAAGCACTCTGAACCGGAAAGGCTACCAGCAGCCCACCGTGTCCTTCTGGCACAGGCTGATGGGGTCAGACGCCAGCATGGACCAAGGGATCAAAAGCCCATACACGTCTCGCGTCCTGAAGCCCTACATCAGGTACCCTAACCATTCGCAGCAGGAAAGCCTTCTGTTCCTCTTTTTTTCTTAGTGTTTTTGAGCACTGGATCTCTTCCCCAGGAGGGACTATGAGAGCAGGCCCCTGAAGCTGAACCTTCTGGCTGAGATCCGTGCGTACCCCCACAAAGATGATCCCAGCTGGGTGCCCGAGCCTGACGCTCCCATCGACTACTGCTACGTCCGTCCCAATCACATCCCCTCGGTCAACTCCATGTGCCACGAGATCTTCTGGCCAGGTCAGTCGTGGGCATCGTCTGGAGCAGGTCTACCTGCAGGTGGCACCACAACTCAGTCAGCATGAGTGGCCATTTTCACACGTATTCACCCCAGGCACACAACTGGAGATTGTTGGTGTCAGACATGAACACTAGGGCTGGGTATTGGCACAGGTGACCCGATCAAATTTGATTCAGATTAACAGATTAATAATTTGATTCAATGATTGATTTGATTCCAATTCGATATCAGTCTGATAGGGATTAGATATGAAATTCTATGCTTTCCATATTTCGAGGTATGTTTAAAAAGCTCTAAATAATCACAAATTTACAACTGCGGAGTTACTGGAGATAAATTGTGAAAACCTCTAAAGGAAAGGCTAACTGCTTGTATGGCAAAATATTTTTATTTGAGGAGCTTGTAGGTACAGTGCCTTAAACGCAAAACCTGCCTGTCTTTTTGACTGAAAAGGAAGGCTGAAAATAATAATGGGCAAGTCTAAAACTCACATGCCATGTTTCAGAAGGACTTTAATCTTTTCTTATTTGAGGAACGTATGGGTTTTTCCACTGGAAATCAGCCCTGACTTGTGAATTGGAATTGCATTGAATTGTTAAGTGCCCAATTTGGATTTAATTTCAACTATTCAATCTGCGTTTAAGACACATTCAATAATGTGTAATCCATAGGTGATGCTAGACCACCCTGCTTTGCCTGCTTTTAACCAGCTCCTATATTTGGCATTATGTTAATTTAGATTGATGATAACAGGAAAAGAATTGTTTTTTTTCTAATCCACAATGTCAAAGCAATGCAGTTTAACACAGAATATAAACTGAGGCATGCACCTTGCAGTTGGGGATGATACTCTATGGCTCGGACTTTACTGTCTGTGTACTGCAGTATGAATTTTGTACCTGGTGCGCACATAGCAATCTGTGTATCAGCAACAAAACACAAATCTAAGGTTTTTAAATAATACTGATGATCTTATTTTGATTTAAATTTGACTCAGACATCGTTGACTCATGTAGATGGACATCAGTATGGCAGTGCCAGTAATAGAGGACTATGCAAGGGAAGTTCAAATAGCACATTTCTTACACATAGCAGGCATTCCATAAAAAAAAACTGTATGACTTGAGTAATGTGGGGCCTGTGTCTCAGTAAAGATTTATGTCTCACACTGGCCCCGGTGCAATCAAACTGGCTGTTGTAAAAACAGTAACAACAGACACAGTACTAATTACTAATGTAGTTGTTTTTGACCATTACATGAAAAAAATTGGAAAACAAAAAACAATATAATTATATGAATGAAATTTATTCTTGTACTTACCTGTGAATACACTGAAATATTTCGTCCATACTTCTCCCTCTGTAGTTCTTGTACCTAGCCAGCAATAAATTATACCTGCAGACATTTAATTACTTTAATTTGCTACAATATTACCCATGGCATAAAAATACAGATAATTCACAGTATAATCATAACTGACAGCTGGTCATATCCAATTATATCTGTTTCTCCTTACATCTTTGGCTTTATTTTGTTTAATTTATTTTACTTTTATATAACGTTATTTCACATCGCCATAAATAGAGTACTAACAGTGATTTGGTGTGAGAATGAAGCACTACTTGACTTACTTGTATTCATGTACTCAGAGTACGCCTTTACCGTGACTGATGATAGCGTAATACTATTGCCAGCCTCCTTGATGTGAGAGAAAAAGTAGAGGTGCATGTATGATAAGACGACCAATAAGGGTAATATCCGGCTTAAATATTTTCAAAGTATCGGGGGGAAAAATAAGTGTAAATTAACTGGATCGATCTTGAGACTGTCGTCAAAACCAAGATTGTGAATAGTCGTAAACTGATATTTTTTCCCATCTCTAGTGTTCATACCTATTACAAATATATGGCTAGTTTAGACGAGCGGTGACACTTGCGTAGAGCATGAAAGATGTAGAGCATGACACAAAAGTACACTGGGGGAAGCACAGTGCTTTGTTTCCAGCACTACTGATAGAAGTTAACGAGCCTTGTGATCTTTCAAGTTAGCCATGTCCGTTGGGGTCTTCTTCGTGTAAATGACCGTTTGGCTTCTCCCTTGGACGTTTGTTGTCTTCCACTTTCATACCTGCCCCATGATAGAGAAACATCATGAACAGGCCCACTCGCTCACGGTGGAATCTCCGGGAATACACTCAGCTAAAGATGGGGGTCAATCAGACTTTGTACTTTGGAGCTAGTGGGGTCAAGTCCTTATGTTCAGTACCAGTGATTCGGACATTGGTGTTCACACATGCGGCCCCTCCGGGTAATGTCTAGAGAAGCTCATGGTGGCAGTGCATGTCTGAAAGGGGCTTCCTACTCTACTTCCCTTACCTGCTAGGTGTTGACCTCTCCGAGTGTCTACAATATCCCGACTTCAGCGTGGTGGTTCTCTACAAAAAGGTGGTCATTGGCTTCGGCTTCATGGTCCCGGACGTGAAGTACAATGAGGCCTACATCTCCTTCCTGCTGGTGCACCCCGACTGGAGGAGGGCCGGCATCGGCACCTTCATGATCTACCATCTCATCCAGGTAGGGGGCCACCTCCTACATCAGACCTGTGGGTTCCCTGGAGGTTTTAACATTGTTGTAGTTGTGATCAAGGGCCCCTGAATTCCTTCAATGAAACATCCAGGTTATAATTTCAAGTCTCTCCAGATGTAAAGCTTAGCTAGGTATTACAGTGTATGAATCTTTTACATCACTGGTATTCAAACATTTTTGACAGGGCCCAACTGGGGCTGGTATATCTGCAACCCCTTCCCAGACACAAAAAGTGTTATTCCAGATATACGTTGTCATATGTTGTTTCTACTCGTTATAGGTGTTGCTTTGCCATCACATTTTCTCGTAACACTTCTAGCACCTAGACGTTTCTGCATGATTTCTCCAAGTATGTACCCATTATCTGAGCAACTCTCCCACCGTAAACTTTCATTAGATTACTGGATCATAACAGTCGGATATATTCTTTTACACATTTTAATTATTTTAAATTATAATGTGTACAGGTATATAACATGTTCCCATTATTTATATTTTTAAGGGCTGTGGTTTTGAAGTAGGTCTCCCCCTAGCTGAAAGCTCTCCATGCAGTTTGTTTCTTCCCTTCACCTGCACACCCCCCCATACCCTTTTGCACCCTATAGTTTGTCTTAGACGCTCCTTGGGTACCCATGCCTCACCCCCAAACTGTTGTCCCGCACCCTAACCCTGAGGCTCCGGTCTCCCCGCAGACATGCATGGGGAAGGATGTCACGCTTCACGTCTCGGCAAGCAACCCTGCCATGCTTCTATACCAGAAATTCGGCTTCAAGACGGAGGAGTACATCCTGGACTTCTATGACAAATACTACCCCGTGGACAGCAAGGAGTGCCGGCACGCCTTCTTCCTGCGGCTGCGGCGCTGACGCCGCCTGTACTGGGGGCCCGGGGCCCTGTGGAGATATTTCATCGTAGTGCTCAATCCATGGGGGCGCCATTCCCTCAGGGCTGCAGTCTCCCTGGCCCATTTCTACTCAATGTGTATTTTAACTTTACCTGTCTTTTGTACATATTTGTGTTTTCCAGGGACAGCAGGCTGGGGGAGACAGTAGGGGGACCCGCTGTCTTCTAGCCAAACAGGACTCGTAACGGAAACCAGAGACTCGGCTTGTTATGGCCGAGGCGAGATGCTTGTCGCCATCATGGCGTTTTGTAAAATTAAAAAAAAAAAATGCATGGAAGAAGAAAGTTCCCACTGTAGGCAGGTTCCGTTTTAAAATAGGGAGCACACCGTCCATCATTTTGTAAATACATTTCTGTGCAAACCTGTAGCTGATGTGACCTTTGATATTAAACAGTTTTCTTATTAAACAGCTGTGTGTTTGTCAGTTTTAAAACAGTGAAATAAATTGCAGAATGTTTAGCAAAGCTGAATAATATCAACACTAAAGGTTTATTAAATTATTGCGATATTTAAAAGTATAGTAACAAATTCACTATAAAGATTATGGGGAAAGTATTTGTTCATAAGATTAAATAAAAACCATCAATCCAGATTTAGTTCCATCACTCACACTGTGAGACTTAAGCACTGTGAGCATGCCAGAGACAGAATGGGGTTGATCCTAAGAAGGGTGTTTGCTGGTTACAGTACTGCAGTAATTGATTTCGATTGAGGACCAGTGGTCTGGTAGCTTCAGAGTCATGTTTTTTTTTTTTTGTATATTCTCTTTCACAGTCCATATACTGTTAAACTCCACAAATATACACCAATGTACACGCAGTGAATATGAAGCCTGAAAAATAATTTTTAGTCAGATCATGGCAGACCTTTTTCATCATAAATAGGATCCTGAAATACAAAACAATTTAAAATTGAAAATAAAATTATAAAACCAGTTCCTTGTTTGCAGAAATGCACACACGTTTTATGTAATATTTTGTGGAAGCACCTCTTTCTTAGATTGCAGCTTTAAGTCTCACTCAGATTTTGACATATGTATATTTGAGAATATTTAAACTACTATTTTCTTTAAATTTAAAGATTTTTCATTTATAGGACATTAGCCCCATCAGTACCATAAAAGTACACCCATCACTTTATCACAGTGCTATTTCCAGCACATTGGCGACCCCTAGTGGTTAATATCCGCCATGGCAGTGGGGCATTCCAAATGGAAGAGTGTCAAAACATATCCAGGCTACCATTCTTCCCAGGTCTGGACAGCTTGTCCAGCAGACCCTGCCCCATCTTGACGGCGATCTGTGTGACCAAAGCGCTGCACCCTGACTGGACGGCCAGGTCGTAGGCGGTCAGGCCGCGGTCATTCCTTTTCTTGATGCTGGCACTACAGCTGTAGGAGACGCAAAGCTGATGGTGACCAGAATGGACCATCATGAAGAGCAGAGACATTTAGGAGAAACCATTCAACATTATCCTCCGCTCATCCAGATCCATAATAAGGTCCATCATATAAGTAAATGGGCTCCATAAGAGGAGCAAGATGATTAATGTACCTTTAAGGAGCAGTAGGAGAATCATTTTGGCAAGACAAGGAACAGGACAGTGTGAACGGCACTGTCACGCTGAAATGTATCCTGTGATGGTGTCAGTATTACAGTTTAAGGTAACTCCAAGACCTTTGCTGATGGCAACTCGTGGGTACATAATGTAAAGCTCATCCATCCATCCATCCATCCATCCATCCAGGGTCAGCCCAATCCTATTCAGGGCCCTAAGCAAAATTTGATTGAATGAGTTGTCATTTGGTCCTTTCCTTCCCATTGACATGCTGATCAGAAGGGGGGGGGCTGGAGGCTGTTGGGCAGCTACTTAGTTCATGCCTTGGGCTGGCCCTGCATCCATTCATTCATGTTCCACCCTCTCATCCTGATCAGGGATACAGGAAAAGTAAAGTTCAGAATTATCCAATTCCTGCATACTTTCGGGAAACTCCTCAGATTTACAATGACATTTGTGTTAAACTTTGGCCCCCTGAATACCTCCAAAGCATAAAGCAAAGGCAGCTTCAGGGAGCCCCACGCACGTTTGGCCCCCATCTCTCACCCCAGCAGCGTCTCAGCACACTGCAGGCCACGGGTCCCACACGCAGCCGCCTCGTGGAGGGCAGTGTTGTTCACCCTGACGGAGAAGTTCAAGATGAACACCTCTTGCTGTTCAGATCTCAGCAGCGCACATTCACTGGCTACAGGCTGAAGGAATCCATTCCTAAAACTAATTGACTCATGTAGCATCCGAGGTAATGGAGAATGCACAGGTGAGGCCGGAGAAATATCAAATATTAAAATATTCATTTAATATTCCCCCAGTCGTACATGGCATCAGAGAGATGGTGTACTCACGGTCCAGACTGCTGGTCCACGTCAGCTCCCTTCTGCACAAGCAAGGGGATGACCTCGTGGTGAAGATTCATGACCGCTATGGTCAGGGCGGGCCGGCCATCAGTGCTCAGACAGGAAGGGTCTGCACCCTGGAAAACCAATCAAAAGCAGTGTGACATCTTACTGTATCTCCAGGGCCTGTGTTATTAGTGCCAAGGAGCGTCCTCATGCACACTCCAAAGAAGGCCTTGGTATTGCCAGATTCTGACATATCCATCCATCCATCTTCCAATAGTTTATCCCTTAGTTTGTCCTGAATGAATCAACATACGGTACTGTGCTAAAGTCTTAAGAAGTTAAAGAAAATGTTCAAATTCTTGATTGGGATAAATAAGTGTATATTTTCTTAGAAAAAAAAAATCAATTTGACATTAGAACATATGCAAATTAACAACAAGACAATAAAAACTATAAAGAATTTCTTCTGTTACGGAGATCTTGTTGGCTGGCTAGAAGAACACCCCTTTGGTTCCCAAACATCTCCTCAGGGGCACCTCAGCCATTCCATAAATACATTTCAGCTCACTTAATTAACTTCATTGGTTATATAATTCAATGAGGTATACATTAGCCGAACGAGATGTGCTTCTGTTCAAGTCAAAAAATTTAACCTATAATTATTATTATTATTATTGTTAATCGATTGGCCATTTTCATAAAATGGCAAAAGTGCGATCTGCACACCACGCAGTACCTGCAGAGCTGGCAGCTTCGGTTTATCCCTAAACCATCTTTGCTCACTCACCTCGTCCAGCAGCTGCTGCACCATGGGAATTTTCCCCATCCCACCTGGACCCAGCTCCTGCAGCAGCCGGTTGTTGTGTGACTCCTGGGACGTGACAAACACGTAAAAACAGATAACCGTAGCGAACCCGAACGAACGAAGATCTCTGAAAGCCACGGAGAATCTTACTGGGAGCTTCTCCACACTGTCAAAAGCATCCTTCTTCCGGCGAATTCTTCTCCTTCTTAAGGAGGCACCCAATGACGTGCCACCGTTTTCACTCGCTGTGGGGAATTTAGAAGTCAGAGAAAATGCTCGCTGCTGCCCCCTCCTGGTATACTGAGATAGTGCACCACTCACCCAGACTGCTCTGACTGTCTGACAGGCCGTCGGCACCCTCTGTCACACCACTCAGGAGGTTCCCACACCGGTCCAGGGCTTTTTCCACAAAGGATTCCTGGTGAAAGGGGAGTAATGCACGTCACTCAAATGGTCGGAATGCCACAGCCATACATCAATCTTAGAGCTGAATAACCTTATGGCTGTCAGGGGCGGCCAAGGCGAAGCTCAGTGTCAGATTGACTTCAAAGCCGTCTTCCTGAATGACTGCAGAAGTCATCTGTGGAAACGTAGCGAGCAATCAAAATTTCACTGCAAAAAATCCATACCAGGACATTACTGTGCTCACGCCACAATAAGATAATACTGATAATATTATAGAAATAAGCCTGAGAAAACACAATAAAGTAATGGAAATTACCCAGATTTTTTCGATTGTCTTACACTGAAAGCATTTTTGCACCTAAGCTTCAGCTTCTGAAAATTTCGGTTATTTCTCTCATCATATAATCATTATTTGTCATGTTAGTCATATAAGATATAATATTTATCGAATTTTAGAATATCGCCATAAATATTGATATTGTGAAAACTGCTGAAAATGCTGTGATATCTTTAGGACATATCATCCACCTGTACTTGTAGGTTTCTGTGCAGGTAAGTTTTTTCCTATAAACCCATAAAAAAAAACATTTGGTGACTGTAAGCAATCAGCCAGGAGCCAGTTACAGTGAATTGTGCATGTTGAGACTATGAGGGCAGCACTTTCACCCTAAACCCATATGAGGACACTACAGAGCCAGCTTCCGGGTCCCTGCCAGGTCTCCGGGCCTCACCTTGCCCATGCGAGGCTCCCCCATGAGACCTCTGAACTCCGGGCTGTTATGAGTGTAGCTTCGCAGATGGGCACAAACATGGTCCAACTGTTGCCTCCAGTAACCTGGAATGACAGGTACAGCAGGAATGGACCTAATGGTGAAGCAAGCTCAAACTATAATGCACTGTATATCATCTCACATGCCATCACACAGTTCTTTGTTGGCAAAAATGCATTATCCACTCACCATTCTATCTTGGGGTTCCACAGCCAAAATAATTGTGTGCTGGTATTTCAACGTGTTTTTAAAACAATTGCTTTGAGTTTGACATATGTTAAAGTTCGCTCATGGCCCTGACCAGGATAAGCAGTTTGTTGACAGATGGAAGGATGGGTGGATGGATGGCTCTGGTCACATGATCAATTCGTAAACACTTGGTATCCATCATGATGTGTTGCTAGCCATGAAGATACTTTGTAAACAGATTGACTTTACTAAGCATCCTGATCCACACATCCATTACCAGTTCTCCACAAGGACACACAGGGCAAACTTAATGTTTCAAGTTGTTAATCATTCATTCATTCTTCCTGCATTATCTGTAATATTATATATCTGTATAACTGCCTGCCAAATAAACACACAAATAAATCTATATAATTAATGTAGCAACTCACAGACCTGTAGTTAGAAAATCGCTATGTGGAGTTGTGAGTGCATATGCTGCTTCATCCATCCATCCATCCATCCATCCACTAATCCATCCATCCATCCATCCATCCATCCCCAATAAGTGCTTATGCACTATGTGAGCAAAAATCCCAGAGCATGAGGCAGGGGCACCCTGGGCAGGATGCACACTCCCACACCCGAGTGACTGACCTCTGCCGGGGCTCACAGCAGACAGCAGCGGCTTGCGGTCACTCATCTGCTTCTGCCTGGCCATGTCCTGTGCTGCTCGCTGGCCCTTCCTCTGCAGCTCCGCTCCCGATGGGTAAAACAGCCCCACCGTCTGTGTGTGCCGGTTGATGTGGCGCTGCGTCTGTGGGGCTCCCATGGTGGGGGAGGAGGCGCTGGGGACTGGCTGCCAGGTGGCGGCGTCCGAGCAGAAGGTCTGGAGGAGGCAGGAGAATGGCAGATGGAACAACAGAGAAAGAGAGAGTAAAACAGCTCTCGAAATTTTTCCAAACCAAAGGCAGACATTTCATACAATTACCCTAAATGCTGGCAGTAAATAGAATTGTAAGGATGGTATTTAATTGTTAAAGGGGTAGTTCACCCAAAAACTGAAAAAAGAAATGTTTAGAGGGGCTTTAATGCTTTAGTGCTATCTATCCATCTAGATAATTCCGCTGGGAGAAATTTTGGAGAAACATCAGGCTTCTGTCAAATATAGTAGTGTTCTATTGTGTTGATTAAAAAAACCTATGCATTTTTTGGCTTTTTACACACACCAATCGCTTTTTTTTCGAAGATTTTGCCAGGATGCTCGTGCTCATAACTTTGAGTTACAAACACCCTGGCAATATCATCTGCGCAGTGATACGATTGGTGTGTGGAGCGCAGTAGAAGAATATAGTTCCTACTCTAAACTGCTCACTATACTGTTTCAGTTTTGGGGCAAACTGCCCATTTAATCATCAATTAACAAGAGGTGGTGCTATACGCACATTTTCCTGCTCTGGGGCTCCTTCCCTGGAATGAGCTGTGCCAGTTCGAGAATCCGATCTGGGAGGTCCTGCCAGGAAGACTCCACAGGTACCGCAGAAATTGGCGTAGGGGTGACTGGTGGCCCCACATTGGGAGCAGCTTACATGACTAGCTAAATGGCTAGGCTAAAGTGGGAAGCAGAACAACAACATTAATGCTTGGAAACATTTTGCCCTTTGAAGCCTTGGATTCCCAGACTATTCTGCAGATGCAATCTACGCGGATCGTCTTCATAGACAGTGAAGCAGTGGTTGAGCAGGGAAACTGTAGGATGATAACGCCACCTTGGAACCACACCAGTCACAGAAGCGGGCGTCCGAGGTATTGATCCTGGAGCATTTGGAACAGCAGACCATCTTGCCATCTGATTTGGGCACAGGAGGGGCACTGAGGCCACTCAGGACAGCCTGGAAACGCAATACGACAGCACTGCAGACCACCTGAGTTAATTGCTTTCCACACCCGCTCAGATTTGGCTCCAAAAGGCTCTTACAGTTGCCGGTTTCAGGAGTCTGGTCTCGCAGGCGACACACAAGTCAATGTGTGCTGGGTTACCCGTCCCACATGCAGGACAGATCACCTTGTCCTGAAAAACAGATACAGATTAACCATGACTCTTTGACGCATGAGGGAAATATCCAGTGTTTAGCCTGATACATCTACACTAGTGGCCAAAATTGTGGAAACACCTAGCATTTTTGGCATTACACTTTAAAAATTACTATACTAATATTGGTGGTAATGTTTATAAATAATTAAAGAATGTTACAAATATACATTGGATTATTAAATAAGCAACTGAAGCAATAGTATAAAGAATAGATTAAAGATCTGCAATCTCTACAAATTGGAAGTGTTTCCACAATTTTGGCCACTAGAGTATAATAAACCAATCAAAACCACATACAAATAAATAGCGTTGTCAAAAAAGTTACTGTGTTCTGGGTTTCTAACTAGAAATGTGAGCAGTAGATTTCATCAAGGTGATGATTTAAAATGATTTAATTGTAAAGGGGTAGAGTCACTAGGGAGGCCCAAGAGCATGTGAGAGTGGATAATGGTAGGTAGATATTGTCCCAGCTATGTCTCTGTGCGACCTTAGGGCTGCATAAATATGACCTTGGGAGGCATCTTACACTTAGTCTGATGGCGGCCTGCGGTTGGCGCTGCTGCTCCAAGGGCGCTTCACAGACCACACAGGTTACGGCATTCAGGGGCACCATAGTCTTGCAGGAGACACAGAGGCCCATCTAGGGGGCAGAGTAGAGAGCTCTGTGTGGGTCACGCGCAAGGCTTTCAGCAACCCACTGACAAGCTCCAAATTCAGGTTCATTTGGGGATTTCTGGAACCCTACACTAAGATACCTGGGCACCCTCTGTGGGGGGCAGACGTTGTCCTGGGATGGGGGGCACGGGGGCACCACACTGAAGGCAGAAGCGGGCAAATGGGTCGGAGGGGCGGGGAGAAAGGCACTGAGCACATCTAAAGCGGAAAAGATGATACAGGTATCTATGTAAATGTTACAGTAATCTAAATCCAGATGTGGTTCAACTGTCTCAGATCTCGAAAATTGACTGTGTTTCAAACAAGCAAGCAACGTTGCACGTGAATTGCTCACCGCAGGAAGTCTGTCTCTCTCTGGATTCTGGAGAACTGAGTTTTTGTTAAGCTTCTTAGTGAAAGGTCTCCCCATCCCACGTCCTTATACTAAAAATTTGGGACAAACAATACACTCCATCTTTATTCTGTTAAAATTCATAAACTTAGCAGCATGCTAGGAAAACAGTTTATGTAATAAATGCGATGACGTGTTTTTATTATTATTCTACTGGACTGCCTTATTTCATCTCGGTAAATGAGCTGCTGAAATGTACCTGGGAATGGGAGTGACTTGGCGGGATGCTGGCCAGCTGCTTGGAGGAAGGGAGCTTGCGAGGGCGAGGGCTAGCAGAAGTCTTAAGGGAATGGCTTCCTCGGGTAGTCACTGCGGAGGCAGTGGAGAGCCAGCCTGAGGGCAGCACTAGTAGCTGCATTAGATAAATCCAGAACTACAGCATTAATGCTGCAGTCTTCAGAGCAGTGCTTCCCAATCCGGTCCTCAGGGACCCACAGTCAGTCTATGTTTTTGCTCCCCCGAGCTCCCTACCAGACATACTACATTTTTGCACCTGGTCTGGAGATGGGAGGGAGCAAAAATGTGTACTGTCTGTGTTTGTTATTAATGTATATTAGAGTCTCAAAGTGAAGGAAATACCTGGCTGCTCCTTTGAGCTGCCTTCCTGCATCTTTTCCAGTCCTCTTGTCCATTTCCCAAAGGAGTCACCTCCCTCACGCATCTCCTGCAGAAGTATTTAATTTCATACATGTCACATAAACTGTGGGTCCACTGGACAATGAATAAGAAGCAGTTTACTGGCTGCTTTCACCTGCTCGCTCTCGGGCTTTGCCTCAGTGCTGAGAGGATCATCAGAAGGAATGTGGTCCACAAGAAACACTTTGGTCACCACAGCACTCTCCCTGCCATCACTGGAACAAATCGTCAAGTAAAAAAGGTAAACGGCATTCACGGAGCTCTTTGTGTGTTTTATAAAAACATATAAGTGTATTCATGTTTTTGAAGGTTTCGTCAAAAAAGAGAAAAAAACAAGTATCATAAAAGTGTTCAGTTTCCTGTTAATATAAATTTTAAAAACTGTATAAAACATTAAACGTCTCTCCCATATTCCCACTTACCATGTGCTGGCTAACGCTTTCACATACACTTTTCCTTTAGGTAAACATATGGGTTCCTTGTACTGTAGCGTGCCGCTGTCTCTGAGGCCAGGTCTCCTGGGAACCTCTGGCTTACTGCCATCCAGTGTATAATAAATAGTGACATCTGGGGTATCTGGGGAAACACGGATAATGACAGCAGGACTTGTCTCAGAGATAATGCCTTTTTAATTATAAGAACATAAGAACATAAGAACTATACAAACGAGAGGAGGCCATTCGGCCCATCAAGCTCTCTTGGGGAGAACTTAACTAATAGCT
>JAODKE010000044.1:15647615-15658722 GCA_026779605.1 Mormyrus hasselquistii
TACAGAGTGAATGTATTATTCTGCATTTTTAGTGTACTGAACTTTTTGTTTGCTATAGAGTTTAGAAATATGCGATTGTTAGTTTTTGGGGGGTAGTGCAGAGAAAAGTGAGGCATGTATTCCATTCAAAGTCCCTAATACAGTTACACATTTTTCTTTACTTTTTATACTTTACTTTGTGCTGTTATCAGTTAATATTTCCTTTGGCAACAGTATTAAGTAATTAGTAATCTAATTAGGGAGTTTCAGTGAAAACCTGCATACACAGCGGCTTTTTCTGGATAAGACTGCACACCCCAGCTTTAGAGCAAAGGAGCCTAGAGTTAAAAATCTTTAGATTTGTAAATACTTGTTGATCTTAGCTAATCCCATTTATATACTGCACATAAGAGCATTCATTCTGTGTATTTTTATGCAAAAGAAACATATCAGTGTAGTCGTCAAAATAAATAGTTTAGAAAATGTGAGAATTAGATTTTGCACCCATCCCATATATTCTCCAGTTTTTAACCAATTTGCAATGGCACAATGGGGAAAAACCTGTTGAGAATTGTTAAAAACATATTTTTTTCCAGTATCACTTTCTAAGCATCGGCTCACTAGGTTAATAGTTATGCAATCTCACAAGGATACAAGCTAAATAGGGCTACACTTGATTGAAATTAGCAACCAATAGAAAATGTTTAGTACAGAGTAATGAATATTTTAATATTTACTATACTATTTGTAGTAATGACTAATATATGATCAGGTCAGAAATGATAACAGGGGGAGGCAGTTTGGAAATTGTTTCACCAACCACCACCACTGGATGAGGCGCGTCAGGATCTGACTGGGACTGGCTGCTGGTACAGACTTGACCAGCGTCTGTTTTGTGCTGACTCCATGTGCTATGTAGAAGCTGTCATGGTCAGGTAATGTTGTTTTAGAAAAAGACTTAACAGTTTCTTAGGGCTGGCATTGTTATTTTCCCTCCCTTTTTAATGAATAATTTCAGTTCTTTTTATGTTTAAAGTAATGACAGCCAAGGATGTTCATGCCAGTCACTCCACTGATCTCAGCTCAGCTTGTAAGCAGGGGAATGCAGTTAGCAAGCATAACAAAGGAGGCTGTCATCTGAGTATACAGGGCCTAAGCAAAGGTGGGCACAGTGCTAGCAACGACATCAGAGATGGGGGAATGTCAAATGTGGGAACATTTAATAATAAAAATAATTTTAAAATGTTGCTGAGTGAAAAATTTACAATATTTACACCCTAAAAATATCTTGTGTATATATGGCACTGATATTGCACATGCAGGGTCTGTTTTTGACTTTGAAGTATTTTTCGTGCTGGCTTTGTGGCACTCTTCCAGGAGGTCAGCCCTAGGAGGTCAACCTGGATGTGCTGAACAAGCTCCATGTCAGTCTTCCCATAGCTCCTATTCCACCTTCTTGTGTGATAAAAAAGCCAGTGGAGTCAAAGTATCCAATCAGTTGTTTTCACAGTGCAGAATTCTAAAAATAAGTGACTGAGCTGAAATAAATAACATTTATTATCTTGTTACGATGGCACATGTCAAGGGGCATTATATATGAGACATGTGAACAGTCAATTTGTCAGGATCGGTCCCTGCCTTGTCCTGTCCTGTACATTGTTTCCCCATTTGACCAACAGGTGTCACTGGCCATTCCGTTAGTTCCTCTGTGTTTAGCACCTTCACTATCCCTGCTCCGCAGGGAGCCACATGGCCAAATGGGCTGAGTATGCAGCTAAGTAATCGGGTGTCCCTGCCATTGTGGGTTGAAGACTAGCCAGAGACCCACCCTAATCCCATTGGACTTTTTGGTTATATAGCCTTGTTAATCATGTATTTGGGTATGTGGACACCCAGTATAAGGTAAAAGGTTATAAAGCTGTTTTTAAAGCTTTGGGATTCCAGCGAACCACTGTGAGAGCCATTATCCAAAAAGACCCCAAAACAACATCCAAAGACCCGCAGGCCTCACTTGCCTCAGTTAAGGTCAATGTTCATGACTCCACCATAAGAAAGAGACTGGGAAAAAATGGCCTGCATGGCAGATGTCCAAGAGGAAAAGCACTGCTGAGTAAAAGGAACACAAGGTTCATCTCAGTTTTGCCAGAAAATATCTTGATGATCCCCAAGACAAAATATTATGTGGACTGACGAGACAAAAGTTGAACTTTTGAAGATGTGCATCCCATTACATCTGCCATAAAACTAACACAGTATTTCGGAAAAGGAACATCATACCAACAGTAAAATATGGTGGTGGTAGTGTGATGTTCTGGGGGCCTTTTTTGCTGCCTCAGGACCTGGAAGACTTGCTGTGGTAAATGGAACCATGAATTTTGCTGTCTACTGGAACATCCTGAAGGAGAATGTCCGGCCATCTATCTGTGCCCTCAAGCTGATTTGGGTTCTGCAGCAGGACAATGATCCAAAACACACCAGCAAGCCCACCTGAATGGCTTAATAAAAACAAAATGAAGACTTTGGATTGGCCTAGTCCTGAACTGAATCCGATTGAGATGCTGTGACATGACCTTAAAAAGGCGGTTCATGCTTGAAAACCCTCCAATGTGGCTGAATTACAACAAGTCTAAGATGAGTCGGCCAAAATTCCTCCACAGCACTGTAAAAGACTCATTGCCAGTTATCGCAAATGCTTGATTGCAGTTGTTGCTGCTATGGGTGGACCAAGCAGTTATTAGGTTTAGGGGAAAATCACTTTTTCACACTGGGCCATGTAGGTTTGGATTTTCCCCCCCCTTAATAATAAACACTTTCATTTAAAATATATGTAAATTTGTTTGATGATCTGAAACATTTACGTGTGACAAACATACAAAAAAACAACCAAAGTTTACCAACTACTAAGCAATGATCAGTTATTTTACAACACTGTCCTCACAAAAAGTGGTGGATTTGGCATCCTGCTTAATGAGACTTTGATAAATGGCTCTGTGGTGATGTCCTAAAAGTAAATTCCCAGCCTGTAACTTCTTCCTGAGTTAAAGCAGTAACACTAGTGCCATGAGGTTTGGGCAGGTTTAAACACTGTATACCTGTGGTGAGAGGAATCGCGGTGCAGCAATTGGTAACCCTTCTGACATCTCAGGGCTTGTCGTGAAAGGCATTCAGAGTGGAGGCTTTTCCCGTTTGATGGGTGAATGTACAGTATTACCACAGTATAGTCCCCATGACATAGGAGCACGAGAGAAATGACCTGTCATAGAATAACAAGCACAATCAGTAGCAGAGAACACATCTAGTAATGGGCATACTCATGGAAAATGAATATCCTGGTCCTTGACCTCTGCTGTGCTATGAGCTCGTATGATGTGGAGTCTATTACGTCATTCTTTGTGTTTTACTGAAACTGGTATTTCCTAATTAATGATAGGCAAAACAAACAAGACAGTCACTGCTGACTGAATGCATGTATCACACTTTGGAAGTGAGACTTTATAGGAAGAATATGATACATTCAATTACCCATATATTGACGTTTGTTAAGATGAACAAAAATGTTAATCTCCAATCTTGCAGTAACACTGTTTTGCTGGAAATAGAGGAGGTAGCCTTGCAGTTTGTGTTTAGGGTCCCTGAAATGTCTGTTGTGGACTGGCCTCCTGCCCAGGGTGCTCCCTGCTCTGTGGTATAACACAACCCTGCAGTAGATGGAATGTTGTAGATGGGTAGTTTATTTAGATGTGTTTTTTTTGTAGCCACGTCTTTAAATGTTTTACAAAATACAAGCAGTTATTTACCGTGATGGTGGAACCACAGAAATTTCATTGTCATGACAGTAGAACAGGCCAGAGAGGGAGTGTAGCCCGGCAGCATTGCAGAGCGTTAACACCCCATCACCTCCCAGCTGCTGTTCCTCCACCCTATGCTGCCTGGGGCAGGTCCCATGCCCCGTGACCCTGACCAGGATAAGCGGATAGAAGGTGGGTGAATGAATAAAGACAATAGAATCAGCCCTCCTGGGGGCTTTGAAGAGACCTCCTGTGCTAAGGGAGAGAAACTTTACATGATGTTCCAGGTATTGTGACTGATCCTTTGACACTTTGCATAATGCTACAGGTTTCATGACTGATCCCTTGACACTGCATAATGTTACAGGTTTCGTGACCGATGCCTTGACTCTTTGCATGACGCAATGGGCCTTGTGACTGATCCCTCGCATGTACTGTGATTAATGCACCTGCAGTTCATGCCCTGACTTCCTTCCTTCCTTCTATTTCTGATCGTAGATGCATGTACCTTGACATCAACTGTGACAAGAGCTTAACATCTGTCCCATGATGACATTTTAGGATTTTTGGAGACTTCTTTCAACATCTCGCAGTCTGCTTTTGGGCTGAACTTGCTACGACGGCCTGACCTGGCCACGTTGGCAATTGTTTTAAGTGTTCTCCATCCACTTGTAAATTATTTTCCAGACAGTGGAATGGCTGGGCTGAGATCTTTTTATATCCATTCCCAGAATAATATGCATCTACAAGCTTCTTTCTGAAGGCCTCAGAGCACTCTTTGGCTCTCACCATGATGATACCAGTCACTTCAACAATCAAGAGCAAACCAAACTAAATATCTGTGTTTTAAATAAGACAGGCTCCGCACAAAAAGCTCTATAACGATGTTCTAATCATTTTCACCTCATGCAATGTACCTGAATCTAATTCTAGACATTTTAAATAGTAATGGATGTGAGGGTGTCCTAATTTTTTCCTCAGTGGAAATTGGCATCATATTGTAGTTAATTTCTTCTGCTAAATAAGTGAATTTGTTTCTTGTTTTTTGCATAGGTGATAAAATTCCATCACCTTTATCTACACATATGGCATGGACATTAATAATAAACATATTATTGCTGCAACAACACATTATAGCAACAGCATCAGCAACAACAACAACAACAATAATAATAATAATAATAATAAAAATAATAATAATATCTATATAAAAATGCAGATACTAAAAGAATCATACTTGGTAAGCATGGATCTCTGTGTTTTCCTACATGTTTTTCTGTTTTACTAGAACCTGCGATCAAAGCTCAGTGGTATTACAGTGTATAACCAATGGCTTGAACGTACAGTCTGCGTATATCGTCACAGCGCAATCGCTTCATTAATATTAATATCACGGCGCGCTGACGTAATCCGTAATCTGTTGGTGTTTAGGTTGGTACAGCATGAAAAACATCTACACGTTACTTGACTAGAGTAAAACGGTGAATTTTCGGAAAAGCGTTTATTTTGCGCCATTCTCAGACCCAAATGGATCCGTGGGCGATGCGGCTCTCGGGAAACTGCTCTGGATACAAGCCGAGTCCGCAGGCGCTTCTCTGCTGTCCGGGCAGCAGCATTGGGATGATGCTGTCAAAAAAATTATGTGTCAAAAATGGCAAGAAAATCAAGAATCGGGCCAATAGAAACACGAAAGCCAACAAAATCTCTCCGTTCTTACCCCCAGAGGTAGGCTGAAATGACATCCGTCATTAAACCTATATGCGACACCATTATTCTTCGCGATTTTTAATTATTATTATGGTTGCTTTGTAAATCCGCTTATTATCTTTTTTCTTATTATTTCAGGATATGTTGCATAGTTTCTGTGATTTTGATTACAGATTAAGGGCTGTGACAGACATAACGGCGGGGGGGCGGGCTCGCATCTTACTAATAACGGTGGTATTCTAATACCAGGCTACGCGCTTTTCAAGTTAGGCTAATTTTTGACAATAATGATGAAAATAATGAAAATTTCACAGAAATTCATAACAGCCTAAATTAAGGAACAGAAAGATTAATCACATGTTTTTTTTGTCATTATCAACTATGAAAATAATAAGTCCCTGTTTGTTCGAAATGAGTTGCATTGTTCTTCGTAGTTTCTCAGTCAGAAATAAGTAATTAGGCTACGTGTTTGTAATCCAGGTTGTTCAGTTATGTGCCTAAATGACTATAGCCTCTAAACATCACGTGACAGCAAACTTGAGTCACCCTTTTATTACATCATCATCCAGAGAAACATCCAATCATCTTCCAACCAGATATTGTGGTCAAGGTCATGGGGGGGGGAGGGGTGCTAGAGAATACCCCTGGGGCATCAGAGGGCATAGAGTTGGGACCACCCTGGAGTGAATGCCAATGTATTGCAGGGCAAATACACACAATCATGCAATACAGGCAATTTAGAAAGGTCAGTTAGTCTAAATGTCTGTATTTTGACTGTCACACGGAAAACTCCACAGACACAAAGAGGAGGTGAGATTCAACCCTTGGGTGCCTCATCTTCTTTGTATTATTCTTATTGTCATGTTATTATTATTATTGGCATCATGGCAGCAGTGTGTCCTGAGATGAACTGGCGTCCCATCCAGAGTGCTCCCTTCCCCCTGTCCTCTTTATTCCTGGGACAGACTCCAGGCTCCATTTTACCCTATACTGGATATGGAAGGATGGATGGATGCATGCATTTAGAAATGAGTTTAACCTTTTTGAACCACGACTGTAGTTTTATTTCTTCCAGGCAATAATTTTACCAGATTAATTTGTTCAAATTAAGGTGCTGTCAGTTCTGAAGAGACTATTTTGCAACATTTGATAAAAGGATGAAATTAGAGGCTGGGCTGTAGTACTCTGGTTGCCTTCAATAACAGGACAGCTTACCAAAACTTTACTACAGTAAAAACAATCCCATACACTTTTCTTATTTTTTTTTTACTCTGTCAAAACTGAAAAAGAAAAAAGTCAAATGCTCACACTGAGCGAAAAGGATAATAGGATTACAGTCAGCGCTCTCTGTTTGACTTTAGCTCAGTTTGTTCTCCATATGGCTGATTACCTCAGTAACATTTTAAAATTCAACATCAATGCTTTCTGTTCCCTCAGGCTGAAGAGGGCAACGTGGAGTACAAGGTAAGCGTTCCCACCATTGATTAAACCAGTCTCCCCCCACCCCATCACATACTGTAACAGTATTATCAGTTGTACAGATATTATAATATAATTTTTTTGTAAAGTGATGATTACTAACACTATCATTACTTGTTTTATTTCATATAAAATATTTATGCTGTTTTTAATACACTAGAGATACATAATTATCTGCTTTCCATAAGAGAAAAAAACATAAGTGAAAGTAAGTTTTAGGGTCGGAGAGCAGGATGGCAGTTGGGGTTAAGAGCCTTGCTGAAGGACACAGGGGTAACATGATAAATGATCTATATCATGATTACTGTGGCAGCTATAGGATTCAGATCCACAACCTTCCAGGCCTGGATGAGCACAGACCCATCACCAATGAGCACCATCACTTCATATACATTTAGGCAATTATTGATAAGTTTTAAATATTATTTTACATTGTTAAAACACTGTTTTACATAGTTAATTAAAAAAATTACAATAAGTGCAGAACCAAAAGTATGTGGAAATCACTGCATTTATAGGTTTTATTTAGATGCACTGCAGATGTTCTTAGCGTTTGCAGTATCTGCATGTTTGGCTTGGCCATGCATGACAGCTACTGATGTTCAAATTGCTTTGTCATCAAAGATGATGATTGTGTACCTCACACCCGCTTTACAGAGGGTCAAATAAAAAAGGTGAACATTTAAGGAACACTTATCTCATAGCTGATAGGAAACCGATATGCACCAGTAGTGTGAGTGACAGCTGAAGCTAGTGGAACATATGGTCTTTATAGCATTACATCTCTCTGTTTTGAGGGGGCTAGCCTATTGTAATTGAAAAACAATAACTAAGGAATTTAGAGATCCGGTGTTTTAGTAAATAATTACGGCATAAAGTATATACAGTTATCTGTCAACACCCATGTAGCATCGCTGCCAGTGTGAACCCAAAATAATGCATTTGAAAAAGATGCAACTAGGCTCCACTTAAAATATTTCTATTTTTTAGTGTATTAATACTTCCAGACTACAGATTTGCATAATATGCTTCAGTAGTTTGATAGCTACGGTATAGACACTAATTTTTGTAGCAGTGGGCTAGGCTAACGTGTAGCATATTAATGGAAATCTAATCAGTTTAACCTTCATATACCACCGTCTGCCTGTATTTAAATCACATCAGCATTTTTAGGCTTAGCTTACACATCTACATATGTTTCAAATACTTACAACATCTTTACTTTGAAGGGGTAGGTTAATAGCCCTATAGTTTGACCTTTAGAAGACTGACTTTATTTGAATGTTTAGTTCTGACAGCACCTGACTAGCACACTTTGTTTCAACTCAAATTAACCCAATCAATGCTTGCAGTGCGTACTAGTATTAGACAGGGAGAGAGATCGAATGCGAATTACTTAATCTAAGCAGCCATTTAAGAAGTGACATAAAAATAAGATGTGCTGTGTTTGCAACGCTGTCATGTGATACAAATTAACTATCAATACAATAAAGACATCAAACTTTCAAAAAACTGAGTGGGCAATTTCCTGCCCCCCCTCAATCTCTATGGCCGTGACACTTCGGCCCTACACGTTTTATGACTAAAGCTGGTGAAATGTACGGCCTTCGCAGCTGAAGTTGGTGAACCCGACCCAGTACCGCTTTGAGCACCTGGTGACGCAGATGAAATGGAGACTGCAGGAAGGCCGTGGCGAAGCCGTCTACCAGATCGGCGTGGAGGACAATGGCATGCTGGTGGGGCTGTCTGACGAGGACCTGAAGGCTTCGCTTAAGACGCTGCGCAGGATGGCTGAGAAGTATGACTCCCACAATTCCCTGAACATTTAGCAGTCAAGATTCTGGATCGACATTTGCGTGAGATACCAATTTGGCTCATTCTGTCTAAACTGACCCATGAGTAACATTTTAAACTGTACGAGGCTAAATTTTGATTTCCCCCCGTCTCAAGGGTCGGTGCTGATATCACCGTTCTCAGAGAGAGAGAGGTGGACTATGGCTATGACGTCTCCAAAAAAATTGCTGAAGTTCTGGTGAGGAGAGTCCCAGACAACCAGCAGGTGGGTTTTGTCTTTTGTTATAAATCTATTATTATAATAACAGATGTTATGGTGCTAACATTTGGCCGTCTGTCTGTTTGCAGTTCCTGGACTTGCGAGTGGCAGTTCTGGGTAATGTGGATGCTGGGAAGTCTACACTGTTGGGTGTGCTGACCCAAGGAGAGCTGGACAATGGCAGGGGACGTGCACGCCTCAACCTCTTCCGGCATCTTCACGAGATCCAGACTGGCAGGACGTCCAGCATCAGTTTTGAAATACTGGGATTCAACAGCAAGGGAGAGGTGAGGGAAATTATGTGTCTCCTCTGTGTCAGGCTATTCCAAAAGGTTTGCATTAGCAAAGGTCAGTGATAGTGAACATAGTGTTATTTGGCTTTCATGGATAGAAGATTTTGAATTTTGACCACCATCTGTCACTGCAGGTGGTAAATTACAGTGGTTCTCGCACAGCAGAGGAGATTTGTGAGAGTTCCTCGAAAATGATCACCTTCATTGACCTGGCTGGACACCACAAATACCTGAAGACCACCATTTTTGGCCTCACCAGCTACTGTCCAGACTTTGCTATGGTGGTGGTTGGTGCAAACACAGGCATTGGTAAGCAGCTCTGTTCATTTACCAATTGCAGATTTTGAAATGGTACTTTGGTAGTAGAGCTGGGTAGTGATGTGTGATTAAGTTATAAGGTAAAAGTGAGAGCAGAAACTGCGGGACTGTAGAAAAAGCCACTATAGCCTGCAAGCCTGCTTTGATTCTTCTGTTTGCTCAGGTTCTTTTGTTAGCATAAAGATCTGCTTAGATTGCCCAGTTAGGCTTTAGACCCAATTGTTTTGTTAGACTACTGACCTGCTCAGATTGCTCTGCGAGTCTGCAGACCTGCTCAGATTCTCTTGATAGCCTACAGGCCTGCTCAGATTACTTTGTAAGGCTACAGGCCTGTTCAGAATTCTATATTTGTCCTACAGGCTTCTTCACATTACCCTGTTACCCTACAGGCCTGTTCAGATTCAATGTGATTGAGATAAAACAATCCTGTAATAGATAAGTGGCATAGAAGACAGATGGGTTGATGGATGGTTGGGTGGCTGTTGCAATTTAGCCGAACGCTTCAATTAAGCAATTTTATGGCACTTTTCCTATGGCATACAGGAACCAGGTCATCCCCAACCTGTACCACGAAGACATCCTAGTTATAGCGAGGTTCCAGCTCAGTTTGATTTTCCACTGCAGAAGGCTCAGCTCGGAGAAGGTGTTGTCTGGAGAGCAACAGTCATGTAAAACTGAAGAGACGCTTGTTTACTGTTCACGCAGTGTACATCATGACTTACTATGTGCCAGTTTCCACTAGCATGCCTATGAGAGTCGGCATGTTATGTTAGCATTAAACCAGGGCTCTCAAGTTTCACCAAAAGTTTGGAGTGAGATTACACCTGTTAGGGGTGCAGCGTGTAACTCACGGTCAATGCGTGACACCTGAGAGTTATAATTTTATATAACGGGACACCTTGGTAGCTGTTATTCCTTACTGCACAGCATGAGAAGGTGTGGCGTGTGGGCATGCAAACTGGTTCAAGTGTGTGTGTGTCTCACGGTCAATGCGTGAGACTTCAGAGCCCAGATTGTACGCTGGTAGAATTAGCATTAGCTTGCATAGGTTTGTATCATCAATTCATTCCTTTCAGCCATTCTTTAGTATTTTAAGAAGGAGGTTGGAAATTTTCAAGTTCAATGTTATCCGGAACGCTTGGCGGGGATCACTGGTTCTTTCATGTCTCCAAGCATTTCAACCAATTAGGCGGTGGTAACGCAACCAACCCAGGTTAGTCACGCTTTTGGCCCTGCTAGTAAGCAGGGACATATGAGTGTGGGTATAGGTCAGGTTTGACTCACATAACTTGCAATGGAAAAAGCGTCTCTTCAGGGTTCTGTTCGAGTACAGCTCGGTTCTAGGTGGCAGTGGAAAAAGTACCATAATTGATTGTAAGATGGTGTCCAGTGAGGGGCACTCTAGGCTATATGATAGGGTGACCAAGCGTCCTCTTTTGCCCGGACATGTCCACTTTTTACGTCCTGTCCGGGGCGTCCAGGCGGGTTTT
>JAODKE010000044.1:15659119-15676280 GCA_026779605.1 Mormyrus hasselquistii
CAAGAAGCTTGTCTGAATTCGTCTGGAGGCCGTGCTGATCGTCCTCTTTTTTGGAAATCAAAATATGGTCACCCTACTATATGAAGCATATATGGTAATTACACTGAGTTGATATAATGGTCCCACCCGCAGCGGGCACGACTCGGGAGCACCTGGGCCTGGCCATGGCGCTGAAGGTGCCCATCTTCATCGTGGTGAGCAAGGTGGACCTGTGCGCCAGAAGCACGGTGGAGCGCACGGTGAGGCAGCTGGAGCGCTTTCTCAAGCTGCCCGGCTGCAACAAGGTGCCCGTGGTGGTGTCCAGCACGGATGACGCCGTCACCGCCGCCCAGAAGTTCGCCCAGTCGCCCAGGTATGTCGGGGTAAACCCCCCCAGCATAATTCTTCTAATTATCAGATGGATATCATGTTGCTTAGGCTAATGCAGAGTGGGCAGTGTGTTATCTCCTCAGTAGGAGTGTCCTGGCACTGCTCCACAGAGTAGATAAAAATACTCTGTAATTAAAATAACGAGTCTCTGCAAAGACTACCAGCTGAGTTTGAGACCCCCCCCAATGCACAGTTCAGTGGATATATGTGAGGGCTGTATCCCCCCCCCCCCCCCCACTACGTGATGCCCTCTCATTCATTTGACGCCCTTGTTGCAGCATCACGCCCATCTTCACTGTGTCAAGTGTGTCGGGGCACAGCTTGGACCTGCTCAAGGTCTTCTTCAACATCCTGCCCCCACTCAGCAACAGCAAGGAGCAGGAGGAGCTCATGCAGCAGCTCACAGAATTCCAGGTACCCAACTCTGACCTCTTACCCCTAACCTCTAATCCTTAACCTCTAACCTCTATGGAGCCTATTTCTCTGTTCACATACAATATTGAGGAGGGTCTGGCTGCAGGCCTCCACCAGAGCGCAGTAACAGAGCTGCCTAGTTCACTAAAGCTAAACAAATTTGGAACTAAATAAATATTTATAAATATTTTTTTCTTTTTCAGTCTACACAGTTAGTCTAAGCTTAAGTAACCAATTTAAAGCTAAATTTAGAGGAAAAAAAATCACCGATTGAATGCTACCGTTGTTGCTTGTTCTACCCACTTTTTTTTTCCGAAAAAGCTAAACACTCCCACTGACAAATCCAGGCTGTGCGTGGAGATCATGTGAGATCTGGTACTGCCTCCATGGCGCAAGTTTGCATAACGTCATGTCCGGACTCACTTGTGGAGGTCTCGTGTTTCCGTCCCTCTAGTGGAGATCCTCCTGGTGGAGGTCTGTAGTCAGATGCTCTTGACAATATTGTGCAAAAATCCTACAGTCAGAGAAAATGTATAAAGCTATTTAACTGGATAGTAAGGGTATATTTGCTCAAAAAAACACAATTTAACATAGAACATTATTAACTGACATAGAACATTAATAACTTGATTTTTCAGTTATTAACAGTAACATAATAAAAACTATCAGGAATTTGTTCTATTCTACAAAAACTGAGATCTCGTTGGCTGGCTAGATGAACACCGCTTCAGTTCCCAAACCTCTCTCCTCAGGGGCACCTCAGCCATTACATGTATTTGTTAAATTTCTCCACCAACTCAAATAATTGATTAAATTAATTAGATAAATTACTCAGTGAAGTTTTTATTAGACAAACAAGATGTGCCAGTGGTCGCGTCAATAAATACATGCGTGTATGGGATGGTTTCTGCAAACACTGGGGTGATTTTAGGAGAGGTTTTGAAATATCTAAGTTGGCACTTTTGTCAGACATATTATCACAGTTTTACACCGAGATGAAGACCATTCAAAATACCTTCTCTTTGGCTGCCTAAGACTTTTGCACAGTACAATAGATTCAGATTCACCTTGTTTACTCACACTGACTCGTCGATGCTCTCACGTTCACAAACGCTCACCCACAGCACCAACTACCTGGCCGCCTGTCTGTGACTGCCCCTTAGGTGGATGAGATTTACACGGTTCCTGAAGTGGGGACAGTGGTAGGAGGCACTCTCTACAGGTCAGTCAGTGCCTTGCCCCCATCTTCCTTAACCCTGGAAGGTAAGACCTGCCCTACAGAGGCCCTCCAACATGCCTCATCCCCAACAGCGGGATCTGCCGGGAGGGCGAACGCCTGGTGGTGGGCCCCACGGACCAGGGCGAGTTTCTGGACCTGACGGTATGCAGCATCCAGAGGAACCGGTCAGCATGCAGGGTCTTGCGAGCTGGCCAGGCTGCCACGCTGGCTCTGGGAAGTTTCGACCGCTCGCTGCTTCGAAAGGTGCTGAGCTCTGCTTCCCTGGACTAATTAGCTTTGCTCGTTACTCTCTAGGGGTCGGCAACCTGCGACTCGCAAGCCACGTGCAACTTTTTCACTACGTGGCTGCAGCTCTTCTCAGAGTGTTAGATGCATTCACATTTTCATGTATTAACATATAATAATACTTTCGTAAAGATAAATAATTTATTTATGAGTTAATATTATTTTTGAATTTGATATTTCTTAGCTTTTCGTGAATTAGGCCGTCCATTGCGTGCCTTGTAACGTATTAACTGCATCATCCATATCTTCCTCAAAGTCATTCTTTTTGACAAGATTATGTCTCCGGTCAAATGATTTGCTCTTAGAAATTTTCTTCGGTGCCTGAGATTAGATGTAGGTTTCAACATTTATTCCGATTCCTAATTCTTGAATATGCTTTTTGAGGTAAATCATTACCATGTCTTCGTAAAAATTATTATATTTTACACATTAGAGCCAACTGATCGAGTTCAGAGCGGTGCCTAAATTCTGTACTGCTCAGTCATCACAGTAGAGTGGAGAGCGCAGGGCAGATGATTGCAGTGCCAAATGAAAGAAATTTCAAATTTGCACTGTTATGCGTGCAAGTGATTTAAAACTGAGACACCCCGCATAATTATTATTTTTTGAAATTATTTTCTGTTAGTACTTGAAGCTTTGTTTTTGTGTTAAATGCATATATACCCATACCGCATTAAAAAATCATATGTATAACCTCTTTCTCTACCCATTGCGGATCTTTGTAAATCATTGGTCAGACATTTAGGATAAAATGGCTCTTTGCTTCAAAAAGGTTGCCGACCCCTGCTCTAGAGTAATACTTTCGTGATGCTTGAAATGGATTTCAGCCAAGGTATCCTTAAGTATTTTGGCCTCTACTTTTCCTTTGGGATGTCCTTTATCTGGTTCAATATAAGCAGCTTTAACAAGGTATTAAAAGTGTGGAACTAGATATCCTCAAAGGAACTGATTTGGCACAATTTTTATTACTTCAGCAAGCTTCTCATTTTCTACTTTAACGTTCCATTGAGAAAAGAAACTTTAAAGATTTGAAGTTACAGAAGCCTCACTCTGTTCGGGTTGAATTTCCTAATGTCGTTAAGTTCTCTGACATGGCTGACACCAGTTGGGTTCTGTGTTGCGACTATCCCTGTGTGTAGGGCATGGTGATGGTGAGCCCAGAGATGGAGCCCACCATCTGCTGGCTGTTCGAGGCCGAGATCGTCCTTCTTTTCCACGCCAAGACCTTTCGCAAAGGATTCCAGGTGACGGTGCACGTGGGGAACGTGAGACAGACGGCTGTGGTGGAAGCCCTTAAGGGCAAGGTGGGTCTCCTTCTGACTAAAACTGCCTTTGAGAGAGATGATGCTTCATGGTCTCGAAACGGTACATTTTCTAGGCTTCCATGATTCGTTGCTACTAGTTTCTTGAGTTTAATTAGCTATTGTATCTTAAATTAATTAAGCTCCAAAAGTTTAAGGATTTTAAAGTGTTATTGGCTAAAGTTATCAGCTATCAAATACCTTTCAGTGACTAGTGGTCCAATACAAGTCCTCTTGGGTTCAATCCTCACTCTGACAAATCAGCTTTCTGTAACAAGATTGTTTTTAACTCAATAAAGATGATAAGCATAAAGTCAGATACAGTTCATCACAATGATTCACTGTTATGTCAGTCTGGCTTTTCCTTTTCAAACAGGAAGAACTGCGCACTGGGGAGAAGGCAGTGGTTCGCTTCCGGTTCATCAAACACCCAGAGTACCTAAAGGTGGGGGCCAAGCTGCTCTTCCGGGAGGGTGTGACCAAGGGCATCGGGCACGTCACGTACCTGCAGTCTGTCTCTCCCAGCCAGCTTCGATTATAGACCCGGCAGAGCTGGTTAACAGTCTGTTAGATAATGTTTTATCCTTCAGTACCAGCCCCGTGCAGCAGAGGGCAGCTGTGTGCTCATTCCCATTAACTTTGACTTCATTACTAGAGCCACAGCTTTAGTGTAGAAACCCAGCTTAGCTGACCTCATCCCATTAGGCAAAATAAGCTGCTATATGTACTCATGGAGGATTAGGGTTTGATGTGGTTTAGTGCCTCCTGTCCTTATTTTAAAAAGGAGTGTTCTTCATAATGGGAGTGCATCTTGTGACATCTTTATCAATCAATGACTGTAAGGTGTTTTCGAGTGATTTCTGAATATAGTTGACCGTGAATATCACCAGACCTTTCAGTGAAGTTCAGAGGGATTTTTCTTGGTAAAAAACTGCTTGAAATGTCCTTGAAATAAGCATTAGAATCGCCTAGCTGGCTTATTCTTGGATTTATTCTACTGCGCAAAAATGTCTTCTTTTTTATTCCTCTGATTTTGTTATAAACATTTTTCTTTCAGTGGGGTAGTGTAATGCTTTAGTGGGTGGTGCTGTGAACACTTTTCCTCTCCACAGCTGTGGGTTTGAATCCTCCGCTTGGCTCTGATTTCATACGTTGCGTGCTTGTGTTCAGGTCAGCTCCCAAAAACAGTCACTAGGTAAATTGGTGCACCTGAATCACCATATCAGAGTCCATCCTGTGAGGGACTGGCATGCACTTCAGTGTTTAGTCACTTGTGTTTAAACCACCTTCGTATTTCACATATGATATAGTTGTGGTCACCAGTTTCCAGTGCTTTGGGGTCGTTAAGTTTTTTCTTTTGTGAAATCTTTCAGGAATTGTTTTGATGGCTGTTTATGTCCATATAACCAGTATGCATCACCGTATCCAGCAAAACAGAAAGGTTCTTCTTTGAAGAAAAAAAAAACATCTAAATAGTGCTACTAGTGCCTGTTGTTTTTTATGGCTTGGACTTCACTGTTTTTGCCTTGGGTTAGTGGTGTAGCCTTGACCAGTGTTTCCCAACTGGGTCCTTGAGGACCCCCAGATTGTCCATGTTTTTGCTCCCAAAAAGCTCCCTGGAGGGAACAAAAACATGGATCATCTGCGGGTCCCCAAGGACTAGGCTGGGAAACACAGGCTAGACTGCTTTATATGAGCTTCTGATTGACTAGGTGTGGGACTTGCTGTGGTTTTTTCCTTCTCTGGTTCATGGTGAGATGCGCAACAGCCTGTCATGGATGGGTGCAGATACCAAGTGTTCTTTGTTGTATGTCATACCGTGTTCATGCTCATTTGAAAATGGTGGTTTGTAGCCTGAGACCTTGCTCATGCATAATCACTTCATATATTTAACAGATGTGATGTGGAAAAGCATGCCAAACCAGTACAAATGCTGTATGGTGCCACTGCAGAATATACTTTTAATTTCAAGGAGGTGGAAAAAGAGTTCATAAAATATTAAAATGTAACTATATGTATAAAATGTGGCTATAGAGATGTTTGTATGTTGTCTGAGAGGCTAATAATGACTGATTATTATCCTGTACAGGATAAGCGTTTGGATGATGGAAGATTGTATGAAATCTGTATTTGGAATAAATCATGAGTCTGGTTGAACCATCTATTGCCCATTGTGGTGAAACGTAGTATTAGAATACCAGTATTAGAACAGAAAGTGTCCCAATAACAATCCATTTCACATTGTGTATGGAAAATTGCTGCACAGGAGGGGAACAGAATAATCGGATTACAAAGAGAAATGCAGTAGCTAGCATGAAGCATATGACTGACAATCATTTAGTCCTTCCTTATACCACCAGTGTAGGACTACACAGAATATTCCCATCATAATTCCTATGGCCCATTGCTTATACATTAGAAAAATGAAATGTTGTGATTTTTGATTTTCAGTTGCCTGCTTTCTGCAGGGTAAAACAAAATGCCAAGATGATTCAGCGTTTGAGTTCTTAGACAGCAGAAAGTAAAAAAATTCACACACCAGTGCTCAGGAAAAGCAAAACGTCACACCAATGTTGCACTCATAGATAATCCTTAGATATGATTGGTTTGCACATGTAATTGCCCTCTGATTCCTTGAGTATAATCATATTTTACAGCTATTCAAATGTATATGTGAGGCATACTGGGTGACTAGCTAAAAAATGACAGCGGTATATTTTATGTCGGAAATTGCACTGGTCAGCAAGAGAGCTAGTTCGCTTTCAATAAATGGACTAGGTAGAAAATATAATAATCTTCCTAAATACCACCATTTTGATTTTGAATGGTACATATTGCTATATTGCAATGTTAAAAATATAGTAAATCTAGCACGGAGTTATGCTCTTCCAACACTGACCTCCATGCAATAAGTGCTGACATACAGCAGGTAACAGGCATAATTGGAGGTAGAAGTCGTAAACGGCCAAATGGACCACGTCATTAATCATTTTGTTAGAATCTACTGTTTCAGTATGGAGCAGCACCAGAGATTTAGAAATAAGTCTGGCTCCTTAAATAGATTTATAGCACCGTGGTTCAGTAGGCAGCAGCTTGTCACACCTCCAGGGCTGTGAAGGTCTCCTGCACTGCAAAGACACACGGTGATGCCGCCAAATGGACATCTGTCAACGCCCCGTAGTGTGTTATCGGCAAGGCCACCTCCGCTCATACCTCTGCTCAGTTGCAGGGACCCCCCCCCAATAAACAATACCTGGAAATAACTTGCTGTACTTTTGTACATATTGTATTATTTTGTACAAACTGTATTTACACCATGCACTCCTGCACTTGCACATTTATACATCTATCAACAAGACATTCACATTGTATTTACCAACCGGACTGTATTTGACCATTGTGTTGTCTTAACTGTGTACGCTTCTACTGTATGAGCCATTGACAGCCGGAGTTGAATTCCCCGCACATGTGCACATACTTGGCCAAATAAACCTGATTCTGATATGCCCTGATGGACTGGCGTTCTCTCCAGCCCCAGTGTGACCAGATAGAAGATGGATGGATGGATGGGCTTCCTTTTTGGAACAAGTAACCCATGTGCAATAAAAGCATAAAAAGTGCACAACAGAAAAAACATAAACAGGTGTAAGGTTGTCCACATGACTTCACGGGGGGAAGGGGCAGGGGGTAAGGAGGGTTGGACACTGCAAGATTTCTGCTGCAAAGTATTTTATTTCAGTCATCTCTACAGGCAACACAAAAGTGTTTTGTTTGGAAAATAACTACTGTAAGTATGCGGAAAAAGTCACCCCCTAACCTTGGTTAGGGATTTGTACAGCTAATTCACCGGGGTGACAACAGGGGATTTTCTGACGTACGAAAAAAGGGGTTCCCAAAAAAAGTGACAGCCCTGAGATGCAGATCTAACAGGAAAATTTGACCAATGTAAGTGCAGAGGAAACATATGTGTTACTCAGCACCTCATGAGAGCTGAAGCCCGTTTCCCTCACAACATATGTTTGTCATTTGGTTTATGTAAATACATGCTTTAATTTGTCATATCAATGTTTCAGTCAGCTTCCATAAAGCAGTGAAGCTGTCTGTTTAAAATATACAATTTGGCAGCAGAATGAAGGAATCAATCTCTTCTTTTCGAGAATGCTAGTAATATTTACAGCCTTTGTCAAAGCATGAAGAATCACGCTCACAGAACCGCAATCTCTGAACACATTCACTCTGTCTTACTACAGTAACAGCAAGGCAAATCACATCTCCACAGAGCCAAACACACAGACATGTTTCTTCATCTGAAAAATTTACAAAATCCTTCGAAAACAGTGTCACTAAGATATACTACATTAGGGTCCACTGTGATTGACAACAGTCAAAAAAAAACAATATGTCTAATGTGGATTGCCGTTTCTGACAAAGTAACTGATGTCCATGGAATTTCTGGAATCTTCTCAAACATACCTTCTCAAACAAAACATCTCATACTGAATATTTCTTATTTAAATCGGATTGTTCTATTGCTAATCCATTACCCTAACAAAATAATTGTGCATATAAACTCCAGACAGGTCCAAAAACTCTTCAGAAAAATACTGGTCAGTATGAAATTCCCCATTAAAACCCGGAATTCCACTGTGTGAATCTGTACAAATATACAGGTGAAAATATTTGAGGTTGATGATGAGTTTGAGGTTGACGCCGAGCCTTACAGCCATGCAGAAGCCATGACGCTATGCCCAACTCACGGCAGAGTCTGAACTAAGCCAGGCTCCTCTGCCTTGGCTTGATCCGTGGATACAGCTGTTGTATGCCCGAGGGGGAACAGAGGGAGAAGCAAATTAATATTTTCTTTTCTTTTCAGTATGTGCTTGTATTTGAAATATTGTGGTGTTTTATTCTATGCATCTCTCTTTCCGGTAATTAAAACGAGAGCAATCTGCAAGTGCTGAAAGAAAATGTTACATTGTTGCTGACAGGTACTCTAAGATGTTTGCGTCTGTAATGAATATGTACAGACTTTATTTCCCCCCCCCTCTGATTATTCCCTAAAACACAGGTGTGGGTGCGGGTTTTTGGTATGACCTCACAATCAGCCAATAACAGAGGGTCCCCAGGACTGGAGTTGACAACTGCTGCTTTATTATTGGCTGATTGAGAGGTTATCCTAAAAACCCTCACACACACTAGCCCTCAGTGAAATAGGTTCTGCATCCCTGCCCTAAACAATACGGTATACAATGTAAATGCTATAGAATAGTATCAGGTATTACAAGTGATCTAGAGATGATTAAGTATACAGGAAAGAGAGAGAAAAAACTCCATTTATAATTCCAGGTCTGTGTCATTTTATATGTTTAACTCTAAACATAAAGTCCTTATAATGCAATGTAGCAAAATACTAATTACAGCAGCTGAGGTTAAATGAATCCCCATTAAGCAGGACACACATAGCTGAAATTCTACATTTACCTTACATGCATCTTATAAGTCAATGACTTCAGTTCTTACGTACTTTTTCAGCATTTTCAAATCCTCCTTACTGAATATTTACAGTAAATTAGGTCAGTTACAATATACTGAAGAGCTTCTTTGTTTGTTAAAATGAAGATAAAGGTTTAATCATGTATTAAACTGGAACACTCAAATTTAACAGATAAATCTGTGAAGTTTTCATTCATTGTTAAACCGCTGAGACAGTAATCTTGAGAAAGTCACTATATAAAAATGAATAGAACTAGATTAAATGAATTACTGAGTGTGAAAAGCTGGACGTTTGAGCCAGGGTAGAGGTGGGGGTTTGGGCCAGTTGACTCACCCCCAGCAGGTTGCGTGGGATGTAGCCCTCTTCGTCCCCGCACCGCGCCCACCACCACTCAACCTCGTCCTCGTCCTCACGCCGCACCACCGTCATGCAGTCGCCCTCTCTGAAGTTCAGCTCATCCTCCTTCTGTCGCTCGTAGTCCCAGAGGCCATAGACCACTCCACGGTTCATGATGCCCATCTTCTCCTGGACGCCTGCGTATCGGTCCAGAAAGTACAAATCCAGATCAAGATTTAGCTTCAACCAACCGAGTACTCTGTGACCATGACTCTATATGCTCAACTGGTAGGTTGAAACTAAATCGTAGTCTGGATTGGTACTTTCTGGACCTGAACTATCCACTGGACTACGGTTAAAGAGTGAGCACCATAAGTTCGGACAGAGCTTTTGTCGAATCTGGCACAACGCTGGTACAGAAATTACTTAAATCGCTTTTAAATATGCCAGTATACACAATCTTGAGGACTAGACAAACATAACAAAGCACCCCCTGATGGCGACAACCTTTCACCCTGGTGGTCCTGATTACACCCATCCTATCATTCGATTCCCTTATTCTACTCTAATGTGCACGTTTCCTTTAATGACAAATAAATGTTTTAAATACTAAACAAGCCCGAGTTCTGCATTTCAGGCCAATGAAGAACCTAATCCTTTGTGAAAGCAGGAAATGATACATGATCTCATTCATACACACAAGTAATTTAACCCAAAGTGCTTAGTCATGTGATGACATACCACCTTGAAATATTCCATAAGATATAAGGTTTCAACAGCAGCCATTCTGATTAGAAATGCACCCGGGTGACTGGGGAATGACCCCAGAACTGGACTCCCTTACCATACAGGAACTGGGAGCACTGGGCGTAGCCGTCCTCCATCTCTTCGCACTTGTCAGCCGCCGTCTGCATGTCACTGTAGGTGGCGGCGAAGACTGCAGCGCCCGACTCCACCAGGAACTTGCACACCTGCACGTTATTGCAGGAGGCGGCGCAGTGCAGCGGCGTCCTTGGGGGTTGCGTGGGAGCAGAGGAGGTAAGGGTACATTTTCACTCAATGGGCCAAGGCTACAGGAGCGGAGGTCAGAGCCCAAGCAATGTCCAAATGTTCCCACTAATGTGGTAAAATCCATTGCTTTTTACCTTTCTCTGACCGAAGTCAAAAAACTAAAAATGCTGAAAGTCTTGTATTTTGTTTGGTAACTTATGGTTAAGGGTTATGCCACAGAAATGAATGGAGAGTCCCCACAATGATCAGAGTATATGAACTGTGTGCCTGTGTATGCGTGTGTCCTGATGGACTATCCTCCCATCCAGGATGCCCCATTATTCCTGGGAAGGGCTCCTTAAATGCTGCACTGCATAAATGATTACGGAAGATGGGTGGATCCTAGAAGGTAACGCTAACTGCAGAGGCACCTCTTACACATGACATACACATGATCTGTGTATGAACTGGTCCATCATGATCGAAAGCTCCCCACCCAAACATCTCATATGACCATCCCTGCATCACCCAGAAACTCACCAGCCGTCACTGTCGGCAGCGTTGACGTTGACACCGAACTGCACCAGGAATTTCACGATCTCTGTGTGTCCCGCGCAGACGGCATTGTGCAGCGCGGTGATGCCTTCATCGTTGGGCATGCTGGGATCCTCCACCTAAAGGCAAAAATACTACATGAACATTGCTCCCCGTCGTCATGTCGAAGGAATCCAAAACAGGCAAGTGTCATTATAAATGCCAACACCAGCTAGAGTCTCCCCGGGGATGCGCCCAGAAATAGCTTCCATTTTATGACTGTCTATTCAGGAGATGTGTACAATTTATAAGTGGCAGATGCTTCACACAGAAACCAGTTTTATTCATCAGTGAAAGGGACCTTTTGTAGCCTCTTGCCCAGTTCTAGCTGAAAAACCATTATGGGTTTCTTCCAAAAATTCTTTGCCAAAGTCATACTTCAGAGAAACTCATGAATACTGCAGATACTGCGGATGCCTTTTATTACACAGTACAGTCACACATTCTACATGCTCATCTAGACTACAGACAGACCATGAGCTTTTATGCTCTTTGTTTTTCACCTGTACAAAAAGCCCAGACAGCGAAGCAGGTACCAAAACTCAGATTAATCATAAGAACATAAGAAATTTACAAACGAGAGGAAGCCATTCGGCCCATCAATCTCTTTTGGGGAGAACTTAAATAATAGCTTAGAGTTTTAGCTTGTGCTACACTAGCAGGAAGACCATATTCCATATTCTAACTACACGCTATGTAAAGATGTGCTTTCTCAAATCCATTTTTTTGGTGTGAACCCCAAGAGGACTCGTGCGGGGGTCACTCTGCCCACCTCATATATGATCCTCTGAACCAGGTCGTACTCCCCCTCCAGGGACGAGTCCAGCAGCAAGGCCAGAGGGTTGAACTTGACCCGCATGCCGTGGTCGATGCGCTCTGAGCCTGCTTTGCGCAGGTTGGTCCTCTTGCCCTGGAACAGGAGAACAGAGTTTACGGGATACCTCTCAGTCAGCATGCTGATGCTGGAAACAAAAAGGCTGCTTCTGATTGGCTTACTGTGACCTTGCTAGCAACATGCCAACATGTATTATTTAGATGAAGTAATCAGCAGTCATTAGCATTAAAAATCATTGTAATACTGTTCTGTGATTTTAATGGCAAATCAGTGTAAAGAGGTGGTTTATTTTTTAGTTTGCAAAACATGTAGTAGTATCGCCCGATGAATATTGGACCCAAAACAGCTCAGATAAGGCTGTGGTTTTAAAATGGATATCTAGAAGAGCTGATTAGGCTGGTGCTAACAGGGGATCAGTAAGACCAGCATTTCCCAACCTGGACCCCAGGGACCCGCTGACGGTTCACATTTTTGGTCCCTCCCAGGTCCTGGTAAGCAGAAATGTGTACCGTTTGTGTGTCCCTGAGGAACAGATTTGGAATCACCAAGTCAGAGAAAAGCAGGTGAAACAGGAAGAGGCAGAGAGCTCATACCGGTGGCAGTGTGACTTGCCCAGTGACCTCTGGAGGCTGCAGGCTGAAGGTGTCCTCTCCCAAGGGGTCCTGGTCCCTAGTGCTGGGGTACGGTGGAGGAGGATAGGGGGGATACTCCTCTTGGAGGGCCTCTGGGGGGGGAGGAGGAAGGCTGGGCTCCTGTTGGTCACTCTCAGGGAAACAAGCAGTGACATCAGCAAAACCATCCTGATTGGGAATGGGGCTTGGGGGCGGCTTAGGAGGGGCATCAATGTCATTTTGGGGAACCAACGAGGGGTCGGAGGAGTTGAGGCCAGTTGGGGAGTCCTGGCTGGGGACCACGCCCTCAGATATACGCCCGTTACAGGGGGATGAGCCCCCGCCTACTGCCTCCTCCTCCACATGGGGCTGGTAGAAGGGGCTCGTGGTGATGGTTTCCATGGCAGCCAGGGTGGTCTTCTGGTAGAGCAGCTTCTGGATGTTGGGTCCGCTGGGACCCTCAGGCTCCGTAATGGAACTACGTTTCTTGAGTGGCCGTGGCGCGTGGTATAGTTTCCTGCGTAGGGCCTCCAGGTCTGAATCGCTCTGGTGTCGGTATGGGTTCGAGATGAAGGGCAGCAGCTTGGTGGGGCTCAGGGGCCGGGGGATGCGCTCCGCCTCATGGCCCTCGCCAGCCACAGCACTGCCCCCGCGGTCCACCTCCGTCTCTGCCACCAGGGGGCGCTCCTGGTTACCGCCATCCGGAGACTGGGACTGCAGCCCACTTCCTGGGATGACTGGCTTCCCGTAAACTGTGGAGGAGGGAAAAGCACAAACTGGAAACGGGAGACGGTGCCAAAAAGAGACTGGTTTTATTCCCTCGCAGTGAAGCACCATGGGAGAGGATCAGCCCATGGCGGAGAATAACCATAACGAGGAATGTTAAAGGTGCGTTTGGACATTACTGCTCAACAGACACACAGAACATACATCACGGACCTGCCTTCATTCCAACTCAGGGAAGGCAATAAAACAATCTTCCAAATATGCAGCAATCTGACCCATGTTCAAGTTAATTGCAATATTTAATTAATAATTAACACATACAGTAAGCTCCCGGAAAAATGAAATAAGAATTCTACAATACCTCATTTAGGGAGGAATATTCATTTTTAACCGGAATGCTCACACTGCTGACATACGTGTGAGACAGCCTACAGTAAAATGTCACCAGAAACAATAAAAACATAAGTGCAAGATTTAATCTGAGATTATCCAACAGATTCTGCAATCCTACTGCGATCATCTTTTCTGAATGCGCATATTGTATATATACATTCAGACATTCACTATAACTTAATTTGCATAACTAAGCATTTATATTTACATTTTATTATTTTTATCAGATGCTGGGGTCAGAGAGCAGGGTCAGTCAGCATCAAGATCCCCTGGAGCCTTTAAGGTTCACACCCTTTTCCCTGAGCCCAATGCCAGCCATGGGATTTGAACCCAACGACCTTCCAGACACTGGCAGAGATCCCTAATCTACTGCACACTACATACTTAAAATCATTCTGAAAAGTGTTGTTAATGACATTTGCACACCACAGGTAATGTATCTTCTTCACAGGAAATTTAACCTTGAAATGCGGCAAATCGCCATACTAAGGCAGCATAAAACAGATGCTATAAAGATCTTGAAATTGAACCTTACTTATAACATAGTACCACAAAATCCAGAGAGCCATAATTTAAGGTTTATATTTAGCAACAGTACAAAGAAAGCCTGGCGCTAAAATATGACAATAATCGTGAAATGCCACATTGTATTTTAAAGCGAATATTATCCTGTCCACAGGCTTTAAACTCAATCATAATACCGGCATTCTGATGCCATGATTACCCAATTAAAATACCTCAGCAATTATCATCTCTGCTCATCTGAGAAGTCTCTCATTAAACCTCCTTCGAGGTCTTGGCAGCAATAGGGACCCAGAATGTCAAAGCCCAGTTTACTTTGAATTAAGGTAAAAATCATTTTTAAAATGACAATATTTTTCTGCACCACAATGAGGAGGGTAATAGCATAATTGACATATTGCCACCTAAGACAATCTGTTTCAGTATAGAGAGACCAAATAAAATTAAAGAAAAACCCAGTACCTACAAACAGAAATACCCCATAATACCCCTATGTACCCCAAGCTCACTGTACACCTAATGGCAACTTATCATCCCAGTAACGGGTCAAACGAAAAGACGGTGGTTTATGATTCGGACAGAGAGAACCATTCACAAATCCGTCCCCAAAGATGCTGTTCCATGTGCTGCGCTCTATAAATAGGCTCAGGAGAGCCACGTTTGCAGCACTCATCACCGGAAGGCTATGCTCTGAAACGAGCCTCCCTCTGACGCTCCTGTTTATGAAAGTGAACGGAGAGATCAAACCCGCATCCCTGCAGATTAAAGGGGAGGTGAAAGAAGATCTTGGTGCTAAACACAGATTAAAAAGGGGGAAGGCGGGCAGGGATATTCATGAAGCCTGGCGTGGGAAACTGTCAAGATTCATCTAGAGTGAGGTGTATATTTAAATTAAAAAGGGGGAGGGAGTCTAGAAAGGGGGGTGTTTGAGCCAGATTTCTGCGAGGTTAGGGGGACTCACCACGACTCTGTGCACGCGGTAGCGCCCCCTGCAAGCTCTTGCCGCCCTGCTGTGTGTACATCGAGTAGATGGAGCTGGCAGCCACCGTGGGGGGCTTATGGAAAGGCTGGGGGCTGGGTTCCTTGGGGCCAGCAAGCTCGGGCGTGAAGGGCCGCACGGTGGCCGCTGGGGGGGCCTCCTGCTTACAGGGCAGCGTCATGCTCTGGAGGAGGGGCAGGGGGCCACGCAGGTGCAGAGAGCCGGCCTTGCCGGGGAAGGTGCCCGTGTTCAAGGTCGGCATGCCGTAGACGGACTGGCCGGGCTGGCTGGCCTTGGGTTTGGGTTTGCTGGGCACCGGCGGCGGGACTTTGGCCTGACCCTTGCTGCCATTCTGTTGCAGAAGAAAAGGCGACATTTTAGCGATTACCACGCTAGGATAAAGCCAGCGCACACTGGTCACGCAAAACTCTATGGTGACATCCATGTCTATTCATATAGACACACACACACACACACACACACAAATCATAATGCAAGCAATTCCCTTAACAAGGGGTGAGAAGCAGAACATCACAATATATAGCATATTTCTCAATGGATAAGTTATGTTATAAAAAATACAAGAAGCAAAATCGACAGTGTCATCCACAGGCCATGGCGCGTACCTGCATCTCCCGCAGGTCCTCGCAGCTCCGGTTATGGTGCAGGGAGGCGACGGGGGCCTCTCCCGCCTTGGAGTTGGCCCCTGAGCGAGCCCTCTTACCATCCCTTTTCGATACATCCAGGTCCTCTGCAGGGAAGGCTGGGGACGAAGGGCACAGGTGAGGTTGCTATTCATGGAAAAACCAAGAGTGGGGCCTGGCAGGAGCCGCTCGGTTACCAGGCGGAGGGGGGATTCTGGGGGCTAACAGGAGCAAGTTACCCGCGTCGGGGGAGGCCCGTGGGGGGGCAGGGGAGCCACGACTGCCACCGGACTCTGTGCTGGAGCTGCTCCAGTCTGCCAGCTTGGCCTGTTGAGACCCGACACCTGCACATATCCAGCGGGAACGAGTGACGCTTAGTTAAACCATGGGAGGCTGGTCTGCGCTGCTGTGCACCCCGTCCATAAAGCCGACATCACCCCAACTAAAGCTCCATGATACTGTTCAATTACATGCTAAAACTGCAAACTGAGTGCCTGAATTGCTTACATTTAAAATAATGTGCATACACCCAACTTCCACTGGTGATAATCAGTTAATCAGTAAGGTTAACATAACAGTTACGTTGTCCCAGTGCCTTTAAGATAACAATTCCATCAATTTCAGTGAATAATGAGGATCACATTTGAAATAATGACATAATTAGGTGGTAATTGAGCTGAAGGTGAGGGCTATTTAAAATTGGTGTTTTAAATTGAAAAGGTCATTACGGAACATTAATTAATCGGTATTAAACGTCCATAAGGCAGCGGAGTGTAACAAATGCTTAATATCGTGGAAATATAGATTTGGAACTTCGAAAAAGGAAAAAAAAAAAAAAAAAAAAAAAAAAAAAGACAATGATTTAATCAAAATGAGTAAGTTGCCTGAGGGAATCCCAGGCCGTACCTAAAGGGGGTTTGCTGGGGACCCCAGGTGAGCCCCTGGCCTGGACCTTCAGAGGGGCCTCCTGCATGGGTAGCGTGGACGTCCCGTCGGGGTAGGCAGGCTTGACCAGCAGCTCGTGCCGCAACGGACCGCGTGGCATGGTGGAGAACTGGATGTATGGGCCCACGGCGGCGACTCTGGACATGCCGGCCTGCTGTGGGGGGTGCCCATCTGTGTGGACCTGGGTGGAGGGGAGATGGTGCTTCTTTTTCAAGATAAAATGACATCTATTTGAGGTTCATTCTGGCTCAACTCAAAAAATGGTCCACTCCCGACCACCTCAGAACTGAACCATTTTGTGGCTATTTGTTCGTCCCTCAGCCAATATGAAAAATCCAAAAATTGTCTGGCCTAAAGTCATAATTTAGGAGTTACACTGGTTTGACATTCAATGAGAATTTTCAGATCCTGTATTTTTGCAAGGGTAACACCTAGGTAAAAATCGGGGATACACAAGTCCTTGGGCTAATTCCAAATATGTAT
>JAODKE010000044.1:15682722-15699903 GCA_026779605.1 Mormyrus hasselquistii
ATATAACCCAACATTCTATGGGCCTTTTTTATTGCTTCCCCACACTGGTGAGAGTGGGACATGGAAGCATCAACATACAAACCGAGATCTTTCTCGTAATCAGCTACCTTTATTTCAGAACACATAAAATATCTGTACTTTATATTTCTGTTCCCTACATGGATTAACTTACATTTATCTGTGTTAAATTTCATCTGCCAAATATCAGCCCAGTCGCTAATTAAATCCAGTCTCTCGGCTGCTAGATCAGTATCTGCTACACCAACCACCTTGGTGTCATCTGCAAATTTAACCAGTTTATTGTATGTATTGGTGTCAATATCATTAATGTAAACAGTTAAAGAGCATGCTGCTGCTGTTTATTGCTTTGAATTTCTTTATATTATTATTATTATTATTATTATTATTATTATTTTCTTAAACTTGTATGGTAGCCAAGAGTAATTGTATCCTACTGTTTATTGATATATTTAGACAGAGCAGAAGGAAAGAAACGTTCCAAAATTCAGACCAGATGAAATGTTCTCGTATTTAATTCATTGTGGTCTCAGTAATCCCGGGCCAATTGAGGACCTAAATAACCCTAATGACTTAATCACTGCTAAACTCCAACATGAACAGCATGTCAAGCACTGGGAAGCTTATTTTTTTAATTTTTATTTATTTTTTTATTTTTTTTTTTACACCCAGGGAGTTGAGATCACATGCTCCAATATTATATTTAACAAATTCTTAACTCCCACCACTAAATAAAATAAAAATCATATTTAGAACTTTTTTTTTCCCTGTAATCCCACAATGCTGGAGGATAAAATAGCATTAAGAGAATAGAATTAAAAATTAATGGGCTGTTGCTAACTTCATCCAGTATTTCGTTAACTTTCCCCAAATCTAGTAGGTCAGTAGGGGATAATGCATTAAAATGGATGTTAATTCAATACTGAGGTGCTGATAATATACAATCTTACTTTTAAAATTGCTTAACCTTTTAAAGCAACTGTATTATGCATTGTGCTGGTATTTGACACTAATTTCTGGGAACTATTGACAGGCTCCACGATCCGCCATTGTTGTTTTTTCACTATTACAGTGAATGGAGTTGATGTCACTTTCTCTCTCTACACGGCTCTGACAGATCCAAGGTGTTACTACTGGGTCTGTAAGACTTGCTCAAATTTTTACCTCACACAACACTGCATAATATTTTCTGGCACTGCCCAATCCATTCATCGCAGAATTTTACAGCAAAACAAATTGTTTATATTCACAGCAAACTACAGGGGTCTCTAGTTATCCAGAACTGGCGGGAATAATTCTGCTGACTGAAAAAAAAAAAAAAAAAAAAGAAGTTTTCTATGCTTGTTATATTAGGCATTATCAAAACTATCCCATATCTAAAATGCTAAGATTTTCTATCAGATGAAATTGCTGCTATCCAGCAACCCTATTTTGGCATACTTATACCTTTGGTTCACTCCGAACTGAAGGGACATATCCGGTCACCGCACCGTGACTGGGATACTAAAGAGACCCCTAAACACGCACTCAGACACAAGTGCAGGTGCTGGTAGAGATCGCTCACAAGCAGCCCATAAAATGAACCTTTAGTGGTTTAGTGAAAAGAAATGTTAATGGAATCAGGTTGGGTCACGAAAATGTCCTAAAACAATGCGGTACAAAACCTACACAGTCACATTCAAAAAATATTTTGGTGCTAGAATGATACAGTGATGTTGAAACTGAAACTTTATTCATGGTTTTCTATTAAATGAAATAGAATATAGGTACCAGTTCCATGAACACCATAAAAGCTGAACTAGCAAAATTCATGTGGGGAAACAAGCTAACCATTTAGCTACCTACATAGGCATACAAACATTTAGAAACAAATTGGAACTCAATACTAATTCAGTTATTTAGCTAGCTATTTAGCTAGCAACATACAATCTTTTAAATTCAATTTGTACACAAACAAGAATATTCAGAATTTTTCAAAATTCACATGTGGTTTTGGATGTTACTATCCAACATTCATTCATTCTCAAACCCGCTTTATCCTTTTGGGTCGCAGGGGGTCCGGAGCCTATCCCGGGAGCAATGGGCACGAGGCAGGGAACAACCCTGGACAGGGGACCAGCCCATTGCAGGGCACACTCACACACTGCTACCATTCACTCACAAATGCATACCTACGGGCAATTTATTAACTCCAATTTGGACTGTGGGGGGAAACCGGAGTACCCGGAGGAAACCCCACGACGACACAGGGAGAACATGCATGTTCATCATGTTTTCTGATGTGCTATATGACAGTACACACATTCCACAGAGAAAACATAGGGCAGGATTTGACCCCTCAATCGAGGAAACTTTGCTAGTCAAAGATCTGTGAATGAAAAATAAATAAGATCAAAAAAGCAGAGCTTAACAGAATGCCAGAATGAAAGAATGTTTAAAAACGAGGAAAGGAAAGCTGGAAAGAGAGAGAGAGAGAAAGAGAGAGAGAGCTGTGCAAATGAATTCGGCAGACTCTCAAGCACGGAATCCGTACGAGAGAGGGCCAGATGGTCAGAAATGCTGGTTAGTCAGGATTTAAGCCCAGCTTCCCATAAGCGGTAACAGCACTGATGGGCAGTTAGTGCGGGTAAACGAGGAAGTTCTTCGCTTAACCACTTGCAAGGTCGTTTTCTCGGCTGGCTGGGAGCCAATCAGTTGGTCCAGCTAAGTCAACCTCGCCGCGACCATAACCAAGCGATCCAAGCCTGCTCTTAGTGCCAGAGACAGTGGTCACGGAGCCCGTCCGCAGCTACCCGCCCGCCTGCCACCGAAAGCTGCTAGCGAAACAGATTAGGACAAAATTAGCCACCAGTGTTTTATTTTAACCCAATCAGAGGGCAGCAGATGGCTAGCGGGAGTGATTTTTAATGGTGTCACTGCGATGCCGCACCAGTGCTAGCACCACACAGCCATAACCCTGCTATGTGGCCTATGCTATTCACACAGCGACTAACACAGTCACTAACGCAGAGCAGTAGAAAGTTTCACAGAAGCAGAGACGTCCCCCACAGCAGAAACTGTAAAGCAGAAGCTCCCACTTAATAAAACATTAAAAGGCAACAGAGGTCAGCATATTCCTTATTTAGAAATTACATCATACAAAAAGCTTAGGAACACAATTTATGCCTGTACACAAAGTGTCATAAATTAACTACACAGAACAACAATTCACATACATGTTTAAAGTCCAGAACCTCCTTTGTCCAAATCGGTCTTTTCCCTCACCCGTCCCACCAGGGGGGGTTTGGCTGCCGGAACTTACCGGATCCCCGCCACATCTCGGCCAGGTAACAGTCGGCCTCGCCGGTCTCCTTGCAGAGCTCCACCACGTCACGACAGAGGGTCTGCGGTGTAATAGGCACCTCGGTGAAATGCTGCTCATTGTTACTGAGGTACACGGTGAGGAAGACCTGCCAGAGAAGGAGGGAGAGACAAACATCACGCGGCGTTTAGGGTCAAGAGCCACACCTCCACCCTCACCTCCCCTGACTCCTTCACCTCTCCTTGTCTTTTTCCCAGGTAAATACACACAGGAGCATGACACAGGGGCAAGATTAAAAATCATCATGGCCATGGTTATGCACCGAACCCATCCCAGCGAGACCACACAGCATCACCTACTCATGGCAAAAGAGGTCAATTGACGTCCGCGTTCAAAACCAGGTAATCTTTATTCCTCTATCAGAGAAGGACGACCCACTGAGGTGGGGGAGGGTCCACGCTCGCCGTTCCAGAGAGTTTGGCCACACCGTTGTCATTCCTGACCCTCCTTTGCTGAGAAACGCCAAGGAGATGTGGACATCACCCCAGTGTCTGATCAGAGGGACTCACACCCGTGGCTGACAAGCGGCTTCCTGAACGGGTCCAACTCAAAACTAAGAACCGGTGCAGATTTGAGGCACCTGTCCACAAGCTCCGTCTCCTTCCTGATGTTGAGCAGATATAGCAATGGGACGATCGGGGAACCTGGGCACAGGGACTGAGATATCCACAAAATGTGAGGCGGGAGCCAGTCTTCGCAAGTGGGGGAGTGAGTGAGTGAGTGAGAGAGAGAGAGAGAGAGAGAGAGAGCTGGCGGGCTCGTGACGAAGCGTGCCCGATCCAAGGCTGGACTGCAGCCCAGCACGACCAGCAAACAGATGGGCACCGGGCTGTCCTACACGCGCTGCCTCTATAATACCGCGGATGATAGTGGGGGGTGGGGGGCAAGAGATACAGAGCACTTAGGAGGATGTGAAGAGCACTCTGCAGAGGGATGGGGAGAGGACCGACATGCAGGGGGCGTGATGACCTGCAGATGGCCTGACCACCACCAACACACACACACACGCACACACACAGGCATGCGAACTCTGACCTCCATTCCCCCCCCCACTTTTATATAAATGATTGCATTCTGTTTCCCCCGTTTGTATCTGTTGTCTTCCGCCTATCATTCACTATTCCTTTTTACAGCACTGCCCTAAACTATTGTGCCAGTAAATGACACAGTCACTCTAGGTCTCCCCTGCTGGGAAAGGCAGTATGTACAAATAAACTGAAAAAGCCAGGGATGAAAAGAGCAAAACTGAAGAGTGAAGTCAGATGATTCAACACATGATGCAACATCATCTTCAGGTGCATCCAACAAAATACTGGTAGGACAATGAAGAGAGGAAGACAGCAGGGATAACAGATAAACAGACCGATATAGTGTGTCTGTGTTATAACTCCTGCCTGTGCCTCTACAGAGCTTAATGACTGGGCATTGGCTGGCTCACACACCACACAAGTCTACATCAAACAGCTGGCATCCTGATCCTTGCCTAACCCCCCCCCAGCAGATCCACAAAGACACACTGTGACCCCATGGCAAGCATCGAAAACCCACAAACAGGCTACACACCATGTTGCCCCAGACCCCCTCTGCGGTTCACGCCACAGGGGGGGAACCGAAGGAGGTAGAGCAACTAACCAGATTTACCCCAGAGAGCAAAGGCGACAGACTCTACGTGAATACAAAGAATAAGAACACACTCCTGAAAAAAAATTATCTGCCTTATCAGCATTCAAAGAGTCTAAAGGAGCTGACGTGCAGGAACAGACAGAAACCAGCAGTTACATTCTGTTAACTGAAAGTCCTGCTATGCAGCTGTACTTCCTGTCTCTTACTCAGTAAACACCCACCGCAGATGAAAAGCTCCCCAAAGAGCAGACGACGGAGGGCACCTGGGGGTTAGGATTAGGAACGGGGGGTTTCCCCAGAGGACACATCACTGGGGAAGGAGGGCCAGAACCGAAATGGCTGTCGATGAAAAAAGTTGGTCACACGGAAACAAGCCGTGAGGCTAATTCGGGCAATATGACATCTTAAATGGCACCGGATTTAAATGCTATGACATGTGCCATTGGATCCCCATAGGAGCGGTGCTCCTATATCCCGCCACGGCATTCCGTGAATTCAGAACGTCCTCTAGGACCAAGCAGCACGATCTGATTAGTGTGTGTCCAGAAATCCCTCAGTACCAAAGGCACTGCGTCAGGCAGGAAACACCCGAGCCATATGGCATGTGCTGCCGGTGCCGGCGGCAGGCCCAACCTGACCCCGGGCGACCTCCCGCCTGCCAGCAGGGCATTTTGATTGGACAAGCCACAAGCCAATCTGACAAGTCCCGATAGAATGTGACTGCGATCAGCAAACAAGAGAAAACATACAGGAACATACTGCTTAGAGTTGCACGCATGCAAAGTAATCACATCAAATTTGACAGCACTACTGCTGACAACTTGTGGCAAGAATGCCAACTTATGTGACACACTCTCCTTGATAGATAATTTTTCCCAGGGTTGTATAGTCAAATAAAACTTGAGACTATGCCATATTTCCAAAAATCTTCATTGTTAAATCCTGGTTTTATCCTGGTTCTGCTGGCAGAAGGCTACACTGAGCAACAGGTTGCTTGCAGGCTCAAATTTTACACAAAAACAATGTGAAGCAGGGAACATTGATAATGACTGAAATCATGGATCGGAGGATGACATCAAGTGACCTTCAAAAAAAATGGGAAACATTAAGTGCAGGTGTGAATTGTACTGCTAGGACAGGTTTGTATGAGGCTCCTAGAAACAGGACTGAAGACCCATAAAGCAAGGAACAAGCCCTTCATTAATGAGAAACAGGGAAGAACATATATACATATTTTACACAGAAGCACACCCATAAATAGAGAAATGAAAATTTGCTGTGGTCTCTTATCTACATCTCTGGGGATAAAATTCATTTCAGGTGATTTCAGCTCTTTCAGATCATTTGTTTTACAAATACTGCAATGTTTCACATACGCTTTCGTGCAGCTCTTATACTGTTGCACTGCCCCATCCTGGCCTGTAGGGGGAATACGTTCACTACATGACTCAGGTAAATCAGCACACCTACAGTACTTCAGGATAATAGAGACTTCTGGTGTTTTCCAGCATTATCTCCATACCTGCCAGACGTTCTATGTGTGACATGAAGTAAACATTTCAGGTCCAGAAAGTAAAGATCCAGACTAGAGATGCACCGATAGGATATTCGAATCGGTATCGGTGCCGATCCAGACCTATTTGACGGATCGGGTATTAGCCATGTGACCCACGTCCTACACTTACTTATTTAGTTTTTGGCATTCGCATGACAGCTCTTTCCCATTTTACATATGTTTTTTGCGGCATTCAAATCGAATGCTATCACTGCCTCTCAGTAGATGTGAGTACAGTAACTTCAGCCTGCTGTGACATCATGCGCATACCCCTTGCAGATAAGATAAGACATGACGATCTGGGAGTATTATACGCTTTTAACAGAAACCAGCAGCACAGTGATTTGCAATCTATGTAAAATTAAGTTTTGAGGTGGGAATAGCGTACGCAACTGCTAGACAAAACAAAGCAATGGATGATTTTGGAGTCTGGGAACCTGGACTGTCTTGTGAACTCGCTGCAGCTTGTGATACAAGAGTGACTGCCATCGAAACAAAGTGTAACTGAGCTGACGTCAATGGGAAAAAAATTGTGTTAAAATTAAGCATTCGGCACTTGTGTATACTTGCTTTGAAGATATATTGAACTGCCAATGCGTCAAAAATGCTTAAAACAAATGAGGTGGAACAGTACCTTATGCATGTTTGTAGTAGCCTATAATTAAATATTTTGTCATACATTTTTTCCATCTATTTACTAGCTTACAAAATTAACATATAAAGTATAACAAAAGTAAAAAGAGCTCTTGTATCGGAATCCGTATCGGTATCGGCAGTTGTGTATCGCAATCGGATCGGAACTAAAAAAAATGTGGATCGCCCATCTCTAATCCAGACCAATATTTTATTTGAGTATAATGAGTATAATGAGTCACAGTCACAAAGTACTCAACTGAAATCTTGGCCTGGAATTTTACTTTCTGGACCTAATGTGTCCACCTCTGCATGTGACTCATTTAACACCTGGAGATCCGCTGTCTGCTCCTAGCTATGGTTGGTGTTATCTGGAGCTTCACTTGAAGAACGCAACAGGGTGGACCATAAACAGGATGCCAGGATGTGGTAAAACATGTCGCATTCATGCACACTTTCCAAAAGTTTTGACACTAAATGCGTCCAAAGAGCCTGAAATTAATTTTGTTTATTTCCAATTCACGACAGAGAGCCAGTTACTTAAAAACCTCACTGTACGTTACATCACAGATGAGAGTCATCATTTACCTTCTCTATAGGAAACAGGTTTAAAGAGCCATTTCACGAGCAGGAAGCTCAGTCTAACCTGAGCCCGTACCTGGATACAGCATCTAATCCAACACGTTCATTCAATCTGCACCTGGGATCTCAATTACTGACAAAGTGAACACCGAGGAACTGAACTTCGTGTCTATGGCCCTCCGTATCAGCTGCAGCAACTTGGCACTCAGCCACAAACATAGAATATCATCATTTTCCATCCATCCAATTCTGGGAAGCACAGGGCACCAGGCTGAGGACACAGCATATATCCCGCACTGTCACTAGGCACACAGTGACAAACACACAGCAAGGGCAAACTCACGTTCCTCTGGACCATATAAGGAAACCCACATGGACGTGCAGAGAACATGCAAACACAACATGCGTATGGGCAAGCTGCCTGCACTGTGCAACCATCCCAGCCTCCATCAGATCATCCTTTAATATAACACTGCAAATAAACATTTACAGTGCTATTTTCATATCTGCAGCAATGAATGGCATACAGCAATAATTTAGAAAGACTAGTGTTTTAAATGTAATTACTAATTATGAAAATAAAAATTTTGTAAAAAACGATAAATTACATCCTACAGGCAAATCCTCCTTACAACTTCAGCATCTTAATTTAACAACAAAAGAAAAAAAAAGCAGGTAATGACTATTTAAATTAAAACCAACAAAGCCAGACGACCGCTTTTTCAACAGCAAACCACGCATCACCTGATCAACAGTTCAGAGTAAGATTTAGGTGTTTGAAGAACAGCATCATGCAGCGATGTGCAATAACACTCTAACAAACCACTCAGCTAAAAGCCAGACCAAGAGTAATTCACATCAATAAAAAAATATCTTCAGAGGAGAAATAGTGCAAATTCCAAATTTACAAATGGTTAAAAATAACTTGCCCAGTTGGCGGTTTATCCATTTCTAAAGTATCCCTCCAAAATTGTGATTTTAGACTGTGATTTTAGAGGGATAAGCAATAAATAATTATTTTAATTTCAGCCTGGGCCTTTACAGTGCAACATAACTGTGCTGCATCCTTATGTCTTATATGATAAATATATTACACAACAGCAGCCAGAAATGCCTCATTGGTTAAAATTTAACCAGCAAAAATAAATAGGGAAGGACACTAGGCCAATGTTTTCACCAATAAACCTCCTTTACATCAACTGGACATTTAAAAAAAAAAAAAAAAAAAAAAAAAAAAAAAATTGCTTTTTTTAAATTTGTTATAACCACACAGAATATGTTTAGTGAAGCACTTCTTGGCTTTAAAAATACCTCAACTTGGGAAAACAACCACCAGTTTGGTATATGAGGGTTATGTATATATTACATTGTGGAGGCCAAATGTCCCCAGAATGTGACAAAAACTTGCTGTTTTGACATTGTGGGAACTCAATTTTATAAAAATCTGTGACTGCAAACAAACATTAGTCTTGCATTTCGTTTGGTTATTTGCGGTTGGGCCGGGTAGTGGGTAAGGTTAGGATTTTGCCCATAGAAATGAATGGATGGTCCCCACAGAAGTATGGATAAAGGGTTCTGTGTGTGTGTGTGTGTGTGTGTTTGTCTTTTTTCAAAGAAAAAACAAGGAAGTATGAACAGGAACCTCGCTCTTTGGGGGGAGCCCAAAAAGGATGCCGTTAAGCAGGTTAAAAGGGATTCCTACAGTATTTTGTCACATTCAGTAGATCTTGATTTATTTAGTCATTCATTTCTTTTTAATGGTGCTCATACAGTTCTCCTTTTAGCCGTCCTTGCCTGAGACTAGCAAAATTTGGATGACGAACCAAATTCTACCTTTACTGCTCCAGGCAAAAATGCTGTTTTTTTTTCCATTGAGGTGTGTGGTGTAGTTTGACTGAAACATCATTGAAAATTTTATCTGGGTGGTTTAGGGAGTACGTGTTGCATTTTGTGAGAATCTTAAAGTACTTTTAACTTTGTTTTACTTATTTTTAAAAGAATGAAAATCACAAAGTATTCACAGTGTTGCGGATTCAAAATATTATCCAATTAAAATATATATCCATGAAGAGCCTTCCTTCACACTTCAAGATATTAAAATTTTGTGAATGATTATAAAATAATGGTAAGAATCTATAATTTTGTGCAGCAATTCTATATTTGCTGTATTGTGCATATTCAGAAAAATATATATAAAAAGCTGGTTTCCTTATTGTTTTCAAGGTAATACTCAAAATCACCCTGCAGTAAAGCAAGCTTAAAATTCCAGAGTCTAACAAACTGTACAAGCAGCAACCAACCTGCATAAGCCATATACACACACACAAATAAATACACACACACACACACACATACACAAATCTTCTGAGAAGAGCAGTTTGTGATAACCCTACAATAACAGATCGTTATAATAACTCAAATGTCATTGTTGAACTAAGTGTTCATCATGCATAAAACAGTTCATTTGTATGTTCCAGACTAAAAATACTCAGTGAGTTGTACAAGATAATGCACCCTTAATGATGCTGTTACTATGCTACATTCTGGAATACTTCCAGATATTTAAAAGCCATTATAGAGAAATTGTATTTTGTTTTCCTAATTCAAATGCTAACACAACTGCGATGGGCTGGCCCCCTGTCCAGGGTTGTTCCCTGCCTTGTGCCCATTACTTCCGGGATAGGATGCGGACCCCCCGCGACCCAATAGGATAAAGCAGGTTGGAAAATGGATGGATGCTAACACAATTAAAACTGAATATGCCGTGTAAAAATCCTTCCAAAACGGCAGAACTGAAACAGACAACACACACAATTTAAGTACTAATTATCTGGGTATTTCAGATACTATGTGCAGACCTATATTAGTTGTTTTCGGTAAACCGGATTTTTTAGGGCACTGTCAATATCACTGCTGAGCACTTCACTGCATAGGGATGTAGATGTTTCGAGAACTGCATTTACATCAAATTGAGGAAACTACCTGCACAGTAAAGAACTACTAAACGATAAAGAGAAACGGAAGGAGACGGCTAGTGGTGCATCGTTTCAGAGAATAAGATATGCAACATTTGCACGTTCATCCGGAGGTCCGCACCTATACATGCGCTGCAGTTCAGCGAAGACGTAGATGTTACAGGTTTAGTTATTATCTGAACAGATTGATTCTTCTCGCTAGGATTTTAACGCGGTTACTGGAAATTGCGCGAAAACAACAGCGCTACAAGGAGACGCCTGGACATCCTAAGAATACCCGAGGGGCTCCTGTACTGTTATTTCCTGCCATTCACATCAGTGTTTTCCACGAGGCTATTGTGACGTTGCGGTTACCATGGAAGCCGAGAATGTAAATTGATAACGGGAGAATGTTTCCATGGTACAGAGGTTATTTAGTATGCATGCTGCTTATAATCCACTACCATAGGTTAGTTTTCGGAATGACCAGTCATGATCGTGCCGATATGACACTGCGTTTATAGTGTGGACAGATGACACACTCGTCCGTTTTGAAAGACTGTTCTGTTGTCTCCTAAAGGAATTACTTTTAGTGTTTTATACATTGTTACTTTCTGTTATTTGCAGTGGGCATTTGTTACGGTGGTATTAAAAAACGTGAACAGAAAGCAGTATATTCTGCTGATAAAATGCATCTGTTTGTATGTAGAACAAGCTAGGGATAATTTACCCAGCTAACATAGGGAGCAAGAGCTCAGAAGGAATGAAGTTTGTAACACGACGTGTCAGGTATGTCCAAACAATATAATATAAAGGCAATACCAGTCATGATTACCCTGCACCTTGTATTCCCACCTGGCAAGTATTTACATAGGTAACGACAAATCTGGATACAATATAACAAATTAAGAATCATAACACGACTCGCACTTCTTATTCTGCTTGGTTTTCGTTAACGATTGATACTACAAATCATAATTAACCCAGTTACGCCCATAATCTGGCCCTTAAATACATTTATATTCTATAGCATATGTAACCATCGCAAAAGCGATCCTGGAAAAACGTGCTCGTAAACAGCAAGCACACAGAGATACATAAGCATGTAAAAGACATAGCAATTCAAAAACACTATTTTAAAACACATAAGCATGCAAAAGAGACATAGCAATTCAAACACACAATTATATAAAAATAACGTGGACCAACCTATTTTCATGAAAGAAAAACCAACCTAAAACAGCAATAGATAAAAATATTCTACGAGAACGATGCACTGATAAACCAATACAACACATATAGCCATTGTTTGTCTTCAAATAAATAATAAATTGAAAACTCACCGGCATCATTTTGGTTCCGTATCGCATCTAAATCGCCCCTTGTAATACAAAAGCGGCTGATGGTGAAACGTGACTATTGTAATAATTGCCTGACTGCTGTAATGCAGCCACAAACCCGATGATGCCGGCTGGCCGATCGTCGGTTTGCCACTCTGTCTTTTATCCCTCTTCGCGCCTCTTGAATTAACCTTGAGAATACATATGTAGGCTTTTTTCCCCTACGTCGCCGCGTTTGGTCCATAGACCACAGCGACAGGACGAGGTCCGCTTCTTGTGCTCCGTTGAAACCTGTTGCAGCCGCACGACGAGGCCTCCCCGCATTAACTAAAGTTTTCCCGCAGCCGCTCCTTACAAAGATCTGTAATTCGCAATACGGCGCGATCGCTTACATTTAACTGACTGGTCTTCTTTAAAGCCGAACTTATTCTGGGTAAGATATAAAAAACCTATACCTCCAACTCGAGCAGCGATCCAGCAAAAATCTCCTTGGATGCAGCCCGGCCCATGTGTGACGTTTCCCTTTTGTAAATTAATCCATGTGGGATTTAAACTCCTCCTAGCAGAACAGACCGAACCTCCGGAAAAATATGCTCGAATGCAATCAAAATTTACTGTCAGAAAAACAACGAACAAGGGAATGCATAAAACAACTGTTTTGAGTTGTTTTGCGTGAGTGACTTTTCAATTACGTATAGACTATTTTAAACTATTTTAAGTGTGCAACTGAACACTACCCTAGCGACTCCGCTGGGGGCAGCCCAAACTACCCTCTCCCCCCTGTCATGGGAAACCACCACCAAAGTCGCCATAACACGGATATATATGTATGGTAACTGGTCTCAACACCGGGACAGAAATATGATTTACTGTTGTGAAAACTGTTGCTTAACCATGTATTCAAATAATCTTATTAATGCACGATAATCGAAATAGATCAAAAACCAAAAATATATACGCAAAATTACTTGGCGACATTTATTTGTTACCATAATGATTTTAAAAGTAAGCTCTTACAGTATATAAGTACATAACTACGTCCCATGAAAACTGTACTTGATATTTGAATTTACACATATAGTGTATTCCTTTTTATTGAAATCTTTGCAATAAAAATGAAATTTGCACTCAGCTATTTTACTAAAAAATTAAAAAAGAAAAGTATAAAGATAAATTGTTTGACGGTTGACCAACGACAGATATTAACCATACTTCATTACAAGTAAGCATTCTTTCAGAGAGCACTGTGTTGATCCTTCAGGTCCACTGTGGAGTGCTTCTCTTACATCCGATCAGTACAAACAGTCATTACATTCAGGCCTGGAGATTAGCGTGGACCAATCACATTGCTGAATTTATTCCAAACATAAAACAAAGGCAACGAATTCAAGTCACCTTTTTGTATGTTGTCCCTACAACTAGCCTTTTGCCTCCAAACCCTGTCACAAAAGGTGTTTTCACAGACACTCAATGGTGGCATTATGAACCACAGTACTGCAAGATGCCACTTTCGTTCCACACCTGCAGTAGGAGTTTACTGGACTGGCCCAGAATCTGCATGGTTGACTTTACTTGCCATTCCACATATTTTCTATAATGTGTGTGTATATGTGTTTGTGCTCTGTGATAAAACTCATTCTGCCTAGAGTGGATGTGCCCTACACTGTGCCCTGTGCTGCCTGTGACCTCTAAGCCTCCGTGTCTGGAGGGATAAATGTTTATCCAATTCAAGCTCTTGTTCAGTCTATCTCAAAACCATAGGGTACATACTTTATGGAATGCCAGTCCATCACAGGACACACAACACACAATTTAGAGACACACATCCACCTAAACCACAGCAATCCCATAAATTTGGAGAGAGTATGCAAACTGAACACACACACAGCACAGACAGAAATCAAATCCACATCATCCAAGTGTGAAGTCATTGCTTCAGAGGTCTCAAATTTTCTTAAAAATTTGTTTTAACAAGCTTCATACCTGTCTCCGTATATTTTTCTATCTGTTGTATTCAAAAATTTCTCTGCTTTTCACAGTGTTGATGGCCAACAATATATTCATTTTCATTTTCCTTTGATAATCAGGAACTAAATCAACATTCAGCTCTATAGCTTTGCAAAGAACTTGAGATTGTACCACTGTGGCAGGTTTGGGCTCTGTCATAAAATGAAACACCATTGTTTACTCAAAAAAACTAACAAATCAGAAAAGGGGGCATTCTTCACAGCCTCTAACAGCTCTATACTCCAATTGACTCTTACAGATGTAGTTCTTATAGTTGAGAGCAAAACGTAGGTATAAGAACAGTCCCAGGGAATAAGCTAACTTTATTGCCCATGGGGTCCTGTTATGCAGGTTTCTGTTGTTGCACAAAAGCAACGTCTCCAACTGTTCAAAGGTACATGATGCTTTTTGTTAGAGGCGGGTTTGTCCCAGCTACAGAGAGGAGATGAGTCATAATCCTAGAATTAACCTATATAAACAGGTCTTGGGTTCGCAGCTGCTTAGTACAAATCTATTGAACACTCAACCAATCCAAGAAGCCAATCCATAGATGCTTCATTTAAAATTCATGGGCACATCCAATCAAATTTGTGTGATAGGCATTGATTGGCCTAAATATCAGAGTGCACTGCACATTTGATCATATTGTTCATTTAAATCTATACTTGATATAGGGTTGCAACTTAGCTGGCATGGTAAAAAATTGGGACCCATTCCTGGAGCTGGGAATTGTGGTTGTCAGTGAGTAGCTGGTGCCTCCAACATACCATGGATGAGAGGAGGCATCACCACCTGCAAGACGAAGGATGAGATTTGAGTGTGTTGCCAGATAAGCAGAGGACTTGTGGGATGGACGTGGGCAGATTATTACATGGCAAAGTCACTTGTCTGGTCATTAGGAGGTAAATACTTCCAGTTTACCTCTACCCACAGCATGGACTCTGCAATTCTGCATTTTTTTATGATCTTTCTCCTACTCCACAGTTCCTCCTCATGTAAGATCACAAGCTGGTGCTTGAGCATTCACATGTATCTGGCTGTCTCTGGTGGAAGGGAGCATTGCCTCAAGTGTTTATGGCTTTGCACCTGGAGGAGCCTGATTGGGAAGGAAGCTTGCTGGATCTGAACCTGAGTGACTTTGAATTTCGGTTGTGTTTTCAGGGGCACCATAAAGCGCAGGGAAGTTAGGATGATTCCAAGGGTTCTTGAGTGAAAAAAAATTAGGAACATAATTCAACTGATTTGGGTTGGGGGCCCAAAATAATATGCAGCACCCCTGTCTGTTTATGACTGAGAATCAGAGCAATTTGAATAACTGACACTGTGGTTGTACCATCTAATATAAGGCCTGATCTTCTACTAGAGGTTTTATCTTACTGTGGTTCACTCCTCCATAAGTTGTTGGAATTTGAATCAGCGTCTCCCTGTCAGAAGCTATGGTTTGCCCTAGGTCTTTTCAGATGAGAGACAACAGCGACATCTAGCGGAGGAGTTTAATTATAAATGGAGATTGGTTTAGGGAAAGGGTCGGTAACCTTTAACACTCAAAAGAGTCATTTTTGCCAGAGCAATTTCCTCCGGGATCAATAAAGTTTTTCTGATTCTGATTAAAGAGATTCTGACCCATAACCTCACTTTCGAGTGGAGAAAAATAACTTTGGTAAGTAGCATCCCTATAAATGGGGTTGGATACCGTGCATGTTTGAGCTCATCAAACTGTGTCGACCATCAGGAACTACGCATGGGATGTGCTTACTGCAGGTTGGAGTCCCCTCACATGCGCATTGGCGTTTTACAGGGTGGTTCTGGTAAACTTATTTGATTAGCCAGTGGATGCCTTTGATTCAGGAAAAGCTCATTAATATTCATTTACTGTCAAAAGTTTGTCTGATGGCGGGAACTGTCATGATCCGCTCCGTTCGATCCTCCCGTGTGCCACGCCCACCTCATGTCCTCGTGTGATACCCTGATTGTGATCACCTGTGTCCCGTTAACCCCTGCTTAATGGTGTATTTAGTCCACGTCTTTCCCCTGTATGAGAGATCCGTTGTTGTATTGTCGACCTTTGTTCGTGCCTGTCTGCCTTGCTACCCCGCATAAACCCCGTTCGCCCTGTCAGTCCGGCTCCAGCCGTTGCCTTGCTTGCTCGTCTACCACGAACCATGACAGGAACAAGGTCCGGTTTGGCTGATGGCGGATATAGTATTTCTGCAATTAGATGGTGTCCTTAAATGGAAACTTAGAATGTATCCAGTATCACCTTAGCCAAATTAGTTAACCACTTATGCTAGGTGTGGCTACTAAATAATGACTTATTTGAAGCGTACACAAGCATAATGAGATTTATTCTTTGCAAATTAATTAAATGCATCCTTAGTCTTATTGTTTAACAGCAATGTCGTTGCACTGTTTTTGGAAATTTTAAATATATATTGTCTCTCGCTAGATCAATGTATAGCTTGATGCTAGATTCTATATGCATCCAGCAAAAGTCGGTAGGCCTACCATTCGTTTCTTTACATTTTCTTTTCCTGGGACGGGTTAGAATAGAGCAGATCTGTTAATGGGTTAGTGATGCCTATTTTGTTTCACTTTTTAAATTTTTTGCTTACAGTCTGACTGCTGTAATTCATTCATAGCTGTGTCATATAGTGTCCAGTTCTTTATCATGGCATTAATGGTGCTCAGGAATAGTTTTCAAAGGGCATAGCAGTACATTACATATTCATTATAACTTGCATTATAAAACCCAACTTTTTACCTATCCAACATTTTTTTCTCATACTACCTGTTCTACCAAAATAAATCAATTGTTTTGTAATTTCTGTATTTTTTGGTGTATTCATTTTTAACTACCTTCTTAGAGAGATTACTGATGCAGTAATTAATTTAGATGATTGCCTGATTTGACACACCTCACAATATTCAAGCAGATGAGTCTTGATATATTTGTTAGGTGTGGGACTTGATTAAACAAAAAATCTAATTAGAAGCTTTGTAATTAATCAAAATTTTAATCACATTTCAATATTGTCACGTTAGGAGAGAGCAAAGACCCGGATCCAGGAATGCAGGGGAAATCAGGGTTTAATGCGGGACGAACAGGCA
>JAODKE010000044.1:15789826-15821242 GCA_026779605.1 Mormyrus hasselquistii
ATACAGTTTACTATGTTACATTTGTAATACATGCAAAGTCTTAACTAGTAGAAATACCTAAAAACGGAAGTTAACCTATTATTATCTTTATAAAATTTTACTTAAATTTACCTGGGAAATGGCAAATTAGGGTTTGATGGTCTCCTTTTCTTGAGAAAGAAATATTAATTAGTCTGATAGTAATAATTCTAAGAACATTTAATGAAGAACAATGTTATAAGTGACAAAGCAAGAGCACCGAGCATTGAGATGCAGATTTATATATGCTCAGCTTCCTTTTTCCTCTTCCTCTAGCAAAGTTCCGCTTTGCATCATTCAGGCATCATCATTCACGCGCAGGAATTGCTGTCGAAACATTTTACGAAAAGACCAGTGTAGGACGGTTTGGAATGGTTTTAGTTTAAATTTCGCTCAAATAAAATAGTGATCACATAGGCTGGTCTGTCCAGACAGCAAAACTGAAAACTGAATGTTAACTGGTTACATGTGAACGAAGGAGAATTATGGTAAAGAGGGTAGTTCGTATGAACTACAGCTGTGATTGATTAAGGAAAAGAACCTTGTCTTTTAGGCTTAGGGGATTGAGTAGTAATGGCTGTGTTAGAAGTTGCAGTGTTTGTAGTTATGCGCTGTTGCATGTATAAGTAAACATTACCCGCATACATCTTTCTCCTGCGTTGTCTGTTGTGATTCACAGGGATTATGACAGTAATATTTTGTTTCCAAAGTTAAAACTAGCTTTCCCATTTACTGCATGTTAGTAATCAGGTGTGCGTGCATGGGGGGGGGGGGGGTGCTTTATCACTATGATTATAGCTAATACATGGTTAGAGCCATAGAAAGAGATATACATCAGTGGGTGATAGAGACAAAGGAAGAGGCCAGAGAGAGAAAGAGAATCTATTTTTTTGCTTCACAAATTACTTGTGGTTAACATGGTACATATTTATGCCATTTTCACAATCCCGTCACCGATATCCATTTGGAGTACAACATATTACTGACAAAATGACTGTGTTTTAGCTTGTGTCATCATACTGGCGAACACTCATAATTTCCCAAAGTTTCTCCCAAATTTCCAACCCTCCTCCCACTCTGCCCCAGTGTGTTGTGTCCAATCTGTCAAATCCACGTGAGCTTCCTGTCTTCCTCCTGGTGTGACCCTAACATGCCATGCCTGTAACTAATTTGTCATACCTCTCATTCTTGCCCTCGTGTTAATCACTTCCAGCTGCCTCTCATTTTCTCCCTTGTCAGTTTTTTTTTATATATGTGCTTCCCAGTTCTATTTTCCCCAGTCCTGTCATTGACATCATTCCTCATGGTGGGGCAGCACGGTGGCATGTGTTTTGACTATGTACAGTACCCTCCCTAGCTTCTCTCATACACTGTTTTTTTTTTGGTCATGTGTTTGGTTTTATTTTTTTTTAGATAGACTTTAATAGTCATTGTGCAGTAGGTCCATACAATAAAATTTGCTTATGCAGCCTCTAAAACAATACTCACATACACACTCACTCAATAAATAAATACAAATTGCAAAAAACAACAAATAAGAATTGAGTCCCATTGTATTAGAGTCCTTTTAAAATGCAACTATACAAGCTGGGGGGGGGGTCATGTCTGCTCAGTTCTGCAATGGCCCTGGGGATAAAGCTATTTTGCAACCTGGAGGTGCAGACTTTAAGGGCCCTATAACGCCTCCCAGATGGGAGCAGGGAAGAGAGTGGGTATGAGGGGTGTGTCATGTCCGGCAGAATGCTGTTTACCCGGCGGAGACAGCGGGTCTTGAAGATGCCGTCTAGTGAGAGCAGGGGAAGTCCAATGATTCTCTCCGCAGATCTTATCACTCGACTGAGAGACTTCTTGTCCTTGTCTGTGCAGTTGGCATACCATGCAGTGATGCAGTATGTGATGGAGCATCGGTAAAAGTTTTTAAGCAGCTCAGCAGACAGGATGCATTTTTTTAGTGTCCTTAAAAAGTACTGCCAGTACCATGCCACATCCCCGCTCCAGACCCACCCGGGTCCATGACACGATCCTCGCTTCATACTAAGTGAAAACCCAGATTCCCTCACTGTAACAAGTCATAACATTAATGTTACATATAATATGCCCAAAATGTCAAAAAAAATTAACTCAGTTTAATAACTTCTTCAGTTATTAAATTCTAATGTGTGTTCATAATATAAACTCTTTGGGAGTCAAACTACGAGTGACTCGATCTCTCCGTGACGCTTCAGGATTACATTAGGATACAAACATTTTATATACTTGCAAAAATAAATGGTTCCATTTTACTTCTGAACAGCTCTTGCATCAGACAGGATATGACATTTCAGCTGATTGTGTAATCACTTACTCTGTATTAAGTCAATTTTTCAATCACAAATCACGGAGTAGCCTAAAACACTGTCTTCGCAGCACTGTAAAATAAAATGGATTAGCAGACTGGTAAGGCTGCATCGCCCAGGGGTTATAGCTAGTTAGTGAATTTTCAAAACTCAATACGACATAGCATGTCGGGAGTGATAATCAGACCTAATATAAATTACCAAAAACCTCAGCATATTGAAGGACGGCACATTTTCTGTCAACGGATCAGAAGTGACAGTTTGGCTTTAACTGTACATACTTCGTGATTCATTGTGGGGTTTACGCATGCTGTCAGTGTTTACGCATGCTGTCAGTGTTTTGTTGTTCTATGCGCCATATCTTATGATTCGGTTGGTGTTGTTGTCGTACAGTCTGCATACCTATCATAGCCAAGATTATTAGAACGGTATCGCACAGTGTGATCGGTAATGATTTTATAAGATTGCTGAAATCACACACTGTGTACCGGGCATTACACTTTAGAAGCCTGGTGTGGCACGCAGAAGGTGGGCATGTCTTCCCTGCCTAGTTTCATATGACTGTTTGCAGTTACAGTAAGCTGCACATACAACTCGATGTTCCCTTAGGTTGGACATGGACTGTTTATATGTTGACAGCATCTTTACAGCCGGTAAATAGGCAGTGCATTGCACAGTTAAATTTTTCCCGTAATGTATCGGAAACGGTTTTTATATTTCCAGCAATGGAATGCATTCATTTCCTTGTCTGCCATTGCCTGCAACAGGATAACCAATCAGAAGCATCGATTAGTTTCAAACTTTCTGATGTGGAGGGAAATGGCAAAGGAGGATGCTTCGCATAAGAAAAACATGAAAAGCAATAAAAATTGTTAAGATATTAGCAAGGTTTTGCATACAATCTTATGATGTAACTAAAATTGTAATCGTAAATATCATGAATATTTCCATAAGTAACTGTAACGGATTACAATTAATTTTTTTTTTATAATTAAATGACGTAACGCTGTTCCATGTAACTCGTTACTCCCACAACACTGGCTGTAGTGAATGAAGAGCAGCGTCACATATGTCCCCTTCTCATCTAGGTGCTGTTTGAAGAGCCGTTGCAATGGCATCCTCCATGGACCTGTTTCCCCTGTAGGCATATTGATGCTGGTCCAGGTTGGGGGGGGGGGGAGGGTAGATTTGAGACGCTTCATCACCAGCCTGTAGGCACCGGTCTGTAGTCGTTAAGAGTGCTGATGTTGGTTTGCTTGGGCCCTGGAATGATGGTTATTGTTTTGAAGCAGGTTGGGACAGTCACTTTATCCAGAGACATGCTAAAGATGTCTGCAAGCTGGTGGGCGCATTCCCTGAGCACTCTTCCCTGAATTGCATCAGGTCCCTCTGCCTTCCTGGTGTTCACCGCCTTGAGGGTGCGTCTCACTTCCTCCGTTATTATTAGGAGTATGTGCTCTGTGTCGTCAGGGAGAGCAGCTCCACTATCCAAGCCGGCTGTTTCAAAGCGGGCATAGAAACGATTCAGGTCCTCTGCCGAGGAGGCACTGATGTTTGTGAGATGTTCACGACTTCTCCTGTAGTTGGTCAGCTGTTGTATGCCTTGCCACACTCATGTTGGATCCTTGTTGGTAAAGTGACCCTCTATTTTTTCCTTGTAAGCAGCTTTTGCCAGTCTGATGCTCTTTTGTTGTGCCTGGCTGTGCTGTATAGTGCGCTGTCCCCGAATTTGAAGGCTGTGTTACGCTCTCTTAGCAGCACCTGGACCTCTGTGGTCATCCATGGTTTCCTGTTAGGAGGGATCTTTATACAGGAAGTGGTGGTGATGCTTTCAACACAAGCAGAGGACAGCAAATGCATATTTGTTCACATCCCGAATAAAAAAAAAAAAAAAACAGGGTCCAGTTTGTCCGTTCAAAGCAGTCTTGTAGCTTTAGTGATGCATCTATAGGCCACTTCTTTACATTTCTGATAAGTGGTTTCTGTTTTTTGATGATGGGGCGATACTCGGGAATCAGGGATAGTGACAGATGATCAGACTGGCCCAGATGTGCAAGGGGGAAGGCTCAGTACCTCTTTTAGATATTTGAGTACACGCAGTCCAGTATGTTGTCCCCTCGTGTAGCACACTTAACATGCTGGTCAAAGCTGGGTAACACAGTCTTAAGATTGACATGGTGTGGCAGGAATTTGACAGAAGTCGAAGAGTTTAAGAGTCTGACAAACTTTATTACCTTTTGCCAAAGCTTTGGGGAACAGGCACTCAGCGATTTTTCATGCATCTTGTGTCCTGCTTCCCGAACAACAAGCAGGTACAATCTTTATAGGGATAGAATTGCAACATTTTCACACCTGCGTTGCAAATCTCTTCACACTTTAACTTAATTTGAACATCTTTTGGTCAGCTGGTGAGGCTGCTGAGCGATGAACATTTTCTGTGGTCACCTTGTATCTGGTCGCCCCCTCGAAGGTTCTCGCTGTACCCTCTCCATGACCCCTTTGCTCCCCTCCTCAGCGATCATATGTTTCCTCTCTGTTGCAACAGCTTACTCCTAAATTTAGGTCTGTTCCTCAGTTTGGTTCTCTTGCAAAAAAAAATATATATATATAGCATAGAATATATTTCTTAATCATTGTTATGCAAATCATGTATCGGGTATTGAGCAAATGAATAGTGAAAATGAGTTATGTGTTTATATACAACTGCATCAATACTGATTTATGATCTGGTTTGATTTTATGAGATTATGACTCTGATACATGATACAATAATTCTGTTGCAAGCTGCAAGTGCTTTGAAAAGCAAGAGCTAGCTTGGCGTTAGCATCTGGGGGAATGTTTACCTCTGTTACTCTGGTAACAGAGAATTCCCGAGGTAAGTAGAACGGTCTATATTTAACTGCTAGCATCTCCAGGTCAGGTGAACAGTGATTCTCAATGACAGTGGAGTTGGTACACCAGTCCTTATTGACATATATGCACAGTCCGCCTTCCTGGCTCTTACTAGATAGCAGAGAAATGAATGCCTCACGTCCATAATGGCGATAATTGATAGTGTACTTTACATCGTGAATGTGGCCGATTCTGAATGTATGTTTACTGTGACTACTGTGTTGTGTTTAGAGCACTAACATTTTTTTAAGTGTTTTTCTTTACATATTGTAAGTTTGAATTTTATACATGTAAACATATTTTATACATAAATAAGAGGCAGTTTATTATTAGTTTTATGTTATTATTTGTAGTGTTGTGTTGAAACCGAACCAAAACCGTGGCCCAAATACCGAGGTACGCACCGTACCGTGGGATACCTGTAGCGTCGCACCCCTAGTTTGCTGCGCCGATACCAGTCCCCCACAGACAGGACCTTCATGGGCCGGCAGTCCCAGCGGAAGAGCGGATGCTGATACCCGAGGACGCACTGAAAGGGAGACGGGGAGGTGGATGACTGGACTAAGGAGTTCCGTGTATATTCTGCCCAGGGCGGAAAGCGGGACCATTCCGGCGGTTGTGCTGAGCACATCAGAGGTAGCATCTTCCCTACTTTTAGCTTGGTCCATTTGACTGAGGATGGTAAGCTGAGGACAGACGTAAGCATGCATTCAGACGTGCGCGCACGGCTCTGAATATTCGGGCTGAAAACTGGGGTCCTCGATCAGATATGGGTTTCCAGAAAACACCGTAACGGAAGACCCAGCAAAATAACAGGTCCGCCAACTCGGAGGCGGTTGGCAGTTTAAAAAGTGGGATTAATTGACATTTTAGAGAAGTGATCTATAAGTGTTAGGATGGTGGTGTAGCCCCGTGAGGAAGGTAGCTCCATCACGAAGTCCATTGTTGCGTGGGACCATGGACGTGAGTGAAGGAGGCCTGAGGTTAGTGTGGATGGAGCTTTGCTCTGGGCACAAACTGGACAAGACTGAACATAATGATGCACCTCCCATCTCCATCCGGGCCACCAGTAGTGATGAGCGATGAGACGGGTGGTCACAGCCGTTCCGGGGTGACCCAAACCGAGTGAGGTATGGACCCATTGTAGAACCTGATTTCGGAGCTGTGAGGGAATGTACCCCCAATCCGGAGGACACTCGGCAGGTGGTGGTTGCTGTAGAGCAAGACGTTCCAACTGCTCCTCCAGGTCCCAGGTGACTGGGCCGGCGAAACAGGAGGGAGGCAGGATACTGACTCAGGGTTCTCATGCGTCCTGGATAACCTGAACATTTTGAGGGTTCTTTTCCAGTCATTGAAATTACCTGGAAACTAATATAAATGGCCAAATGTCCTGGAAATAATGTTTCTTGTCCTGGAATTTTATTTCTGTTTCCGCTTTAAAATTTTTCTGTTTGAAACAGTTTGCTGTTCATAAGTCTATAAATTTTATTACTTCATACCGTCTGATGTGGACCCCGGTTGCATGTTAATGGCAATTGCCATTAGGTGTTAGCATAGTGCTAATTGTCTAATGACGGTAATGGATCTAAAATCATTTTGTAGGCCTAAGCGGTCCCACTGTTAAGCAGATAAATTCAGTGAACCAAACCTAAAACAGCATGCACACGATAAGTCTTAAAAAGAATTAGACTAAGAGCTTCTGCTTTCACTTAAAACAAATTGGGCTTAGGCTACCTGAAGCCTGCATCTAAATGCCTGTGCTTGTGTGTTTGTGTAGCTTCCTGTGAAATCCTTGCAGCCAAGCAATGACCACACAATAAATATTACTTAGCTTGTGCCGTCTATTCGCACAACTGAACACATTTAACAGCTCCCGGCTCAACTTCTTATTCTAGCTAGCTTCCATTATTCCACAGAACGTTAGCTCCCTCTAGGGGAATTATATGGATATCCTTTCACATTCAGTTTACCACAGTAAACTACAGAAAATCTGTATTGGATCAGTATTTCTATCTAGCCTACATTTTTGTACATTACTGTATTTAAAGTCTTTGACAATAACAGGTAGGTTAAAATAGTAGTTAACTTAGAGAATGTATTTCTAATTACAGAAGTGAGGAAGAACAGTATCATGTCAAGGAGGTGTACGTTTACGGAGGAATGGAAGATAAATCCATCAAGGACAGTTCAAGGACAGGATAGGACACGTGACAGATAATGTACATCAGGCATACTGCAAGATATGCAAGAAAGCTTTTGATGTAGGCAACATGGACATTTCTGCCAAAGGACAGAGACACAAGAGGGTCATGTAAAGTCAAGGAAGTGGGCCACGCATGACTGATTTCATCAAACTCCTACCCCCACCAAATTTTTGAAGCTAGCACACAGGCAGCAGAATCAGAGAGTCAAGGAAGCAGTGAAGGTCCAGCCATCAACTCCTCTATCTCCACCTCTCGCTACACCCACAGTTGGAGCTCATTTCTCAAGTGAAGCTATTTTAGAATGATTAGGGTGATTAAAGTGACTCTTTCCAAATATTCATTCATTAAATTCCTGTTCAGATATGGGTTCATTGTTTCACCTGATGTTTCCAGATAGTGAAATTGCTCAAAAGGTCTCATGAGGTCCAACAAAAGCAGCGTATCTGATGTGTTTTGGCCTTGCACCCTATTTCAGAAACAAGCTAGTGAAAGACATTAGACAGTCCAACTGCTATACCTTTCATTTAATGAATGCCTCAACAAAATAACACAGACTGAGCAGATGGATGTTCTTGCACGGTACTGGAATGATAATGAAGAAAAGGTAGTTGTGCATTATCTGGACTCCCAGTTTCAAAGGCACACACAGTCAGAGAAGCTTGTTGAGAGCATTAAAGTTTCCCCCTCTCCACTTGATCCAAACAAGCTCCTGCAAATCTCAATGGATGGACCAAGTGTCAACAAAATATTTTTGAAATTATTTGAATAATAATAATCAAACCCTTTATTGTCCTTCAGGCCCTTCTGAAGAGTTTTATTTCATGCTTTATGAAGAGGGAGGTACTGGAGAACATCAAAACACCTGTCCAAATGCTTAAAATTGATGTACTGGACAGAACATTCCATTTGCCATTGAAAGAGGATCTTGGCTTTGCCACCAAACAAGCTCTTGAGAGAGCCTCAGTGAAGCTGCTTGAAAAACCGCTGCCAGGTCAACAGTTCAGGGGAGAATGTGTGGCCTTCCTGTCCGCAACAGCAAAGGAACAGCTGGACAAATGCCCTTTGAATTACGCAGCAGTATAAGGCACATGGCATGCCTAGATCCAGTAACTATGATCAGCGATGAAAGGCGTGCCATACACATGTTTGAGCAGATTACAGCTGCTTCTTAACATCAGATGGCATACAGCAGAGGACTATGACCAAATCCTGAGTGAGTACAAGATGTTCCTCACTGAAATGGTGCAGCGCCATAAGGAGGAATTTCAAGGGTATAGAAGTAGCTCCTGTCGGCTGGACACATTCATGGGAAGGTTTGCTGGAGGCAAAGCAGAGTAAGCAGTTCTGTGGAAATCAATGAAGGATTCACATTGTGACAGGGGCAAGCAGCGGTCAATAGAGGGTACTCTGTGAATAAGGACATGCCAGGTATAAATCTGAAAGAAAGGACTCTGTCTCTCTGCCTAATCCAATATTCTTTGACTGGTGGCTCATTTGATGGAGTATTGCCAAAGGCCGTCTTGCAGCATTGCAGGAATGCCAGGATGCGATATGTCCAATGACCAATCCAATGCCCAATGTCCAATGTATGTATTTAGCTTATTTTCCCACAAAGATAAGTTCTTCATTACAATCTTTGTCATGCATATTCCACAGCTGCTGTATTCCCAGTAAAGCTACCAGTTGAAAGTTAACTCTGACTTTGTTCTGTCACATTCCAATTGTTGCATATATTAGTGTTTTATAGGCATCATACACGATATAGGCAATAAATTGGCTTTATGCAGTTTTGTTTAATGCAAACATTTTGTACATACATTTATTTGATACAAACAATGATATAAAATGTAATATCCAACATGCAAGTAACTTTTACTGAAATTAGGTCACTATGGTAGCCTATTTCATGGTGTGATCAACAGCTCTATACTGAACATTATGGAATTGCTCGGTATATGCAAGTGTTTGGATAGTTTTGCACAGTAAAGAGTTACAAACTTCACAAAGGTACAATGAAACTCGCACATCTCCCCTTTCACATATAACTGATGGTCTGTAAGTCACTGGAGAACCTGCCGTACATGGAGCACGTGCTGCTCCAGATCCTCAGAATAAATTAAAATGTCATTGATATAGACGATGACAAAACCATTCAAAATATTCCCCAGAACCTCCCCGATGAAGGACTGAAATATCGATGGACTGTTTTCCAGCCCATAGGGCATCACGAGATATTCTTACTGCCCTGTTTTAGTAATACTGTAAACGAGGTCTTCCATTCATCCCCCTCTCGAATTCTGATTAAATTGTACGCGCTCCACAGGTCTCATTTAGTGAAGATTCGGGCTGACCGCAGTTGTTCTAATGCAGAGGAGATAAGTGGAAGGTGTTCACGGCATAACTAAACACTATACATTACATTCTATACATTATACAACTAAACACTATACATTACAGATACATTCTTCAGACTGGGACAGAATCTCTCCTACCTTCCAGTTTATCTAGGGGTTATGTAGTCATAGCTTCAAACCCTCAGGGCATCATCACGCCCTGAAAAAAAACTTTACTTGGATTGAAGCTGGGAAAGTCTGGGGTGGACGGGTCGGGCAGGTCTGCAGAACATGCCCCACATCTCCGCAGTGCAGAGAGAGCCGCTGTTGGAGACGATGGAGGCGCTCAGATAGCACCGGCGGCTTGCGCCCTATTTGCATAGGTTTGGGTTTGGTCGGTCGTGGAATTGGAGGAGGACATTGCACATCAGACCTCTGAGCAGGGCAGCGTCTTGCCTGAACAATGTTATCCAGTGTTACTGACAGGCAGCTCCCTGGCACGCGATCGCCACCTGCGGTCCCTGGTTGAGGGCCTGTCGGTACAAAATCTTCAGGCAATCCAGAGGCCAGCCAAGCCCCGCAGCAGGGGGGCAGAACTCCAGGGAGAAATCGGTGGGCGTCCTATTTCCCTTGCGTAATTCACACAGCCGATCGCCTCGGCTTCACCCCACCACTGGTCAGAAAACGCAGCTTCAGAAAACGCAGTCTAGAATGCTCTGGAAGATCGGAGGAGCGGGCTGCAGTCAGACCAGAGAGCAGTCGCCCAATCCAGGGCGTGGCCGCTCAGCAGAGAAATGACGAAGTGGACCCGGTCTTGGTCGCTCTGGTGCTCCTGGTTTTGGTCGATATATTGCCCGCACTGCATAAGAAATACCCCGCAGAATTTGGGATCACAATCATACTGGCTTGGCATGGCAAGTGGCACCGGGGAGGGACGTTGTGGGGGGGTGTTGGTGGGAAGCGAGGCAGCAGTGGCCATTCCTTCCTGCAAGTTGGTGAGTTGCGCAATTTGGTGCGGGGCAACTTGGATTTTACATTATATTACATTATAAAAATGACAGAAACAACAGTAACAACAACAAAGTGGATGGGATGGAGATCCTTAGGAAGGCAATAATGAGAATGAGAATTTAGTCTTCAACAGAGATAAAAATTACCAAACCTGATATTGTCACGCCCAGCTCCGTCCGATCCTCCTGTGTGCCACACCCTGTTACCAGGTGTTAATGCCCGATTGTTCCCACCTGTTGCTCGTTGAGTTTAGCTTGTCATGTGTATTTAGTTTGTGTCTCAGTCTGTATTCCGGAGATTCATCATTGTAATGTCTCGTGTGCGGTTCCCTGGACTTATTAAACCCCATTACCTGTATTCCTGCCTTCCTGCCTGCTTGTCCCCGGCAACCGTGACAGAATGACGGATCTCCGGAAGGCAACTCCGCAGGTCAAGGAAGAACGTCTCGCCCTGCTCTGGGAGTTGATATTCTGGCAGAGCTGGCCAGAGGTCCGTAGGAACTCCAGGCTGCAGGAAATCGCCCATAAGAGCCGGACCCTCCTTGAAGAGATGAACCCGTTCACGGACAAGCGCGTCTTAACTGAGGTACGATACAACCTCGGACATCTGGTAGACGCAATCGAATGACATCGAGGTTCACCGGCCCTCTCCGGATTAACCCTGAGTGAGCCACCCAAGAAAAGTCAGAGACCGAAGAGGTGCAAGGAGAGAGAGCCGCCTGGCGCTCCAACAATCTGTCTGTGGCATGTTATTTCTCCGCTGCGCCTCTCTCTGCTGAGGCCCAATGCAGCCGCCAGTGGAGATTCCCACAGCCGGACATCCGTTAACGCCAGCACCCTCCGACTTCCAGGGTAGCTGCCTGGAGTATAGGGGAATCCGAGCGGTACCAGATGCCGTTCGGCGAAAACCACGATCATTTAAAGGGGCATCGCACCATTGAGAGACGCCGACCCCAGATGGACTGGAAGAGGTACCTGACCTCTTACCGCCCGATGCCGCCGCTCTGCCCGCGGTTCCACCCGATGCAGCCACCACGCCCGTGGCTCCGCCCGAGGCAGGGCAGCCGCCACACCCGCGGCACCTCCTGCTGGCCGCACGCCCGACTCGCTCATCCAGCCCGGCTCTCCTGTCCCGCCCGGTCTCCTGTCCTGCCTGTCCAGCCTGCTGCACCGCCTTCGGCCATGTTGGAGGCCCTGTCTCCTGTCTCCTGTTCCCTCAGCATTGGTTCCAGTCCCCGAGGAGGTCTCAGACTATTTGACTGCCACTCTCTCCTCCGGAGAGGAGGAGCTCGAGTGGGACCCCTCGGGGACCTCCCTTATGCCTCCATCACCCGTGCCCAAGTGAGGCCGATGCCCCTCAGGACCCCACCTGTCGGTGTCCCATAAGGGAAGGGAACATAGACGTCGGGCCTGGGTCCCGCCCGCCCTGTCCCCTGGCTCGCCCGTTCGGCCCCTGGCAGTGGCTAGGTGGCTGCCTGCGGGTCTTGCGGCTCGGCGGTCGCCTCCGGGCCCTTCCCCGGTTTCTCGGTGCCAGTCCTCGGCCTCGCCTCCAGCTCCATGTCAGCCGCCTCCGGGCCCCCCTACTCCGGCTGTGCATCGGATGGTGCCTTCGCTGGCTCCGGCTTCCCCTCTGCCTGCTCCGGCTTCACCCTCCTACCTGCATTCACCGGTGTTCTCTCCTGCTCCCTCCTTGTCCCCTCCGGCTCTCCCTCGTCCCGTCCCCTCGGCCCCTGTGGGGTTTCCTACGGCTCCGCCCTCCCTCTTGCCTGTGGCCCCTATGGCTGCTGCCCGTCGCCCGCCTGGGTTCTCTTGGGCTCCCCGTTGATCCAATGTTTGTTCATCATTAATGATTCATTTTATGTGAACTTATTAAACCCCGTTACCCATATTCCTGCCTTTCTGCCTGCTTTTTGGGCTGCCGCTCGCCTGCTTGTCCCCGGCAATCGTGACAGATATCAGGCAATATCATTTTATATGGCCAAAAATTAAACAGACACCAGTAGTTTTAGTTAAACAATGCTTTACTGACCGATTATGTCAATTTCTCAAATTCAAATAAACAGCAGAAACCAAACAAACCATTTAATAGCAACAAGATAAGTTCCTGTAAAACAAATAACATGACCTCCTTAAATTTTTAACTCTCACATAAAATACGTTGTCTGTGAGACTATCCCAGGACGCACAGACACACACACCCCCCCACATTACATGCCAGTTCAGCTTGATCACAAACTTACAGTACTGTGAAAAAGTTGTAGGGAATGGCTGAGGTATCCCTGAGGAGAGGTTTAGGAACTGAAGCAGTGTTTATCTAGCCATCTAACTATATATCAGTGACTTATAGAACACATGAAATTCTAGCTTCTATTGTTTTACTCTTAATTTCCATACGTTGTTTTTTTTTTTTTGGTCTGAGGCACTTACTACCCAAAGAAATAGCTTCAAACATTTCTTTTGTTTGCACAGTACTGTATTATGACCAGCTATAATGCAGGAAGCTCTGCTTTCTACCCACTCCTCCAGTAAGAGACAGATCTCCTTTATCAGTGGGTTTTCCTACCAGTTCCAAATGTAGGAGCTTCACTGCATTGTCTGTCCCGGGTTTAAATACGGAGATCAACATTCAGTTTTTATAGTCCAAGTCTGAAATAAGGTAACTACAATAGAAAATGATATTTACATAAACATAATGTATAAGAATGTATGTATAAGCAGTGATAATGTCAGTGGAAGAGTACTTTTTAAGTGTTTCCACCTTAACGGAAATTCCACCAAGAGGTCAGACAGCATTTTAATTTAAATGCACAGTAAACAGAGAACTGGCTATTTTATCGTTTTGCATTGAAAATGCAAGTATGAATTTTAAATAATCAGTATTATCTGTCCAACTGCAAGCTTAAAGAGGGTGTTCACTTTTTAAGGTATAATAACATAAGTCTACTCATTTCCCACGTTTGCACGGGGCCCAGAAGGCGAGGGATGCCTGGGGTGGCATGCATGTGCCATGCAGTGCCAGGGTAAGACTGGGGCGTCCAGCAGCCTGCATGCATAATAATGGCACAGACGGCTCAGGCCACCCATTTTTTTGGATTCATTTTAGCATTTTACCAGCAAATATTATGGTTGGGGGAGGGGTGGGGATTTTGAGGTCACGTCCTATATTTCTTCATGAGACTGAGTCCCCACTAACTCCCCTCCCCACAAAGGTTCACAACCCAGAATTGCCATGGATACCACGTAATCTCACTACTAAAATGACAGGTGCTTAGTGGCATACAGTATATCAGTATGAACTTCAGACCTGTCAAATCACGTAGATCTGGGGTCATTCACATTTTCGAACATTACGGTAAGTGCATAGTTAAGGGTTAAACTCACACCAAAGGCATCAGGAGGAGTGAGCAACTTCAGAAGGCTGAACATCACGGATTCCTGCCTAGCAGATGCTCACAAAGCGACATGTTCACATATCAGAGCAGCCATAACCAGTGACCATGTCCCCCGGGCTCATTTCAATATCAAGCTGGTGCGGCCTGTCATACCCACACGCATCCATTTCTGACTGGCAGTTACTCGATTCACTCAGCCGTTCACAGTCATCAAGAAGGCTGAGCGCAGCCGCTGATTCTGTGCTCCCTTTCATCCGCCCTGCACCGATTTTGAAGTGGCCATTCCGGGGCGGGACAGGGTTCTGCAGTTGGCCACTGTGCGTCTCCTCTGGGGCACTGATGCAGGGCTCTACAGACTGCACTTTCTGCACTGGCACACTCTCCAGTTGTACGATGTTGCACTCAGGCCTTCGGTTAGACAGCACAAAGGCCTGTAGACACAATGCATTTTTGATCACATTCGGAAATCAGTTGAACTGTATTGAAACTATTTCATTATACTGTAGATGTCTGTTTAGACACTCAAAAAAGATGCAAGACAGACATAAATAGATAATCCAATAACAATTTACTTGTGGGGTCACAAATAATGTAGTATTATACCATTACTTACGTATTAATTAACCATAAACTAATTCTTACTTACATACTGATCTCATGTTTGTTATTGTTATTAATGAATCATGATGCATCTTTTAGCCCAAGCAGGTACTATATTTGTTACTAAATCTGGTAATTCTGCAAACCATTGTGAACTACTGAAGGAACCACTAATGTATAATATATGTTAAATACTGATCCAATGTTTGTTCATCATTAATGATTCATCACATCTTTTATCTGAATATATTTGTTCATGATTTGCATTTCAGTAGTAACAGAGTTACTATTAAGTATTTATGCCCACTCAATTAGCACCAATAATCCATACAGACATACAGTATAGCTAGTCTAACCAGGAACGAAAATAAGCTTAACAGATGAATTACTAAAAAGCTATGCATCTATTACTGTCTTATCTGGTCAAACTTCTCTCTTCTTGCCTTCATCACTACTGTTCTGTCACAGTAAATTCCTTAACGCTGTCGTGTTTCGGGAAGATAAAATTCCCACTGATCTGGTTTGGCAGTTTCAGCATTCTCCTGGTCATAGTTTGTTGGTTTCCTCCTTGCAATGTAATCTACTCTTAGTCGCTGACGTTGTGCAAAGTGTGAACCTGTAGGCCTCACACAGCCTGGCCGCTCGGGGTGACCGGCATGACCCTAAAAAGGAGGACACCCGTGTCCAAAAACGAGGACGGAGGCTCGAAAGAGTGTTTCAAGAGAGGCTCAAGCCGTTCAGTGGTGGTGTTGGTTGGGGGGTTTTGTGGGTGGGTGTTTCATATTTTTAGGGAGGGGGGAAGTAGAAAGGGAACAAGGAGGACAAGGGGGCTAGGAGAAACACACCCAACAGCAGTCTGGAAAAGTAGACTGTCCAGATGAGTGGTCACCATACAGGCCGCAGAGGAGGACATGCTACACCCTTAAATCACTGGTTGCCTCTACCTATGCCTATGAAAATATTTGTGAAGCAACTTGTGCCATTTTCATCTGCTCGTCTGACTGCAGGTAGGAGCATATTTCTGAAAGCCTATGAGACGACATTCCATTAGACTCTAAGATCTGAATGGTACAATGGCGGTGAATGGTGAATTGGCGGTAAATGGTGCATTGGCGGTTAGAGCATTTCAGGATTAAAAGGTCAGATGTGACATTAGGACTAGATAGCTGGCAGGGTAATCCAAGTGTCAAGTAATGCTTTCTTCACTGATAAGTCTTTTAAACTCAGGTTACAGTGGAATAGAGCTTTATTAATTAATCACTGTTGCTACAAAAATACTATTCAAACTATTTTTTCAGTCGAGATAGCAAAAGTTGTCTTTAATATACGAAATAGACTACAAATCACCAATTTTAATATACCTACAGTATATTAGCATGGTTAGGGTTAAGGGGTTGGGATGGGTCACAGTTATATATATATATATATATATATATATATATAGATATATATATAACATATAGCACATTTCTTGACGTTTAAATCAGTTTAATAATTGCCAAAGATACTTACAAATATTTTCAGCTCTTCAAATTTCAGATTTGATGTAGTTTTGTTCACTTTTTTGTACATTTTTATCCCAGTCATGATGACCACAGCAAGAACCAAAGGAACCAAAAATAACATGAGAAGCCACCTGTAATAGCCTGTAAAATCAGCGGATGGCATTATAGCCAAGAGGAACATTATTAGACAACGGAACAATGATTAAGCTGTCAGTTTGAGACGCCACTATGATTGAACAAGAACAACTGAAGAAATATCCTTAGCCTATGCATTGTGGGACAGGAACAAGAAAATACATATTTATAACCTGTAGTGACTACAGCTGATTCTGATTCGCATATATTAGAAAATATCATGGGGGGGGTTATTCCACAAAGCAAGATTTGCCAGATAGCTGGAAATTTTAACCCAAACATGAAATCTGTCTAACTGGAAGAGAGGTAAGTAGCATTCCTATTCAGCAGTCCTCACATTTGGCTTAAGTTATCTGGCTAAGGAAGAAATCCTGCTTTGTGGAATTATCTGGAATACCCCCCAGGATAGGTAACATATATAAACACTAATTCTTACTAGATTCTGGTTCCTCGTGGCTACATATTGACTCTGAACTTCTGACGGCAGTATTCTTCAGCAGTCCATTCAGGGTGACACAGTACATTTCTTTCTTCTCTGTTATTGGGATGATTGCATGGCATTGGTCCTCTGACACCATGCAATTAAAGTGAAATGTACTCTGTAGTAAAATATATCCAGATATATCCATGTGTTACACTAGAGCAGACGATGAAATACACATAAAAAAAAACAAAATTTCTAAGTCTATATAGATAAATATCCAGTTATCAGTGTACAAACAGCATAATAGGGTGTTACATAACAGTTGGATCACAGTTTCTAGAACATCAAACTGCACACAGATTTTTATTGTCAAGATAAATGGGTTAATTACTATAATTAACCATCGAATCACCCCATTATTCAGTAGAAGCCAGTACTACACAGAGTGCACACACACACACACACACACACACACGTTTGCATTCAGCAGTCACTGAATAAGACTTTTGACATTTTTAATTTCTGATCACAGTAACAGATTGTTATAAATTTCCAAAAATTTATCACACTGTGGGGACATTTGGTATGTTTGAAATTTGGGGTGGGGCAAGAACGATACCTGGGGTATTTCTCAATACTAAGAGCGGAAAAAATAAATACTTCTGGGCTTGGCAAGTCCAGTTTTGCTAACTTGTCTCCGAAAAACGAACTTGGCGGTTGGCCGCAGTGAATCATGGGATTGATCTCATTTGGAGACGATTCAACCAATATATTCTAGATATTTAGGCGGGGCAAGAACAACATCTGGGGATTTTACTGTCCTCTGCACTTCTGTTCTTAACTATTAGAACTGGTCTTCGGCAAGGTGACATAAAACAAATACACGAGAACACAAGTATAATCAAGTAGGCAATATTGGGAAACACCTCTGGGGATTTTTGCAGTCCCCTATACTTCTGTTCTTGAGATTGAAACTCGTCTTCGGCAATGGAAGATGACGTAAAACGGGTGCATAAGAACAGACCTATGGTCAAGGAACATACACAGTTTCAACTTACTGCGTAAGTTTCAAGTTCACTCTCACTGCTACTTGAGTCAGTAAAAGCGTATTAACTATAGTATTTAAAAAAATCGTTTTAGCTTGATAGTATAACCAACGTTTTATTACATCATAAATGGTAAATGGACTGCATTTATATAGCGCTTTTTCTCAAAGCGCTTTACAACATATGCCTCACATTCACCCATCCACACACCGGTGGCGGAGGCTGCCCATGCAAGGCGCCAACCTGCTCACCGGGAGCAATTTGGGGTATATTTCGTATATATTTCGCTCGTTGAGAATTGTTTCCCTGACACATTTTATTAATTATATATCTTTTGGTCCATAGTTACATGTTTTATTGATTATTGCCAAATATAAAATATGTGAATGTTTTAAAAAGGCTTGCTTTTAATAATTAATCTAGAAAATAATTCACATTTCCCTTGATAGTATTCCTGAGATGTTTTATCAAATTATTAATGTACTTCGTATCAGCGGCGGACGTTTACATCAATAAAATATATTAATGAATGTTTTGAAAAAGCTGTGATTGGATTAGACGTACTTTAATTATTTCTACAATTATATACATATTGCTAAAGCAAAATACGTAATATTATCGATTTATCAAAGTAATAATTGCTAAAATCATGATGCCAGTTAAGCAAACATATCGTTATGGAGCTACATATACGGTAGACATTGACATGTCAGTTATGCCACCAAGCTAAAATGTAACGACTTAATAATTAATAAAAACATGTTTTGAAAACATTCGTAAATGTATTTTGTTAGTGTGAACGCTTGCAGCAGCAGTAAGGGTGAACTTGAAACTTGTAATTTGAAACTGCATCATTAGTTAAACAGCTGAGCGACACGTTACAGGGGGATGGAATCTGGACGGGGGACTCACAGTGATAATGTTACCATGTGAACAGATATTTATATCTTAGAATTTAAAGCAATACAAACAAAGATTTCAACAGCACAAATGATTGAGACTGGTTTGGTCAAAATCTGAAACAAATTTGGGGCCAATTTCATGCAGGTTCACACACACACACACACACACACACACACACACACACATTTGTGTTAACATCTTTTTGGGAACAGTCCATTCATTTCTACAAGCAAAACCTTAATCCCAACAATGACAAACTTAACCCTCTACCCAACCTTAACTATAAGTAACCAAACAAAAAACAACACTTCTGATTTTTAGTTTTTTGATTGCAGTCACTGATTTTTTATAAAATTGCGTTTCCCCTTCTGGGGTGCGAAAAAAAAATGGTCCCCACAATGTCAAAATAACAGGTCTTTATCACATCGAGGGGTCATTTGGTCCCCACAATGTAATATATACATAACCCCCATTCACACACACACACACACACACACACACACACACACACTACAGGTAATATACAGTAGAGAGACGCTCAACTAGCCACACATTCTTGGAGTTCGGGAGGCATCTACATCACATGAACACAAGAGCAGCATGCAAAGTGTGCACAGAGCAGGGGGTGGGACTCAAACCCCTAACCCCGGCAATCTGATGCAATAGGGTTACCACCTGAGTTACCCTCACTAAACAGGCAATGCACTAATAAACAATTAGAATTTCTATGAATTAATAATCTTACTATATATGTACCATATATATACAGTATGTTCTCATGCGGTTATGTTACCTTGCTGTTTACAACAACGTTATACTCAAAGTCTTTATGGTCGTCGTATTCTGCAGGCGCTGTCTTCTTCAGATGCTGCAGGACAGACGCTGTTTCGTAAAGCTGAAGCGGATGCAGAAAATCCACCGTGATCTTCCCACCCTTAACGGAGAGCTTGACAGCCGGGAAATCCAACACACCTGACACAGAAATAAATGTGACGTGTACTGCTTCAGAAGCAACCTTCAGATCAATTCAAGTCGTTTACATCGCAGGCTAAAACACCAAAAGATCCAAATGAATTATTCTGCAAAAGTATTCCGGACATTCCAGCTGAAGGTACATTCAAATTAAAACAAATTCACACCTCGCTACTAATATCCATGAATTTTGCTAGACAGGTTTGACAAGTCTGGTGAATCAACATCCGCATTTGATGCCCTCCAGAACTACTTGACCTTTAGACAGCAGCTATTAAATAGGATTTACTGTGATGCTGTGATTTTCCTTTGATGGCGTGACTTTACTTTCCCACATTGATGCAAATACCTCACAGCAGTTTTAATTGCCGTGTGATAGCTTTGCTTAGATCATTATAGTCAAAGAAACTGTTTGTTTCTGCTTCAGGTCTGAGAGTTGCACACATTTACATTAAGAGCTGATAGTGTTAACATGGCCCCTCTCACCCAGACTGGTCTGGGGGCAACTTTCTTTTACACAAACTAATATATCCCCCCAAAACCCTAAGTGTATACAGATTTCAAGAAAGAAGTAAAAAAAAACATGAAGTAACTGTCATATCCATTAATCATACAGTCAAACCACAGAGACACAGACACAAATGTTACATTAATTAATTCATTCGTTCATTCATTTACCAGGCATGTTTGCATCACAAGTGGCTGATGCTAATTATTACAGTTTTCAAAATGTTATTAGTTATCGTGTCTTATCAATCCTCTATTCACAGCATTCAAATAAGCTGTACAGCACAAAGAGACAGTTTTTATTTAGCAGGAGAAATAACTTATGACACTTACACTTCATCTCCGATGGCATATACTTATCGAAGCTAAATGTCTCAGATGTCTCAGCAACAGACTCCTCAGTTCCATTTGTGGCTTTTACTTCCAGATAGTAGCTGTTCTCCACCGAGGTGACCAAGGATGAGACGTCACAGTGGTGGCGTGTTGTGTTAATTATGTCGGGGTCGTCACGCCTGCCATTCAAAGAGCATCACGAGATATTGAACCAGTAAACACTGACTCTTATTGACATTATTTTGTGATCTGTCACATGCTAATAGAAATCATTTATGCAGGATGAGAATAAACAGTTGACAGTGTAGGTGACAAGTGTGAACTCACTGTAGTTCCCTGTTAATTTTCACTTTGAATTGTGTCCCTGGGGACGGCTCCACGTATTTCCAGTGTGCGGTGACTGTGAAGTTGCGGCAGCTCACGGTCAAATTGAAAGGAGGACTAATTGCTGGAAGAAAAAATGAATGTTTTTGTAAGCAATTTGAATGACAGATGAGCAAACAAAATAGTCATAGAGCTGAGATAAAAGTTGGTATTTAGCCTGAGGCTTCTGATTTTTAATATTCTATAAAGATTAAACCATAAATTAAATCACAAATCTTATAATGATGTGTACAAGTAAACTCAGCACCCCAATAGACAGGCGTAAAGTGCCCATCTCTACTAACTGCCAAAACCGAATAATTTCACAAAATGACTTGCATATTTGCATTTTTACTGCTGTCATTCAATACAACCGACATCTATTTCAAATTGAAGGTTTCTGAGTTAACCCTTGGAAGGAGTCAATTATAACCTTGCAAAGGGTCAATTATAAACACACACAAACTGTGGAAGATAGGAACGCCATGTGAAAAGAGAACTTTAAGTTTAAAGTAACTCGAACAATGTCATAAACGGGCCTACATAGGTGAGTCATATTAAAATTAAAACCATGTAATAATGCATGAAAGCCATAAAAGTGATTTGGCAATCAATGCTTTGATGTGTAAGTTCAGCAGAGGTTCAAAGGTACTGTGATAAAGACTTTATGTGGCAAGATGAATAGTGTGGAAAATCAGAACGGCATATGCAGCCATGCACAAACTGCCAGTTCAGTTAAAGCAAGATTGCTGTTATACATTAATGACCTCAAACATTACAATAGATTGATGCAACCCCTCTACCACCTAGTCCACAAAAAATGTGGGTTGTGTGAGTCTCACAAAATGACCTCGGGGCAAAGGGATATAATAATATAGTAAATGGAATTATATTTTATTCTTTTTGCCAAAAATATACTTAATATACTTTTGTAAATTTGACTTTCAGAGGACACTTCAGACTTTGAAAAATCAACATAACACAGTATTTTGTAATACTTTACATTAAATAAATTGCCCAGTTTGTGATTTTAGACAACAGACTTGATGTTGCTACTCGGAAGATTCAGATTAGACTCAGTACCACATGCTAGTAGAATAAGGCTGGACTTGGCCAGGCTCCAAGATCAAGCTACTTATTCTGATGCTTGCAGTTTGTCTGAGGAACTTGCAGACCTGGGTGTGACCGCTGACTCTAATGTGATGTGGGAGACCTTCCGTGATAAGTCCCTGAAGGATGCCAAAAGTTGTGTTGGTGTTGCCAGTTTTCCCAGAACCAGGTGTTTCATCTCTGGGTCCATAGTTCTCGAGGCTGATCCTCCAATCAGCTGTGAATCACCCAGTCTCACTGAGATTGCACGTGGGGTAGCGGAGGCTGCAGAGATCCGTGGTTGAACTTTTCCATAATGTTGGCAAGGTATTCCTCCTGGCATTGCTGGTAAACTAAACTTTGCTTCCATTTGGGAGTTAGGCGTCATCCGAAATTTCTGGAAAACGGGACTCCAGAAAGGGAAGGGTGATCGCCTGAATTGCGGCAACTACCGGAGGATAACACTGCTTTCAGTGTCAGGTAAGGTCCTTGTGAAGGTCATCCTTAACAGGATTCGTGATCACTTGCTCACCTGTCAGCAACAGGAGCATTCTAGTTTTACGCCTAAGAAGTCAACCATCAACAACATCCTGGTACTGAGAGTTCACATCCAGCGCAATATCAGCAGAGGTTCCTTGCCGTCTTTGTCGATTGAATTGTTCTGTGGGACGTCCTGAAACTTCGTGGGATCCCCCCAAAGTTGCTGGACATCAAGGCCGGCCTGCACAGTGGTACTGTGAGTGCTGTGCAGCGTGGAGGGAGAACCTCCACGTTCTTCTCAGTTGATCCTGGGGTTCACTATGGGTGTGTACTTGCTCCTACTCTGTTCAGTGCTTGTATGGACTGAGCGTTGGGCAGGGCCGTGGGGTCCAGCAGTTGTGAGGCATCTGTTGGTGAAGATTTCCTGATCTTTGCCAACGATGCTGTGATCTTCGCGATGTCAGTGGAGGCTCTAATCTGGCCTCCCGAGAGACTGAATGAGGAGTCTTAGTGTTTGGGATTGTGAGTGTCCTGGATCTCGGTCTAAAGACCTTTAATGACATCTTAGGCACCACCATCTGTAGTGTGTCTGTCTATGGGGAGAATATTAACATTGTCCAGAGATTTACTTACCTTGGCAGTGACATTCATGTCTCTGGTGTCTCTTCCTATCAGCAGCCGCATTGGGTGAGCATGGGCAAACATGAGGTCTCTGGAAAGGGGTTTCTGCCGCTCCCAATATCTTTGGACGAAGATATCGAAGAGGACGAGGGTTCAAGTCTTTAGAGCCTTGGTGCTCCCTATCTTGTTGTATAGCTGTGAGAAATGGACACTATCCAGTGAGCTGAGACAAAGACTGGACTCCTTCGGTACTGTGTCCAAATCCTTGGGTACCGTTGGTTTGATTTGTGTCAAATGAGCAACTGCTAGAGTCCCAAATGAGGCACAATACGTGCATTGTGAAGGAGCATCAGTCACAACAGTACGGCCATGTGGCGCGTTTCCCTGAGGGTGATCTAGCTCGCAGGGTCCTCACATAGCACCTGGTTGCAGCAAATGGACAGTCATTTCTGTCAGACGGACAGTGTGGGACTGGACCACGTGTCTGCTTAGGGGTTGCCAGCCGGGATGCTGATGAGTTTTGCCATGTGGTGGTGCGGCAGTACACTGCATCAGTGTATGCTCCCCGACCTGACCTGACCTATCCACAGCCAAGTCAAGGGAGCAGTGGTCAAACCATGGATGCCCAGACCTCCCTTTCCCTAGCACCTCCTCCACCAATCCGCCTGTTGATCTCCCGCTCCCTTCTTCCATGAACAAGACCCTAAGATACTTAAACTCCTTCACTTGAGGCAGTAATGCATCCCCAATCTGAAGGGGGCGATCTACCCTTTTCCGGTCAAGAACCATAGCCACAGACTAGAAGGTGCTGATCCTGATCTCTGCCTCACACTCAGCCGCAAACCGCCCCAGTACAAGCTGCAGCTTAAAGCTTGATGAAGCTAACAGGACCACATAATTTGGGAAAAGCAAAGACCGGACCCCGAACCAGACCCCCTCCGCCCCTTGGTTATGCCTAGAAATTCTGTCTATAAAGGTTTTGAACAGAATTGCTGACAAACGGTAGCTCTGGCAGAATCTAACACACAATTACCCGACTGAAACATTCTCAAATGTATATGGAAAGTTCATGTACAAAGTACATTTCCACCTCCTTCATCCATCAAACAAATGGAGGCTTTTCTTGATGAAGAATAGTTCAGTATCCTACGACACAGTACTTGTATGACAGCAGTATAACATGGACAGAAGCTTTTCTGAAGATGTTAGGTGCCCCAACTTCTTATTAGGTCTTTGATATTAATATTTTTCTGATCTCTGTGTATTGATCTTATGGTGATCTGCCTTAGTGTGATGTGTGGTTGGCAGCTATGCCTCTCTTTTGAAGGTGCGTCACATAAAGAAACTCGCCTTTCTAGTTAACAATAGATTATGCAACCATTTCTGTGCTAAAGTTCATTTAATAAATGGATTGGCAAGATGAACATACCGGTTTTGGTCTAGTGCATCCCAGTAAAACACACAAGCACTGAATAGTGTAACGATGTAAGAAATGCCATAAACAATAATGACCCAAGAACCCAAAATGAAATACACTGGAAAAAAAAAGACAAGACCCTGTTAAGAATTAATGAACAACCACATTTTGTCCCCTCATTTCCCATGTCATGAGGATCATGCCTTTCAGAGGAAATTTGATGTTTTAGATTAACGTGGTGCCCCATCCTGGGTTGTTCCACACCTTGCGCCTGTAGCTTCTGGGATAGACTCTGAATAGGATAAGTGGTTTCAGAAAATGGATCAATTAGTAGATGAATGACTGTGGTTGCACCTCTTGCCTTTTCAAGTTCATTTCAAATAAAACAGACATTTGCATGGACATGTGCGCAAAAACGCTTTTCAAATTGCAGTACTGAACTGTGTATAATTCAAGTATGCTATAATACAGTACAGTATTGCAGTTTATCATAAGCTTTGATGAGTCTATATTTGTCATTGAGAGAAAATGACTTTTTCCCCATCATGTTTTTAGTGCCCACTGCAATAGCCTCAGGTAGCTAGCCAGCAACAGATAGCCCTACTTTGCCTTGGGGTAACCTATCAAAATAAAGTAAAAGAAATGAAATACCATCATTTTACTTTTTCCATATGTTGTCATTAATAAAAAAATGAACACTGTAAGCAGACTGCTTGATTGCTACAGTATAAGAAAATTATTTAAACAGTATTTGAACAGAATTAATTCTGTCCCTAGATTTGTGATCTATATAAGTGGATGATCATTATAAACAGTTTTATTGTATTTTGATGGCTGTTCAAGGGTTGCACCAGTTAACATGGAAACTTAAAATTTGTGTTTATTACTTAATCACCAATTTTAATATGTATTTTTCTTACCCTGGTCATTTTTTCTGACAGGTGTACCAACTGACATTTTCGAATTTGTGTGATGAAAACATGGAAACTAAGCATACAATATTTGAAAGTTTTGAAAAAAGAGGCTGCATACAGTAATGATATGCATTCCATGCATTTATTTATTAAAAGATTTCAAAAACAGTTATGGATGAGGACAAAAAGGATGCCTGTCCTTCACCTGCGTATCATTTCCTTAGATTCCCCGTATTCCTCCAGCAACAGCTCTCGCTCTGCTGGGGGTGAAGGACTACACGCTTCCGACATTTTCGGCAGCCGATCGATATGACGCGTGTAACCTAGTCAGTTTCCTGGGGAGCACAAAGTTGTCTAGGAAGATTTAGTCCATCTTGGCTAATCTGATTCTCCAATGGCTTTGAAGAACCAAAACAGCCGGATAAGCACATCCACGATTAGACAGTCCTGAGGGAGGTCTCTGCTCTTGGATGTTTTAATGCACATATGAAGAAACCCCCCAGGACCAATACTGGGGTACATTACTTGTAACACTCGTTTTGTCTCGTCACTCCTTGTCGAAGCCACGTGTGTTTGTCTGGTGTCCCTAACCACCACATACTTCAGTGGGCTGAGGGTGCAGCTCAGGCTAAACCTGCTGGTTGGGGTTCAAGGCTTAATACTAGACTCACCTGTTTTTGTTTTCTAGTGTTTAATATGAGTTTGTTGCCAAGTCTTAGTTTCTTTCCATGGTTTGCCCTCCTTCTGTTTTTTGCCTTTGTGATTCTGTCATTATTCTACTTTTAGTTTCCTAGTGTCAGATTGTTTCCGAATTTGTTTAGCTTCTCAGTACACCGATCGTCTGTTATTAGTTCCACCTGTTGCCCATACTTGTTAATTGTTCTACCTGTTGTCTCTGCGGATTGATTGTTTTGCTTCATGATTCACCACTGCCCTTTTTTGGCCTTGTGCATTTAAGTTCTGAATTGTTAAATATCGCTCTGTGTTTGAGATTCTGCCTGTTGTATAATTCTGTCACATGTGTAACCCTGGTGTTTTTTTTTTTTTTGGTTACGTTATGATTTTGATAGTTAGTTCTTGTTTTCTCCGTTGGCTTTTGACCCCTCGTGGTCCTTTTAATTTGTACCCTTCCCAGTGTCTTCTTAACTAATAAACCCCTTTTATCCTGAAGCTACTAGAGGATCGTCAGCTCTCTCCCACATGTTCCGTGACAGTAATATCCAAAGTAGGTGAGGCTGGCAAGCCATGAACTCACAGCGGGTTGAGATGCATGGTTCTCAGCCGCACGCTCAGATCATACAGCCACCAGGCAGTGCATGGAGCAGGGGAAAGCAATATATCAATATATAAAATTAAGATGCTCGGCCTAGTGAAACACTGAGGAAAGAACAGAATGACCAGCAATAACTTCTAGCCAAATGGGGAAATGATAAAAAGAACAGCACACAGAAGGGACAAAACCCCAGATTATTTTAGTCCTTGATTTTTCCACTGAACTCATCAACTCAGGAAAAACTAGGTGATTGATAGGAGATTCCAGAAGAATAAGTATGGAAGTCCAAGGCAAACAGGCAATAGCAGCCAGATAGATGGGTGTGTGTAATATTTAATAATAATAATAATAATAATTTTTAAAAAAAAAAAAAAAAGGGGGGGGGGGGATGACCGATCTGACTACACTTACTGGGACGCGGACTAAATACACAAGACAAGCTGAATTCAACAAGCAACAGGTGAGAACAATAAGGCAATCACATGAGGTAACGAGGGGTCGTGGCACACAGGAGGATCGGACGAGCAGGTCATGACATGCATAGCTATTACAGGGTTGCCTGGAGGTTGTTTCAGGATGCAAGCGGAACAAGGCAAGTGACATGTTGGTCAGGAATCCATTGCATTACAGAGCGCGCGTGCACACACACACGGCTGCACACATTTCACTTAAGTGCATTTTTGACAAATCAAATGTAAATATAAAGAAAAAAGGCTAATTAATGTCAGTGTTTCATGTGCTGAAATTATTGCTGGAAGTAGCTGGTGCAAATGAATAACACAGTTCAGTGATAACCATGGCAATGGGCATTGTGTGTTGTGAACATACAAATAGCATGTAAAAAGTACAAAATAAAAATCAAATACCAGTACCACAACAGCCCTCATGCAAATGCTAAGACTATTCATGTCTTTGTTTGTCATCCTTGTCGAATGTAAACAAAAAACAATGAGAATGACTTGCTTGACTTATGTTACGCTTCCAGTCGATTTCCAAAACTAATTATGCTGTCTGAAATACTTTAGAGTTTATCAGGCGCAAGGCAAATTACTCCATAATACTTACTGGGGTCAGAGTATATCCCCCCTCAAACTAACACTCATGTGGCTGAACAATTGTTAGCTACTTATAGAAGCTAAGTAAGACCACCCTGAACTAATGACATCCCCAAATAAACCCTGCCCATGAGATGCCTCTAACACAGCTACTGCACAACGATGCATACCAGGCAGTCCCTGGGGAGCTGCAACCTTCAACGGTCCTACTCAAAACCGCCAAGCCCGTTAAAAGACCTCAGAGAAGATGAAGTGAGGTAAGACTTAGAGGAGAAGTTTCAAAGCTGCCAACAAAAGCTGGTGTACAGGGTCGGTTATTCCTGTATATGACATAGGCAGCCGCCTAGGTACACTGGCAACGATGTTCTCCTAGGGCGCCACATTGGCTAGAAGTTGGTCAACCACTTGTCTGGTTCTCCAGCCCTCTGTCCCAACTGCTGCTGGGTGTCCGTCTGCGAGTTTTCCCTCTTTCTTTTTCCCTCCCTGCCTCCCCATCAACAACTAGCAGCACTCTCCCTCAGCCCCTGTCGTGAAACACTCGTACACACATGTACCTCCAACCCCCCAACAGCTGGGTGTCCTGCTGTTTCAGCTTCAGTTCTCCTGCCGGTAGTCACCCAAGCTAGGACCAGTACTGCTGGTGTGGCAGGATGAGAGACTCTTGCGTGGCAGAGATCGCCTCATGCCTAGAACAAAACGTGAGAGATGCTCCGCAGCTCCTCCATCTTCTCATCGATCTGCTCACGTGCCTTCGCTGCCACCTGCATCATTGTTTTTTTCCTCCGGACGATGACACAGACTGTCACCTCACCCTTCAGATTACACGAAAAACATTCCTGCTTCAATGAAACAGCCTACATATAGGACAAAAGATAAAGACTGGTTCACCACTGTTCCCGGCAGCTTATGACATAATCAGTATGAGGCCTTCAGTGACAATGACCAAAGAAAATATGCAAGGGATGACTACAAAGTAAGCAAAGGAATCAAGTCTACCAAGTGGCAATGATAGTTTTTCTGCCTGAGCAACTTTTCAAACATTCACTAAGAAGAAAGGACTCCTCCCAGAACTGACGTTCAGCTGCCTAGCCAGCTAAAAATAGAAAATCCAGTCTTATTTTTTGAGCTGTATTTTTTCTTTACTATTACAGCTACTTGACCCAACTATAGCTCATTGGACAGCTCAGAGAGAGTGCCGTCATTGTATGGTCAAATTTAACTTTCCATAACTTTTTCTCAAGGACAAAGATCATATCAAGTTCTGCATTTTTTTTTTAAACTACATTTAGTTATTAAACAAACAATGACTGGAAAATCAAGTCAGTTTTCTATGAAAAGTATATATGTTACTTGATCCCCTTCATGAGATAAACATTTTACATATTTAGCAGATGCTTTTTGTCCAAAGCAGTACACAAGTGAGGCAAACAGCACATTGGTCAAGGAGTCAACTAGGCACAGGTACACAGGTACAGGCGGGCTGAGCTTTCAGTAAACGGGCAGGTACAAATAAAAGCAGAAGGGCAACATAACAGCACCCACAAAAATGTTTCTAAAACCAAACATCAGTGGAACAGTTTCCTTAGAGTGCATCCATTCTGATCAAGTCACCATCTCCCAAACTGACTCTGCACCTTGCACCTGACATGCCTTCCCAGTACTCTCATGCCATTTCCTGAAGAGACACACAAACACACCCAGTCCTCTCACCGATACACAGAGTCCCCACACACAGACAGACACACAGAGTCCTTACACGCAGGGACATGCACAACATTGAAAAGTTTAATTTGTGACTTGTAAACATTTGCATGCAAAAGCAGTTTCTATTTTGCATCTGTGAAGGGAGAAGAATTGGCAACTCATTCTGATCTTTATGGGAAAGTGCAGAAGAATCTTTAATGCAGTTTGTTAGCTTTTTTTGGTTTGCTTTGCTATATTTTCTTTAAGTAGTTTGTTTTATTTTGTTGTTTAAGTCATATTTAGGTCCAGACTTCATTCAGCACCCACCTCTCCCATCATATTACATTCCCTGTCATGTCAAAACACCTGAAGCCAGACCGTCACCACGGTTACTACTTCTGTGCGGCACCTGGGCCTGCACCTCCCTCACCATGTCACATCACCAACATGCCAAAACGCAATGCAGAGTGCCTGGGCTGCCCTGTCCACTGGAGTTGTCAAACAGGAAGCAGTACACGGCCAGGGTTACATTAATATAATTCATAAAAGAAACCCGATGCCTTTATTATTCAGAAATATGACCTATAATTTCTAACCAATAATTTTATGTTTAAATTGATTTGCCCACCTTAAATTATTTAAGCGTACTCTCATGTCTAGTTCTCCACTGCTGTCAGTGGCCAATTCTCAGCAAGTCTGTCGGCCAAGTCTTGAGTTGGAGCCGTGTCCAGCAATGCATCATATCCTATGGTGTCGAATTGCACTGCATCGTAATAGCGGTGAGTCATATCTTATCGCAATAGTAGTTGCTTCATACGTATCTATAATGTATTGTATTATTGGCAATGCATGGAGATGTGACTCGCATCACTTCAGAGATGGAGATGCGCATCCCTAACACATATCATACTGTCGCGTCGGGCGGGCGAGCGAGCTGGCAAGCAGGCAAGTTCAGCCAGGAGTACAGGCAAAACAGGGTTTATTTGCACGAACTGGGCAGACATCAACGAACATCAATGACGGATCCGGGAAACCGAGGCAGACGCGGACTAATATACACAGGACAAGGCAAAAGAAACAGGCGATGACAATCAGGGATTAACACGAGGTAATGAGGGGGGCGTGGCACACACGAGGATCGGACAGAGCTGGGCGTGACACATACAGCCAACTTTAGAAAAAAAGACATTGTGGGGAAAAAAAAGTTACACAAAACACCAATTTTTACTAAGCAAATTTGTTTAACAAAATGTTTTATTTAAAAATCTTATTTGTTTGAAAAATTTGTAAAGGTAATGAGTGTAACTGCCTGCTTCACGACCAGCAGCTTAAACCCCGGAAATAAGAATCACTTCAGCGTGATGTGATGAATCAAGTGACACTAACATTGGGACAGACTCTCAACCCCCAACATACATGATTCTGTCCACAAGAAACAATATTCCAGTCACTCTGTTGCAGCTAATTAGGTTGATGTTTGACTTTGATTCCAGACATTTTCCTTCACGACTGAAAAGACTTGTTCCCTTCTGGTGTCTTTCATTATCTAGGTAACAGAACTGCCACTGTATGTGTTTTTGTTTATCAGACTACCATCTGTAGTCTCTAGACACTGTAGTGTGTTAAAACCCCAGCAGGGTGGCTGTTAGATGCTGAAACCACCATGTGTGACACAGACAATGAAGACACACTTAAAACCGTTTACATTGTGCATCTTAGCCATTATAATCCTCAGTGAAAGAGTAAGCAAACCTCAATGCTACATGGTAGGCTGATAGCCAAATACAACTCTTGGGGGGGGGGGGGGGGGCACCTTCCCCGGTAGGTTTCTTAAAACGGGGGGGTTTAAACTTGCAAGTCCCCCCCCCGGAAGTGGTTTTGGGTGGAAAAAAAAACCCCCCGGCTTGGACC
>JAODKE010000044.1:15835126-15864862 GCA_026779605.1 Mormyrus hasselquistii
GTGTGCATGTGTGAGTGAATGGTAACAGTGTGTGAGTGTGCCCTGCGATGGGCTGGCCCCCTGTCCAGGGTTGTTCCGTGCCTCGTATTTGGATGTGACAGCCCCCTTCTTAACCTCGTGTGGAATCTTCTTGGTTACCAGCTGTCCCTAGCCTTGTTTAATTGAGTCTGTGTATTTAAGTGCTTCCCAGTTAGTCTTTCCCCAGTCTTGTCATTAACGTCTCAACTTTGCTAGCGTTTGCTGTGTTCCCGATTTGTCATCCCTTCAATAAACCCAGAGTTTTACCCCTACGCCTGGACTCCAATGCTTGCCTCCCCACTGTGCTTCCTGTATGACATGACAATGTGTCATAAACCAACTACTTATATGTAAAGGCAGTTCATCAAACTCAGAAATGATTGCCCTAAAACATTAAAAAAAAATCTGAAATAAAAGCAATATTATGCTTAAATCTTTATGTAATACTTATTTTTTCATGTGCTACTGGTTAGGAACATCATACAGTATAAAGAAGCAGAAGACTATAGCTGATGGCTGCCAGGCAAATATTTACACTTTACTGATAAACAATTAGGACAGCATGTTTGTTCTGAAATACAGGAAACATAGATTCCTGATTTGCTACATTTAATAGAGTAATATGAAAAAAGTTTAACAATTCACATTTTTCTTAATGGGAACATATCACATTTTATAAGTATTGTGTATCATAAACCAGACTACAGTTTAAATGGCAAACGGTAAGGGCGTGGGAGGCACTGCTCACAAGATTTGAACTGGTGACCTTCTGAACGCAAGTACAGAATCCTAACCTGCTGGGTTACACACTCCCCCAGTGTCAGTCAGCTTCCCCGCCCCCAAGTATTATAATTATTATAATAATAGTATGATCTAAGTTTTTGATGATAAAGCTAAACGTTCATTGGTAGAAACTAGAAACTTGTATAATATTGTATCATTAGGATAATTCCATATGTTGAGATTGACTAAACTGAATACTGCCTACGGTTCACGAACACTGTGGTCTACAAACAATTTGGTTCACGAGCAAAAATTTAGTGGAAAAAAATGCATTGGTTCACATACAAAATTCGGTTGAATCAGATTCCTTCTTTTATACTAGTTTAGCACCTGTGGGGTGCATGTCCCAGCATGCCCTGTGTGCAATTGTAAGTAGAAGGACCACAACAGGCACCCAACGAGCACCGAACCCAAATACAGACAGGAAACACAAGGTTGTCAGACTCCGAACTCTAAGACGCACACACGGTGGAAGATTTACACACGATAAATACACGCAAGGATCATACCGGGTACACACAAGATACAGCCAAACACACGTGTGACAATAGGGAAACACAACCATTAACATTAACAACAACACAAGGTTAAAGACTGTTAATAAAAAGTGTGATTTCCCCGGCAACAAGTCTCCATGTCTCTGTCCGCTCCCGCGATGCCTCAGTCTGCCCGTCGCCGTGCTTAATTGTGTTTTTCTTTAAAGTTTTTAATATAAAAACCTGAAAATTAATTCATAAAAATTATTTCCTAGGCTTGTGAACAAATTAATCTAATCTCAATGATTTCTTATAGGGAAAATTGCCTTGGTTCATGTATTAATTGGTTCAGGACCACTTTCCTGGAATAGATTTATGAACCGCAGGCACCACTCCGATTGGCTCTTTATTTTAATACTCATTTACTCCCTTGAGTCTTTTGTAAACATTTTCTGACTGTACAAGTTTAGAATGCATACAGTGCCACTGGCTTTCCTCTTTAAGATCTGATCACAATCTGGTGCCACTAACATCAACTTGTTTGCCTGTTGACTGACGTCAAACAATGACTAAGACAGAATAGTTATTTGAGGCAATTGACATTTTAGAAGGACTGTTTTGAGACTACAGATTGGGAACTGGGTGCACTACATGGTGAAGACATGAGCGGCATGACGGAATGTGTCTTAGGCTACATCACGCTCTGTAGACAACGAGGCCCGGATCACCAGCAATCTGAAAGAACTGTGGAACAGGAAGAAAGGTACCTCCAAGGCGGAACAGAAACCTGATAAGTGTCCGAAAGTGAAGCTGAGGAAGAACAAGGAAGCCTGCAAGAGGAAGCTGGAAAATAAACTTGGACAGGACAGAGTGAGAGAAGCATGGACTTACCTGAAGCAGATAACCGGCTACTGAGTCAAAGGGAAAATGACAGGAAAAGTCAGAAAATGAGGGCAGTCTGGCAAACGAATAGAATGTGTTTTTCTCAGGGTCAGTATAGTGGCTCCCTCCACCTCCACCTGTCCAGACCTGGCTCCCTCCACCTCCACCTGTCCAGACCTCACTCCCTCCACCTCCACCTGTCCCTCCACCTCCCCCTGTCCAGACCTCACTCCCTCCACCCCCACCTGTCCAGACCTCACTCCCTCCACCTCCACCTGTCCAGACCTCACTCCCTCCACCTCCCCCTGTCCAGACCTCACTTCCTCCACCCCCACCTGTCCCTCCACCCCCACCTGTCCAGACCTCACTCCCTCCAACTCCACCTGTCCAGACCTCACTCCCTCCACACCCCCACAGTCACCTCTCCTCAACACAAACTCATTGGAGAATCTCCACGAAGGTGACGCAGCAGGTTCTGATGGCATCAGCCCCATGGTCCTCCAGCTCTCCACTCCTCAGCTGTGTGATTCTGCAACATCTTTTTAACTTGAGCCTGGTTTAGGTGAGAGTATCAGCTTACTGGAAAGCATTCTGCTTAGTGCTTCTTCCAAAAAATGCAGCTCCCACCTTACTTGATGACTTCAGACCCATTGCCCTCACCTTACAAGTGATGAAGGTTCTGGAGAGGATAGAGCTGGCCCACATCAGACCCCAGGTGAGCTCTTCACTGGACACTCTGCATTTTGCCTACTAGCCTCATGTAGGCATGGACAATGCTATTGTCTACCTCCTGCAGAATGTGTACTACCACTTGGACAGATTGAAGAGCACTGTGAGGATTGTGTTCTTTGATTTCCTAAATGCATGTAACACACATCCAACCAGTGCTGTTGATGGAGATGCTGCTTTGCAGGTGGATACACCTACCATCTCCTAGATTACAAACTACCTGATCTGTGACTTTTCACGTTGTTCACTTCTGACTTCCACAGTAGATTTAAGGAAGTGCATCTTTACGCAGCATGTAATCAGAGTATAGAATAGTCTTGCTGATAACGTAGTGCAAGCTGAATCCTTAGGTTCCTTTAAATCAGAGCTAGATAAGATTTTAACAACTCTGAGCTATTAGTTAAGTTCCCCCCAAGCGAGCTTGATGGGCCGAATGTCCTCCTCTCGTTTGTATAGTTCTTATGTTCTTATGTTCTTAGTACATTTCAGAGTCCTGCCATCTACAGAAACTCCCAGAGTGGTTGGGTATATCAGTGTTGTCAGGAGGCAGAGTATAGAGAGCTGGAAGGAAACTGTACGTATGGTGGTGTGCACAAAATCAGTGCTGAATGTCACTAAGACCAGGAAAGCTGCTGCTGGGACGAGCACATCAATTTCCATATTTAAGGAGGCTGTCAAGATGGTAAATGCCTACAAATAGCTAATCGTTCATCTCAAAAACAGACTGGACTAGAAAGAGGCTGTACTATATTCAAGAATGGGGCTCACCCCTCTATTAATTGTGAAAGCTCAGATCTTTTGATGTGCGCAACATCTCAGATCTTCAACATCCATCCATCCATCCAACTATCCATCCATCCCCTTTCTGAAATCGCTTGTCCTATTCAGGGTCATGGAGGTCCGGAGCCTATCACGGAGGCCACACACAAGGCAAAGAACGACCCAGGATGGGGTGCCAACCCATCACAGGTGTGTGCAACAAGGTGTTGGAAATCCTTTATCAGTTTGTCTTAGCGAGTACAGTTTTCTTTGTAGTGGTTTGCTGGGGAAGCAGCACCACAGCAAAGGACAGAAAGAAATGATAATAATAAACGAATTAGAAAGGCCAGCTCCGTTCTTCGCTCCACCTTAGGCCCCTTTGAGTCAGTGGTGAGGAGACTAATCACTAAACTGCTCACCATTATGGACAGTGAAAAACATCCCCTGTACGATATGCTGCTTAACCATTGGAGCCCATTGAGCAGCAGGCTCATCCAGCGTCGCTGACGAGGACCGCTTCATAAAATCATCCCCGCCAACAGCATGCGAAGACGGGTTTTTGTGAGTTCTGCAAGTTACTCATTTAACATTTACTACAAATACACTCAGTCTTCTTTAGCAGCAAATTAATTTGCAGTATGTTCACCGTTTGAGTACCTTTTTATTAGCAAGAAAATGTCATACCTTTGATTCATCACCGTAACCTCCTTTACAAGTTAAAACAGCAGTGAAAATCGAGGCATTCTTTCTACAAGGGACATTAAATATTGCTCTGTTTCGTGTGATGAAACAGTTAACAAATACATTTACAGTTAAAGGACAGCCTAGAATTTAACTATTCCATTACGACACAGCCAGTTAATAGGATGCCAGACATATTATACAGTATGCTCCTTCCGTGTCACTTATAGTTGCTCACTCAACTTTCCGATGCTTAACAAGAAGAAAAAAATCAGCAGTTTATGAAATAAATGGAAAAATGGTAAAAAGGCATGGTGTGCAAAAACGCTTCACTGGTAGTTGGTCGAGGGCAAGGACAGAGGCGAAGGCAGGTGTCTGGGGTAATGAAAGCGGCTTTATTAAAGGAAATCACTATATGGACGGGGGAAATGAAATGGACCACGAGGGATTAAAACGGGGAGATGAAGGTTAGGCAGGACCACGAGGCACAGGACATGCTTATGAGCACAAGCAGGTAGTAACGTCAGTGACCAGACTGGGGAGCCTGGGACTGGGAAGCGCTCTTATACATCACTGACGAGGGGCAAATGAGAGGCACCTGGTGTGAATCACACGAGGACTGAAACGAGAGTAAAACAAACGATCCACATGTGCGGCTTGTACAGTAAATAACACTAGGAAGATAACGAGGGGACTGGAATGCCGGGCGTGACAGTAGCGTCTATTCAACTCTTCATTATACCTCTTTGATTTACTGCTTATGCTGCAACTGGCATGTAAGGCAAATGTTTACATCATACGTTTGTTCTGCGTATTTTATTTTTTTATTAATTTATTTTTTATTTAATATATTTGTTCTTATTCATTTGTTGTCTTTGTCTTATTAGCACAAAATCCTGAATAGATATTATGTGTTCATGGGCCGTGTCGGGGATATGGGTTTTACTCTGTTAACTGCTTACATGTTCTGTTTGTATAATTCGTGTGTGCTGTGAGTGACAAATAAAATCTTAACAAAAGAAACAAGAACATCCTTATTAACTTATAAAGATTAATCCAAAGCAGGGTGTCCCAAACAATGACGGATTTTCTGCTGAGTGATCAGCAGACTGATCCTGGACTGCGCACCGCTGGACAAAGGGGATCAGTGGGATTGGGGGATGCTGAATGGGCTCTAGGGAGGAGGTATAAGAGAGTAGCAGTGGAAAACAGGGCAGGGAAAAAGGGAACAGGAACCAGGAGATATGAACCAGGATACAGTTATAAAAGAAAAAAAAAAAAAAAAAACCACAATAAAATTCCGGTTCTACGGCTCTGCAGCCTCAGTATATCGGTCAGCTATAACCACAAACATGAAGGGAACAAAAACCACAGTACTGTTGATGGCACTAAGGAAACTATGGCCAACACCCAGAGATAGAACAGAGAGATTAAAGCCAGCAGCACAAACAAAGGTATGTGCTGAAATACCTGAGGTATATCACAATGAGAAACACCACACTCTGTTCCTCTGCAGCATATTGAAATGAAATGGTGGCGTTTTGTTGAGCCCTGTGGTGAAATTGTCCATTTGCCCATCTGCCCTACAGTAGATCCTGTTGCTCATCTAATTCTCCATGAGACACGAGAGCGAGCTGGCCAGGGAAGGACAGCCGTTTGCAGCGACACCCATGGAGCTGGAGGTCAAGGGCCCACAGATGTGATTATTCTGCCCTGGCTGGGGCAGGCTGGGTGGGGCTTGAGCCGACAACTTTCCGATCACAGGCACAGAGGCCGAGCCCCACGCCGCCCCCTAGTGCAGAGATTGGCCTCGCTTGTATACTTGCCCATTCCCTGAGGTCTGCAGGCACTGCTCTTCCAGTGGTGCCTTGGTTTAGGCTATAATCTTTAGGTAATAGTCACAGGACATTCATTGTTTTAGCTTCAAACCTTTGGAACTCAAGCCTCCATGATGTATTCTCCATCTCCCTTTTTAGGCAGAACTTATTTTATTTCATAGTATACATTTCCTATATTGTTGAAAGGCACTATATAAAATAAACATAATAATAATAATAATAATAATAATAATAATAATAATAATAATTGTTATTATTATTATTATTATTATTATTATTATTATTATTTATTTAAGTTGGTATCTATGATTAAAAGAAGGTTTCAGTTAAGAAAAAAATCCAGTCCTTGACATAAAGGTCAATTGGTCAGGAAAATATGAAGAACTTTAAAAGGAGCAAGTGAATGAATGAATGAAAGATAAAAACCAGCACTGTTGAGGACGCTAATACAGTAGGAGTTGTGACTAGAGCCAGCAGCCTCAGAAACTGCCAATTACTGCATCTCCAATTACAGGCCAAATAAAGGTACTGTCCACATGTGATGTTGATCTTAATATCTCACATCGCCTTGCCCTATACTGAATTCAGTACAAAACGCCCCACCTTGCATTCTAATTATGTTATTCTGAACTCAGTTTTTCACACCAGTTGAAAATGAATACAGTATAGAAATACCATTCACTTTGGGAAGAAAAGACAGACACATCCAGCATCGACTGTTCTGAGCACACTGCATCAATCAGGCCTCCATAGCAGCAAGAGCTACTGTGTATATATATGCTGCGTCGACCCCTAACAAAGTTTTTAAAGGTTACGTAAAAACAGCTACTGAGTCTGATATATTGCTTTGAGGTTAGCTGTTCTAAGGTCTTGGAGCCATCACAAAAAATACTTTATCAGCTTTGGTTTATGGTTTTGACTTCGGAACAGTAGGTAAATTTTGGTCATATGAAGCCGTTTGATGGGATATTAGCAATTCAGATACGAACTCCAGAGCTAGACCGTGAAAGGCCATAAAAGGTCTTGATCTAGATCAATAAACTGGAAGCCAGTGAAGTGAAACCCGAGCTCACAGACATTTGATCATGTAGGTGGTCTGCAATAAACTGGAAGCCAGTGAAGTGAAACCCAAGCTCACAGACATTTGATCATGTAGGTGGTCTGGCTGCGGCACTGTGTCGTAAATGGAGACGAGCAACAAAAGGAAACCGTTATCTGTAGTAAAAAAGGCGTCGCAATAGTCCAGGGACTTCATAACTAAAGGTATGTATGACCTGTGCAATATCTGAAAAATATGAGGACACCCTAACCGTCGCAATATTTCTCAGTTAATGAAAGCAGGACGGTTCCCGTTTATTTATATGAAGTTCAAAGTTTAAACTGGAATAAAAAAGCACCCCTGCTTTCTTATACAATGCTTTAATATCATGTGGCAATGAACCTAAAGTCTGCTTCATATGAACTGTATTCCATTGTTGGGCAATAACTAAAATCTTTTTAGATTATTATTTATTTAGATGAAGAAAGTTGTAGGACAATCCAGTTTCTCACATAATTAATACAAGCTAGAAGAACTCATACCTTTTGATGGAATATTTGTATCCAAAAACTGGTATAGCTGTAAATTATCAAAATAAGTGAAAAATAATGTTATTGCTGGATGACCTGCCCAAGAGGGAACATTTTGCTGTTAAATCAGCCTGAATGAACTCCATAGGAATTTTTCTGTCACATCTGAAGTAGCCAGGAAAAGTTAAAAAAAAAAAAAAAAAGTCCAGAGGCAGCCATAGTAAAGGAAAAGTCCCTGACAGGGACTTTCTTATGGAAATTACAGGGGAGCTCAGACTTACGCCAAGTGACGATGCCTTGACTGGGGAACATATGACGGAGGGGCACATATAAATACTGTTTGCAAGGTGTACAACAGGGGCAGGTGTAGCCATAGCAATAAACTCATAACCATGGAGTGGAAATAGTTGAGGTATACACCAAAAAATAGGCACAACAGTGACATCTGCTGGCAAAACAGCATCAGGACAAGGTTGATTGAGACAGATCATATCACTTTCCACTTTCCACCCTCCACCTTGACTGAAGCCGCAGTTCAAGCTTCCCCCCTTTTTCCTCCAAATGTACCGTTTATCATTATGGCCGAACTTGTTTTACTGTGGATAATGACATTGTCTTCCCAGTTTCAGGCAGCATCTTCACAAGGCCTTTTGCTGTTGTCTTGGGGTTGATTCGCACATTTTGCACCAAAAAACGTTCCTCTCTGAGATTCAGAATCCGTCTCCTTCCTGAGCAGTATGACGGTTGTACATTCCCATGTTTTTTATACTTGCGTATTATTGTCTGATGTCTTGGTTGATTTTTCTTGATTTTCCCATGATGTCACATAAAGAGGCTCTGTGTTTGAGGTGTGTGCCACCAATTACTGTAACTCAAATGGAATCAATTAACCTATCAGAAGCTACTTAATCTCAGAATGGAATCATCTGTAGTTTTCTTTTTGTTTAAAGACATAATTGACTTAGTGTATGGATACTTCTGACTTTGATGAAAGTGATAAAAAATACATAAAAATTCTCTCTTTTGACATTTAACAAATGCAAAAGATATGTTAATATTTATTGATCTAAAACAGAAAAAGTTTACTCTGATTTACTCTGTTTTGCAGTAAAGAAAAGTTTTTGTGTTTTTTTTTTTCTGAAGTGTATGAAAATATCTGGTTTCAACTGTATCTCTTGGAATCGTGGCCAAAAGGTTCAACCTTGGTTTCATCAGACCATAGCATATTTTTCCACATACTTCTGAGAGGTTCGACGCATTCGTTTTTTGCTAAATTTAGCCGAGCCTGGATGTTTTTCTTTGTGAGAAACGGCTTGCATCTTGTGACCCTACCCCATAGCTCAAACATGTGGTGAATACATGAAACCGTTGTCACAAGTAGTGCACAACCAATACTTGCCAGAACAGAACTTTCCTGCAGTTCCTTCAGTGTTACTTTGCCAGCCTCCCTGATCAGTTTTCGTCTTCGTAAATTTTGGAGGCATTCAAAACATGGCTTTTGCTGTAGGATACAACTGAATAAATGTCAGGAAAATCATGTTAAGGGAGTTGAACTTTATTTGGGGTTAATTGAAGTCACTTTAATTGATGCAAGGTGTGTACCCAAAAAGAATGAATGCTGTAATTAAACCAAAAGGTGCTTCAACAAAGTATTAGTTTACGGTTGTGCACACTTATGCAACCAACTTATTGTATGTTTTTATTTCCTATATTTTTCCTTAATTGATTTGCTTGTTTTTCAATTGAATTGTGCAGGGTATAGGTCACATTAAAGGTGGGAAAAGTTTTGAAATGTTATCATGGTGTCATTTTTTAACTTCATAAAACCTTACATTTTAACAGAATTTTTTCAGAAAAAAAAGAAACGGGACTTAGAACTAAGAGGACGATATATTATTCAGCACACAGCGGCTCGTTGCATACTAGCTGAATTGTTGAATTGCTTAACGTCAACAACTAACATGAATCAAATTAATCAGTACTGGGAAGGCTACAGTTGGATTCCCTATAAACCACTGCTACATTACCACCATGGCGATTGGACCTAGGTTTGCTAAAACACTTAAAATGAAGAGTACAAACTTCATCAAGTTGACTGAAGTCCCTATCTAATACTAAGTTTCAGTAAGAGAAAAAATCAAGATCACTGGAAGTGATGAAATCATTTAGAATACAGCTCTTACTGGACAGAGACCTTACTCTAAACATCGACATCTTAGCAGTAACTGTCTGCCTATGATAAGGGTTCAAGAATTTTATAGGGATCAAATTATTAAAAATGACATTCCTGTTTTGCTGGTTCTCACTAGATTTTGTGTAACACATAAAGCTTGACAGGGAATAGGATGCTGAGTAGAGAGACCGGCAGAGGGGTCATTGTTTTATGTTATATCTAGAAAAATCTACCCCCTGTCAGTCTTTATTTAAAACCTCACTAATATTCTCAGCTAAAACCAATCAGCCACTCTTACTTAGATGCAATCCATGCTTGATAAAACCATTCCCTGTCATCTGAAGGGCTTGTTACTTCTGAATGTAGGAAGCGTGCCAGAGATGATAGGACTTAAATTTAGGGCTCGCACATAAAATAAACCCACCATTACAGCAAAGTCATTTTTTAAAAGGACTGACTTGTCATTCACATGTCATTCACTCTGACATGAAAAAGCAGTTCTAACACTACTTTTATTACTGCATAGCTCCATGTAAATTATTTCATGGTTTTGTTGCCTTGAGTTTTACTCTGTTATTTTTACTCTATTGTTTTCTGTAAAATAGTAATATTACGGGAAGATCCTCCATATTTTAGACAGATACTTCAGATACAATTGAGAACAGACAAGTGAAATTGCTGGACTTCTTACATGGAAAGGAACAATTTCAGCAATTTTTTGTTTGTGCTCTGGTTGTGCGTCCCATGGAGGAGAAGCCCCTTCACAAACATATCACAGCATGAATGTGTTTTACACAAAAAGCACGAGGACCTTATGTAATGCAGGACTCAAAGAGTTCATTACAAAACCCAACATCATTTCATCCATTCATCCATCCCGGCATCCTTTTCATCACTGCTGATTTGATACACTGCTGCAGTGAGCTCATGTAGAGCCTTTCCCAGAACCTCACTGCTCGATGTCTATGAAATGCTCAAACATTGCAGTTAAAGGATTCGTTGACAGTTTTTTGACAGCTCCTGTTCACTTACTCACTGGACATGCAGCTTGAACACGGACAGAAGGGCCAAGTCATCGATAATATTATAGTGATAACTGGTACCCCACTATCAAGATGACAGTTTGGGTTCTTTTACCAATATGCCGCTATGGTTCTAAGCATCTCTGGTGTTTGATCTGCTAATGTGCGCTTGGCTAATGGATTGAGGCATGGGTTCATATCCTTTTTCCAAATTTATTATTGTCATTATTTATGAGATTATTATTATTATTCATATCCTGATGATCTGTCTACAGTTCTCCACATCCATTGCTGCATCAGTTGCTGTATATTGTTCTTGCTCTTTTCTTCCACTAGATGGCACTGCCTATGCTTGACTCAAAGTACAAAGAATCAGCCGCCAGAAGGTGGGTGACCAAATCTAGTCTTGTTGTTTTCACATTAAGAATAAAGAAACTTTAAGCCAGGAACTGCACTGGTATGCTATATAGTATTTATATACAGGCACAAGGGATTGTGGGGGATGGATAGATATGCATATATCAGTGGACTGGATCCCTGTCTAGTCCATACCTTGCCTTACTGGAATAGGATCACTGCATCTTTGCACTTAATTAGTAGTTATAGAAAATGGATGGATGGATGGATGGATATGTATTTCAAATTGGGAGCATGGTTGACTTTTGGTAGATAATAAGTTCTATTTGACTATATTTTATTTTGGGTCAGCTACTTTTCTGTTTTATAAATATCGTAATATTTATTGCAAAGATTAAAAATATGCATGGTAATTTTTTCTAATATCATTCTACCCTAAAGGCTACTTCTAATGTTTTAAGTTAGCTCTGTCCTTTGGTAGGAATGAGTTTAATATCTATAAGCATTGTTAGAATTGTGTTTTTAAAAAATAAAGAAGTCTTTATTTACTGTTACTGCCTAACGCACAGGATATTAGATATTTTGCACTTGAGCTAGTTTAATTTAATTTTAGTGTCAATTTATGTTATTCAAGCTACCTTTAATGTTTTATGTTACCCTTTTGCAGCAACAAGTAATAACTTATTTTGTATTGAAATAATTCTTTGATCCGTATTCCATGCACGTTTCTCTGTGCATCAGGTGGGGGTGACGTGGAAATATAGGGATAATTAACTGTTTTTCGAATAATGACTGGCAAAATTCCAATAGTATTCAGGCCTGAAATGCCCATCCCTAAGTCAACAGTGCTGTGTGAAATGGCCTCTCTGAACACATAGCTCAAAAGTGGGTCCAGTTCACTACCAATTATGCGTAAACAATCATGAACAAATTAATAAACAGCAGCAGCTCACCTCGTGACCTTCTCGATGTTACCAAACTTTAGAATTTAAATTTCTGAAGCTGCTTCTGAGTACGGGACCTGACAGTCTATGCCTGGCCTTTCACTGTACAGCCTTTAATGTGACATTAAGCCAGACTGCCACAGGAACATAGTGAATGCAGGGTATCACTGTGGGTGATCCTGCACACCTTGTTGGGGACACACTGGACAGGATGCCAGCCCTTGCAAAGGCACATTCATGCATTAAGGGCAATTTTGACAGGTAATTTCTTCTAATGACATGTTTTGAAACCCACAAAACTCTGGCCAAGCGCAATATTGCGGTGTTCAGGAAGCAAACTCTGAAATTCTGGAGAATGACCGCCCCACATGGGACAAGCACATTTTAATCAAAATACGGGACATTTTGGCTAATCCGGGGCAGTTGGCAGCCATCCAACTATCCACAAACATGTATATAAATGTATGTCACAGTTATAATGCTACTGTGATGTCCATACAAAAATAAAAAAAAGACTAAACTATCCAAAACACAAACTTTTCCAAAGAAATTACAATCAAAACACAACATTTTGTGTCATATATCAAATTACAAAAAAAAATCCAATATGCAAAACGGGCATAACCATTTACGAAGACTGTCAAAATTAATGTATCAATCACTGGAGTTCATTTAAATTATTTAACGCAGGAAATTAACGCAATTAATGTAGCTGTGGGGAGGCTGTTCAGGGAAGTCAGGGAACGAGACGGGAAAACGTGCAGTCAGCATAACCTTGGCGTTGGGGATGACGAGAGAACCAGAAGAGGAGGATCTGAGACGGCGGGAAGGCTGGCAGGACAGAAGCAGTTCAGAAAAGAGATGAGGGGGCTTTGGTCATTAAGACCTTTGAATGTCAGGAGAAGGATTTTAAAGTGGATGCGTTGCGTTCTTTAATAGGGAGCCCGTGCAGGCTCTGATGTACGGATGTGATGTGCTGGTAGGAACAAGTGTGGGAGGGGAGGCTGCAGAGTTTGGAAATATCTGGAGTTTCTGGAGAGATTTAGCAGTGAAACCAGCAAGTTGCAGTAGGCAAGACGGCTCGAGATAAAGGTGCGAATTTAGCGACTCACCAGCAGAATGAGAATCCAGGGCCTAAGCAAATGCTGCGAAGATGGAAGTAAGTGGTTTTCGCTGTGGAACGTATGTGTGCGTCAAATGAGAGGGTTGGGTCAAAGGTAACACCAAGGTTGCAGATTTGGAGGAGAGGGGGTAGATGGTGCTGTGGTCCAATTTGAGGGTAATAGGACTAGTTGTGTTGAGTGTGGATTTTGTCACAATCACAATTAATTCCACAATAGAAGTCCAGCTAATTTTTAGAAAACTTTTGCTCATCCATAGTTTGATTTCAGAGAAGCTGCATGGTTCTGTGTGTAGTTCCGTGCTGTCCAATGCTATTAAACAATGTTATCTGAAATATACATCCTTTGTGATTATTCTACATTAATTTTGTGTTTAATTTTACATTTGAATATGCATTATATCAAGTTTTAGTCTTAGAAAGTTTTAATTGTGAATCGTGATTTATTCATTGCAAAATGTGAGATTAATTAACTAACCTCCTAATCGATTGACAGCCCTGTCGTTTTAAATTTCCTGTCTTAGATGAACCGTTTCAAAGTAAATGTTTGCGTATGTAGTTTCATGGAGCTTATTTGCACAGCATGTCTTCATATGCATTGCACTTTATCATTAAGTCAAGCATCGATGCTGACTTGATGTTGGAGGGTTCTATAGCCGACTTTCACTCTGCCCTAGTTGGTTCGGAATGGCACTTGATGTGGTGGACCCAAATGAAGGGGAAGTGGGTAGGGAGTGACTGTAGAAGCTAGTTTGGAAAAGCCCCCCACTCTGGAATATGTACTAAAGAGGGTTTCCAAACTGCGTCTGAGGAACTGCAATTGGGCCAAATTCCTGCTTTGTAAATACAAAAAAAGTTTCTGGTTCTGGTAAATGTTCTGGCTCTTGAAGAAAAGTTCCTTAGGTGTGAAAGTGCCTACTGATATGAGTGGGAATGGATTCACACTTTCCAATTTGATGCTGACCATTAAATTTACTTCCAGTGCGTCCTGAAGCGGCATTAACAAGAAGTGACGCCTTACTGGACCCCTGACACACAATATTGAATAAAAATGGGAAAATACTGGATAGAAAATGAATGGCAAAGAAGCCAACACAATACATGGTTATGCCCAGAAAAACCACCAGCCTGGCTGGAAATTAGTTAGAAATGATTAATTGTCTGAATTCTAATGCTGGTGGCTCAGTGGGCGGCACTGTAACCTCACACTGCGACTTTCACTCCCAAATGTGTGTGCGGGCATCCATTTTCTCCCCGTGTTTGTGCCTTTTTCCACGGCGCTTTGAGTCCCTAAAATGTGCAGTCACCGTGACCCTGTACTGGACAAGACATTATCAATGGATGGATGAATGGATAGATAAACCAGTCGTTTAACAAATGGAAAATATACGGTCAGAATCTGCGATTTTTCATTAAAGTCAAATAAGATATTTCGAACGATTAATGCTCATAACTTCAGCAGTAACAACAAAACAAGTGCTGACTTTAGTCCCCAGTCACTGAACAAACTGTGCTCTGCAAAGGTCTTAGGCAGTCAAAGTCTATTTATCAGGTAATAAGTATAAGTGTTGTAAGCACAGCTTAAACATTTTATTCATGAGTTATTCTGGAAAGCTCGACGGACACCGCCTTGGCTCCCAAACCTCTCCGCAGGGGCACCCCAGCCATTCCGTGTATCTGTTAAATTTCACCATCAGCTTCTGTTAATGAACTGAAATAGATTTCAAAAGTGAATGGGCACACAAGGTGCACTAGTGTTCGAGTCAAAAACTATAGTATTCTGCTGGATGGTTGCTGCAAACGCTGGGGTGGCTGTATAGGAGAGGTTATGAAATGGTTAAGCTGACTTTATCATAACTTTACAACATGCAGATCATTTAAAGATCGTTTTCTTTGGCCGCCTGAGGATTTTGCACATTAGGCCTACTCTAGAGGTTTGGATCTGAATTTATGTGTGAGCATTAAATGCATTTCATATGTACCTGGCCCAAAATATCCTCCACTCATCATCATGTCTGTATAAATTCACCATTTACATTATAGGTAGATTTGTGAAATACATATATGAAATGAATGTTCGTGTTGCAGCTTAAACGTTTTATTCACGAGGTACTTTCAAAATGTTTTAATTATATAACTGCGCAGGTGTGTGTATATATATAAAAACTGAACATCTAAAAACCCCTTAGCATTTACTTATTTGTAGCCTGAAGTACAGAAACCTTTCAGTTCTAAAGTAGTTTGTAAAACCTGAAGTAGCTCCGATTGGCTGACATGGATTATCTGCTAACTCTAGGCGTTAAATAAAACTAATAATCGATTTCCGTTTGATCAATGAACATGCTCCTGGTCCCGATTCATCTAGCACCGACTACAGTACCCATGCAGCCCTACGCTCCGGTGGGTTCCCTTCATTTACCCAGGGCTTCGGCTTGAGGATCACTCTCTCTGTGTCTCGGCCTCTTTTTTTGTGACTGTTGCCCAGCGTGAACCGACGCTGACAATAGACATCCCTCCCCCTTCCTCCCTAATTTGCCGTCGCTCGCCTTGTCATCGTCTCCATTGGCTTTGACGCTGCCATTCAGGGGCTTCATTTAACTGGAGGAGTTAAGAAGGAGCAGGTCTGAAACATCTGGTATCACAGCCACCACGTTTGCATCCAGATATCGGCTAAACTCGTGGTGTGAGACGCAGTGAAGTGCGATCCACTATCTGCGTCTCTGGCGGCGGTGGCGGGGAGAAGCAGGCGCCGACTTTGTTGCGTGTAAGTTAATGTTACGGGGGTTCCTTCACAAAGAGCGAAGGTTGGACTTTGGGGGAAAGAGGTGGCAGGTGACATTTTAATAGTGCTGCTAAAAAGCTGTGTTGCTCCTGTTTGCTTTATAATATACTGTAAAAAGTAGGAGGTACCGCTGTATGGACACTGTTTTACTATCCGACTGCGGCTTTTATTGGGGTTCCCCTTTTCACTCTCACACTGCCGGGAGTGTGTGTGTGTGTGTGTGTGCGGGTACCTATCCTTATGGGGACGCAATGTCCCCATAACCTGATAAATATCCGTTTTTCCCTTATGAGTACCGGATTCGTGGTCCCCATAAGGGAAAACTCTATTTTATAAAAGTCGGTGACTTGTGAGAAAACTAAAAATGCAAAAACTCTTGTATTTTGCTTGGTTACTTATGGTTATGGTTAGGGCAGGATGGGGGTTAAGGTTGTCATAGTTAACGTTAACATTTTTTCCATAGAAGTGAATGAGCGGTCCCCATAAGGACAGGTATACCCGACTGTGTGTGTGTGTGTGTGTGTAAGCGCGTACTCTCTGGTCCTGTGATTACAGTAAGTTTTATGAGAAACAGTGTTTTTTTTCTGGTATACCGAGGTACGATGAAGGGGCGTGATACGGGCGCAGGATGGAAACGCTGATGTGACCGGGGCCCCTAAACCTTGGGATCCGAGGACAGTATTTACCGATGAGAACAAGTGAAATTAAAACGGACTTGTTCGTTATTGTAAACCTAAGTGGCCATGGATTAGAATAAAACAGTCATGCACCGGCTTTAAAAATGACGATTCAAGGTGCGAGACATGTTGTTTATATTGGTGATCTTTGTCACTTTAAAAAGTGGGGTGATACCAATGCTTAAATATTTATGTGCAGACTGACGCTTGTCTCGAATGAATGACACTATAAAATAAACTCGGATTGGAAAATAAATGACATTTTCTAAAAGTTGCAACCGTTACAGCATATCGTAGCGTGCAAAAAGTCTTGGGCAGTCAAAAATATATGAAGACGTTGATGTAAAACTATGTCTGTTAAAATGTGTCGGCTTAACCATTTCGTAACCTGACTTTAAATAACCCCAGTATTTGCAGCAATCATCCAGGACAGCAGTGTATTTTTCACTCAGCCTAATATGGCATTTCAGTACCTCACTAACTTTTTTAAACTAAAGAAATGAGCAAAGAATTGGTGGTAGTAAAATTAATCTAATGCATGGAATGGCTGGGGCGCCCATGAGGAGAGTTTGGGGGATTGAGGAGACGCTCATCCAGCCATCCAACAAGATATCAATACGTTTTTGGGGAACAGAAGAGATTTCTGTTAATGGTTATCGTTACGCTTAATGTGCACATGATGTTAAACTGTGATTTTTGTTTTGAGCAAATACACACTTCCTACCCTTATAAACAGCTTTAAACATTTTCTTTGACTGCCTAAAACTTAGCTGACTGATGTTCAGTCCCACTAGTCTTGTGGTTTTTCACCAGTGGCATGTAAGACTGGAGTAATGGATGATCATCATGTTTCACAGTCATTCTTTTATAATCTAGAAGGTAGTATTACTGTGTTATGGATCATCTGTGTGTTGAAGGTCTTGTAAGGGTCTCTGTTCAGTTCAGTTGTTAAACTAATGGTTTGTTATTTGGCTAACTGGAATTACTGAGTTGATTTTTAAAAAAATTTAAACTTAAAGGAACGCTTTACAGTTAATACTTATGAAAGTCGTGTTATGCTTCAGCGAAATCTTTGGTTCTGTCTGGTATGATTGACTATTTGCCAAACGGATGTGTGTTATTCATCTCAGCCGATTCTTGCCTTCTTATTTATCTGTTTAGGCTAAAATTAACCACGTTGATGGAATGAGACTTTCCTGTATGAAATGAAATGATGATGATTGGTAGGCTTCAGAGCAGAAAAATGTTCCACGTTTTTGATTCACGTAGCAGCATTTCTGAGCTGCTGTAGCAGCCAGCAATGAGAAGGCAGAGGAGCCGCAACCATGGATGGGAGCTACAGTTGCGGGAAAAATAGTTTATAGAAATAGAAACATTTTATAGAAATACAAAAATAAACTACATTTCACATAAAAAAAATCCATTTGTTATGTAATGCATCACTTTTCATATGAGGCCATTATGACTCTTTGCAACACTTGCAAACTCCATGACGACCAGTTGACCATAAGGAAGAAGCTTCCTGGTGGATGATGTCATAAAATAGGTGATATTGTCCGCTGTTTAGCTATCAAATCTGTCTTTGAAGAATTACCCATTTAAATACCATTTGAGGGAGTCTTCCTGAAGTTTAAATGAGATACTAAGTATGTTAGTGTGGCTATTGGTGTCAGTTCATCTTTTATAGCAGTTCAACTATATTCACAATGTGTTTTCCCCTAAAATGTGGCACATTAACACGCCTTTTTCTGTTGTTTAGGCATGATTTAACATATGGAGTTAATTTTAGTATTCATGTACTTCGATATTATTTTATTTCTGCAGTTTTCCCAAGATCTTGATTTGTTTTAATAGTTTAGTAACTTAATATTGTTAAAATTTGGACTACTAAACTTTAAATTACAGATCACCAAACTATTTAATTAAAATAAATGTAATTGTTTATTTGTTTGTTCGAATGAATAGTTATAAATAATTAATGAATGCAAACTAGAAATTGTGTGAATCTGAAAACCACAAGCCATTTGCCGTTATCATTTTTCCCTACAAGTTAATACATCCTGTGTGGTCACAGAAAGTTCGTCCGACTCCCCGTCTGCCAGAGGACCCGTCTGTGGGAGCAACATAGCAGCGCTAGAGAGCGTCCCTCCCGTCTTTGTTGAAGGCCGATATGTAGAGGGGCAGCATATGGCGATAAAAGGGGCACAGCTGGGCGCGGCGTCTCCAGCCCGACATCGTGTCAGAGTACTGACAGCCGCTGCCCCCCCCGGGTGCCCGGGCCCCAGCACGGGCAGCCTGCCATGTTCCCACCCTGCTCGCTGGGTACGTCAGGCGCTTTGCATCTCTGTCTACACATGCTTCCCTGTGCCGAGGAGGGGAAGGAGCTGCAGTGAAGTCGTGTGGTTTTATACAGGCCCCCAGCTTTGGGATGGGGTCCCGTGGAAGGAGCAGGTGTCTGCTGTGTGTCAGTCATTCAGATTCATAATCTGGGTTAGTAGCTGAATCTCCTAGATTAAGGACGTTTAGAAAAGGTACCGCTTTGTCTAATAATGGATTGAATAAATAACTGCGATTCTCAGCTATCAGACTCGCATCTTCAGAACATGTAACTAAGAACAGGAGTGAATAGAGGTGGGTTTTTTTTTTTTACTTTTGTTTTTTTTGCCCCTAGTTGTGCAGGAGGGACCTTGCCCCCCCCCAGACTGTGGTGGCTAATTTCGGACTTGAGCGTTTGAGCTCTTTGAATTGGACAGACAGCTGTAATCGCACCCTTCTTAGTCCTAATCTCTTTATCTGGGCTGCAGCTGCCATATGGCCCCAGTCAGCTGGATCAGATGTTCAGATGCCCCCCCACCCCCCCGTCTTCGGCACTCCAGTCCTCGTCTTTATTTTTAGCTGTCTTCGGGATCAGGATGGACATGGGCCGGCAAGCGTTTACACCGATCGCGGCGTATCGTGCCGCTGCCGTGTCGGGCTTTTGGGGGGTGGGGGGCGCTCTTGTGAAAGGTGCGCTCTGGAGGGGCCTACAGTAGCTGCCAGCTTGCGGGGGTTTATTAGCCACGAGCAGCAGATCTGTTAAGCTATACGATTTCTCAGTACAGCCAATGAATACTGGCAGAAAGTGAAGTAGCTGTGACACAGGTCACCTGGGCGCCATGCGTTGCCTACATTTCTCCGCTTTACACAGTAGCTTCTCCAGCTGTTATCTACACGTGATTTATCAAGTGTGTAGGGTTTATTTTTTTAAAAACTTTTTTAAAGTCGACTTATTACACCACAGCAAACTTTCTGATTATTTATTTTAGTCATTTTGAAATAAAATCTATCTCCATATTTAAAATGTATCATATTAAATGAGAATTGCTTGTTGGCAATGTACTAGCCAAATAAGGTTTATTGTTTTAAATAATAATTAAAAAATGCTCTCTGTGCTTCCATTGTAAGTGGGGATTGATCAGCTGCGCTGGTTCCCAGCCCCGGGGAGACTCGTTAACCGGCTGTGAATGGACCCTTTTAGTGGCTTCATCGCCTGTCTTTCGCAGGGTATGAAGACAGCATGGAGTTTCCAGACCACAGCAGACATTTACTTCACTGTCTGAGCCAGCAAAGGCATCAGGGTTTCCTGTGTGACTCTACCGTGCTGGTGGGTAACGCGGAGTTCAGGGCGCACCGTGCCGTGCTGGCCTCCTGCAGCATGTACTTCCATCTCTTCTACAAAGACCATCTGGACAAAAGGGGCACCGTTCACTTGAACAGTGACATCGTCACGGCGCCGGCGTTCGCACTGCTGCTCGAGTTCATGTACGAGGGGAAGCTGCGCCTGCGAGCGCTGCCGGTGGAGGACGTGCTGGCCGCCGCCAGCTATCTCCACATGTACGACATCGTCAAGGTCTGCAAGAAGAGGCTGAAGTGGAAAGGGGCGACCGTCCTGACAGGCGACGCCTCCAGCTGCTCGGATAGGGAGAGCCTCTCAGACGACAGCGCGGGCTACCCTGCCGCCGGAGACCTGCCCAGCGACGAGGAGATGGACTTGAAACCGCAGTCTGTGCCTGGGGCTTGCAATGCGTGGATGCATTTCACCTTGGATGGGAGGGGATCCCCTCCTGTTAACGGCAGTGGTGTGACGGGCCCGAGCTATGAGGTCGGGACTGAGAAGGCAGGGATGGAAGGCACCGGCTTTACATGCGAGATGTCTGTCACCTCAAAAGCTTCTACAGATGCAGCATGTGTACTCGACTTGTCTGTAAAGTCCTGCATGCGCTTTGGTGCCGGTGACGACTTGGCCCATAATTCTGACATCTGTGGTTTGATGACGACACGCTCTGAGACGGACCAGGTCCAGGTTAAGGCAGAGAACGACGCAGGCACTGACGACAGCAGTCTGGCCAGCAGGGACCGTGTGACGGACAGCGGCTTGAGGGATGCGGCCGCTAACGGCAGTAGTTGTGCAGATGAGCGGCTAGTAAGTTACGGGGTAAGGCTGCCCGCCAGGCAGAAATCCCTGCAATACGGGGATAAGGCTGACGTAGATGGTGCCGTCCTCAGTCTCGGCAGCGAGCCGACGCAGACGGAGCTCGCCAGCTTCGGCAGGTCGCTGTTGCCCTATGTCGCCAGCATGCTCTGCGATCCCCAGAGCCAGATCTTCGTATGCCCCTTGTGCAACAAGGTGTTCTCCAGCCCTTCGCTCCTGCAAGTCCATCTCAGCACCCATTTCCGTGAGCAGGAGAGCCCCCGGACCAAGCCCGACAGTCACGTCAACGTGCCGACTTGCACCGTCTGCGGCAAGACTTTCTCCTGCATGTACACGCTGAAGCGGCACGAGCGCACGCACTCCGGAGAGAAGCCCTACACCTGCGGCGCGTGCGGCAAGAGTTTCCAGTACTCGCACAACCTGAGCCGGCACGCCGTGGTGCACACGCGCGAGAAGCCGCACGCCTGCAAGTGGTGCGAGCGCCGCTTCACGCAGTCCGGCGACCTCTACCGCCACATCCGCAAGTTCCACTGCGAGCTGGTGAGCTCAGTGTCACTCAGGAGCGAGGTGCCGCGCTCCCCAGGTGTCAGACGGTGGCCACAGGAGGACGCCTCCGCGGGGCTGCGCAAATGACCCATCGGACACTTCGGGTTTGATTCAGGAGTGACGTTTATTTCTCCGTGTGACGAGAAGCATCAGGGCTGTCTGAACCTATTAAACATCTGCTGCGATTAATACCTCAGGCACTGAGTGAGGCTACTTACTAGTCAAATAATGAATTCAGTAAAGCAGTGCAGAGCTGAGGGAGGGAACACCAGGTATAAGATGATAATTTTTCTTGTATTCCTGCAACAGACTTGCTAAACTGCACTTTATAGGGAAATGCTAACATATTCCTTTACACTTTAATAACAGATGTGATGTAACCCCCCTCTTGAGTAAGACACAAATGGCGTGTCAGTGAAAGCGAAATGTGTTTTTACAATCCCGCTATTCCTATTACTGTGTGCAGGTTATCTAATGACACTGGATTCAGCCACAGATATAAAAAAACTTGTTTAGAAACACTAAGTGAGAGCTGTGAACATACATACGCCCATATAGGGTATGTAGCTGTGTGTACAAAAGTGTTATTTATTAAAAGTATTGTTTATTCTCTTGGTTTTGATTTTTTTTTTTATTTTTGAAATTGAAGTTTTACTCATGAATGTCTGACTTATGCAATTTATAGTATTCTCTATATCCTTAACACAGTAATAATGCTTTTTATTAATTTATTTCTCTTTCACTATTCTAATGAGTATTTAACAGCGTGACATATTCTTATAAGAGTGAAATAATTTCAGCTATGCTAAGTCTTTGATGACTATTTCAGGGATACTTTTAATTATTGATCAGTTTTTTGTCACTTGCTCAGATTTCTTCCTGTATCTTATAATTGTACCGTTGTGTTAAAGTTTAAAAGGTGATGCATTAGATGATCAGAAGTTACTAGCCACTGACCATTAAGTCAAAGTTTAGTATTTTTTCCTGTTGATTTTTTATATATTATATATTTTATTCATTCTTACACTAGTGTTGACTATTTGAGTTTGAGTTTTTGTCTGTTTGAGGTCTACAGCAGGACAAATTAAAAGAATGGTTTTATTGTGTTGTAATCCTCATATTGTTATAAAATGCAACTGGGAAATTAAACTATTCCCAGAAATATATTTGGCACTTGTTACATTTCTGTAAAATTGAGCTCTCTCTGAAATTCTTACTGCCTGGAAATGCTATTTAATGGCCTGTCTCTCCAAATAAATTCGTAGATGCATAATATGTTCTAAAAATATGAACAAATTCATTGTATTCCACATGAGTGAGGCTTAGGAAACACTTAATGAATGTTGTGTAATAATGGGTTGTATCTGATATGGATAATACAGCTGGACTCCCGTGTGGTACAAAGCGACACAGGGCTGCTCCGCTCTTGCTCACTTGTCACACTTTTGGGGTTTTCATCTGTTCAATTCCAATAAAGGAACTGTGCTTTTCCGCAATGGAGCTACATCTGTTACAGATCTGTTGCACAGTAGCAGTTTCTCTTGTTTGCACTTCTAATTTGTATACAAATACACAGTATAATGAGAAAACTGGTTTGAATTGTAAGTTTTTTTTTTTCTTAATTGCTTTGCTGTTTTACTGTGCATTGCAGTTGAGAATGATGGTCAGGGTCATTTTAAATGTAAACTAAGCAGTAAGAAAAGCCCTCTCACGCATTCCTGCTTCTTCGACATGAAAATTTGCATTCCCACGTAAGTTATTTCAATAAAAGGAGAAAATAAACCAGAATAGACACAAAGAATAATGTATCATTAAAGATCCCTTAATAAACCAGCATTGTAATGATTTTTATTGAGTCGGACATTGTTCATTGTCCTGTGATTTTAGAATTTTTTGCTTTGACAATCATTTATATTTGTTCATTTTTGTCCTCCCTTTGATATGTTTTTCTTTCCAGTAGTGTTTTAACAGAAAGAGCCTAATGATTTAGTTCTATTACACAATGACAGGTTTTAGCGTATGTTAGTAAAACATTGAGTGTTGTGAGGAACTTGTATCAATGCAAAATTTGAAAACTGTCATGCCTCGATCGTGCCTGTCCTCTTGTTTACCACGCCCCCTCATCTAACCTTGTGTGGAATCCCTGTGTTACCAGCTGTTTTGAGTCATGTTGATTGCTGTTGTCCATTTAAGTCCACGTTAGAGTATCTTTCCAGAGTTCGGTCATTGACGTCGGTTCTACAGTATGTGCTGCTCCGTGTTCCTGCTTGTGTTCTCCCCAAATAAATCCCTCATTTCCCCGACTCCCTGGACTCCTGCTCCTCCTCCCCTGCTCTGTTTCTTCAACCCTGTGACAAAAAAACTATAAAATTGAATCAATATATTCTCGATCCTTAACACTCCATGTGGTGTTTACGCATTTAATTGCAGTCATTATTATTTTCAGCTGAGGCCTTTCTTATTATGATAATAATCATTATTATGATTACGATAGACGAAGAAGTACCACTGCGGTGGTAAAATGGAGTCTTTGTGGAGTATCTCTGGAGCACATTGGATGATGGCAGCAGCCAGGGGTGTGATGATCGGGGGGGGGGGCAAGTCACCCAGACAGCCAAAGTGGACGACTTTCACAGTCCAAGTGCGGAGTACTTTGCAGTCCATGGTGTGAAGGTTCCTCAGATTCGGTTAGTGTCACCAATCTGCGCTGATCCTTTGCCAAGTCACATAGTGGATGACGAAAATGATTGGTTTAGCAAGGCTACACTGGAAAAGCGATAGTTTTAAGAACGAGGTATTTTAAAATCTTACCAACAGGGACTGAGGTACAATGGCTTGAAAGAACATTATCTCCTAGATGTATCAAGAAGTGCTTCATTATCATTCCACAAATATGGTTTTACAGTACAGGCTGATCGCTGAGGTTCCTGTTATTCGCAAAGGAGCACCGATAGCCATTTGCAGGTACATTCTTTTTGTAATGGTCCGGGATAACAGCCACTGCGATTGTGTTGTCACTGTCACTGACCGTCGGTCAGAGCCGTGTCGTCGCCAGGCGTCACCCGTCCTCTGTCTGAGGGGGGACTCGGGGGACCCCGACAGCCTGAGCCTGGGCTCTTGGCACGCCAGAGGCTGCTGGCCGGCGGTCACGGTGTGACGACCCATCAACAGATCACCTGTGCTCTGAAAGCGGAGAAGAAGCTAATGAGGAGAAGCGCTGTGGGGTTGCCTGATGTTCACACGGGAGGGAGGAAGGCTGAGATGGTTAAAGGCGGGTGAGGGCCGTCACCCCAGGTGCAGCCACAGGACACACCAACCTGACGGAAAAGTCCCCACAATGTGATAAAAACCTGTCATTTTCACATTGTGGGGACAAGGGGAAGCTGGATTGTATACAAATCTGTGACTGCAATCAAAAAACTAAACAAAAAAAAAAAAATAAAAAAAAGTAAAAGGTCTTGTATTTTGTTTGTTTACTCATGTTAATGTTTTCTCTAGTATTACTATTTTAAATTCTATTTACATCCTAGTAGTGAACAGAATATATGTTTTGTGCATTTAGTCATAAATATGGTAAGAGTGTATGGAAATCCTCTGGTCATTTTTACAGTATAATTTGATGTCTCCTTTAAAAGGAGAAGGTACTACCTACAATATTTTGTGTTTATAGCGAACATGGATAAAACAAAAGATCATTTGGATATCATATGGTTGTTAAATTGTGGATAACACAGTATAATCAGTGGTGCATTCTGGGTCTGAAGTTCAATGAATCATGTAGCAAAATAGTTTGTAAATGGTTTGTAAAGAACGTCTTATCGACAAGTTTCCTTCATATTTCATTCTCGATCTGTAAACAACAAAGGTTCTCCACTTGCGTATCACATAATTAATATTATAAAGGTTAATGCTTGTACAGCTGGTACTGTATTGATAAAGGACATGGAAGGCTGTTGGTTCAAATTCCAGAAGGGAACTTGCTGTATAATCAATGATATAGGTGCCTAACCTGGTTTGTGCAAGTCCTCAATGGGTGAACTGTAAATGATTTTGGTTATTAATATCATATCACACTTTAAAATTAATGCAAGATTATGATGAGTGACGTAATGAGAATATATTTATAAATTTCATGAATATAATAAATGTTGCACATTGCAAATGTTTCCATTTTCTCTTTTTATACATCACATTATGTCATTAATATACACAGAAATGTAGAACAATAAAACAGTTTGTTTCTGATGTTCGCTTTGAACCTTAATTGCTGTTGATCGGCCATCATTCAGCTGTATTTCAGCATAATATTAAATGTTAAAGCATTAATTATTATCCCAATATTTTTATAATGACAAGATATAAATGACATAATTGTAAGAATAATTTTGGTTGTCAATGAATTCATGTACCACAAATAGTCATGCTGAACTGAGTATATACATTACTGTGCACAGATTTGGGCAGTGACTGTATTCACAGCTTTGTTTAATGCTTATTCTACATCTGAATAACTTACCCTTACTGTACCACTGCTGCTACAAAATCCATCAATGAGTCCATTATCCATGCTGTCCTGTAAAGTTTTTTCTCCATGCTGGGATGTGTCGGGTGGCCATGAAGACTGCGACCACGGTGGGTAGGCTGAGAAGACAGAGACCGAATTGGCATCCCGAACATAGGCTGGTAAATCATTTCACGATATACAGTAGGAGCCCTGTAGCAGAAGGGAGCCCTGTAGCCCTGTTTACTGCCCACTGTCACTTTATTTATATGTGGAACGACAAGGAAACCTGCATTCTGTGATTGGAGTGGACGGTGCTTCCTGTAAACTTGAAGTAATTCTCAGGTGGGCAGGAGCTGGACCTTTAAGTGCCTTATATGTAAGTAGGAGAACGTATAAATGCACCATTTAATGTTAACAGAATAGCACTTTCATTGTGCTTACAGAATGACAATAAAATTCTTGAATTTTGAATCATCACTGTATTCAAGCCTTTCACCAGAAGACACAGAGAATTACATGGAGGTCCTGGCTTAGAGCAGATTGCCACCAAACAGACGTGTTTTCACAGGACCAGTAAGTCAATGTAACTCCTGGAATCCCCAGTAATATTATCTATATTTCACTTCTTTCTACATCTTAAGTTCATTTTTCCTTTGTAAATATTTCATATGAAAACAACAGGTTTGACGTGCAGCTACAGTACATATGCTAGAGATGGTGTGACAGGGACAGCTGTTGGAATTGTCTGGAGTCAATCCCTGTCAAAACATAGATGTGTTACAGACATTACAGACATATGCCTTTCCTGTTCTATGCTACAATTTTGCAGTTATTTAGTGATTTCAGGCAAAAATGTATGACTATGTATTGCAAACAGGCTCTAATGTCTGTCACCAGATCATTGGAAGGTATATATTTTGGTGCCTCTAGGAGAGGGTCTTACTGCAGTTGATACCTGCTAGCCTGTCAGTTCATAGCCCAGCTCTAGAGATGTCAGACATTTCCCATCATCATCATCATCGTCATCATCATCTATTTAGTCTGAATAGATGGTGGCAGGAATTCACTAAATTTGACAAAGACGGATGAATTGTCAATCAGGATTATGAAGTGATCCCACTATTATTATGCTGTTATATTTCCGGGTTGGGAGGCAAGTTGTGGGATTTTATAAATGACATGAGAGCATGATGTAGACAGTAGTTCAGGAGATTTCATTAGTCACATGCACGACTATCGTGGTACACCAGCAATGAAATGAAACTGAAATCAAGTCAGATCACATCAAATTAAACGAATCAAATCAAATGCTTTATACCAGTATTTCTGAACTAGCTAAAATGTGTAACCGTTTTTTTCTAGGCTCATCACTCAAAATCAGTATCATATGTACAGTATACTTTTGTCATATATCTGAAATAAGTGCTTGGTCAATAAATTATATACTGTATTAGTGTGTGTATGGAGTGATATTAAAATATACACAGATCAAATACGTCTATAACTTATAATTCATCTGGCCCAGAACACTATAATGCCCACGTGATTATGCTGTTTATCGATGTCATTTCAACATACAACATCATCATCCCTCTGATCAGCAAGCTGGACCTGCCTGGATTGAAAACCTCCACCTGCAACCACACTTCCTCACTGAGAAGCCTCGGTCGGTCCAGATTGGCAACACCAGCTCCGACACGATCCCGCAGAGCACAGGCGCCCCCCAGAAATGAGTGCTGAGCCCGCTGCTCTTCATGCCGCTGACCCACAACTGCACCTCCAGTTCCAGCATGAACATATTATCAATTTGCATATTTGCGGACAACGCCTCAGTAGTGGGTCTCATCAGAGATAACGGTGACCCCTTGCAGGGAGGAGGTTCGACGGCTGGAAGTCTGGCGCAAGGACAATAATTGGTCTCTTAATGTTGGCGAGGCAAAAGAGCCGAATGTTGACTTCAGAAGGACCAAGGCTGGCCAGTCCCCACTATGCATAGTGGTGAGAGTGAGGCGCACCAAGTTCGTTGGTGTTCACACCACGGAGGACCTCCCCTGGACCAGCAACGCCGCTTCTCTGATAAAAAAAGATCCCAGCGGCGCCTGCGCTTTCTGCGTCGACTGAGAAAAGTGCAGCCCAACCCATCCTCACCACATTCTACAAAGACACCGGGACATCGGGAACATTCTGCCGAGCCATAGTACAGTTTGGCGTATCTCAGACTGCGGAGCCCTTGAGAGGATCGTGCGGGCAGTTGAGCGCATCATCGGCAGATCTCCACCCAGCCTGCCGGATATTTACACCTCCCTCTGCATCCATAAGGGCCACCAGCATCACGGCCGACCCCAACCCTCCCACGGACTCTTCACGCCTCTTCCGTCTGGAAGAAGATTCCAGCATCAGGAGCAGCTCTGCTAGACTGTGCAATAACTTCTTCCCCCAAGCAGTCCGGCTCCTTCACACCCTGCTCTGCCCTGCTTAACTTATACTGACAAATGTTTTATGTTCATTACATTCTTGCACAATTGCTCACGTTTGCGCATGTATTTGCGCAAGAAAATTCCACAGCAGTACACATGTCTACACTGACTGTACCGGCAGCATGTTGCAGTTTTGTCCATAGTCGGTAGTCAGTTGTTGTATAACGTTGTATATCATTGTCACAGCCTCCCTGATGTGCCCCCCTCCATGTGTTATTTTTAGATATATGCATGTTTAGAGGTATATGTGCAGGTATTATTTATTCCGCCCCCTTCCCCCATTTATCCTCATCGTCAATCTGTCTGAGTGTCCCGTTGTCTTCTTGTGTTGTACATTGCACCTGTTATTTCGTCTCGCGGCTTCCTTAACTAATTTGGCTTTTTCCCCTGTGGGTCTGGATGTTCTTATTTGTGAGAGGTGGCTTCCATCTCGCCAGGGCAACCCTAGAGTTGAGAGCTGCAGACAGCATGCAGAGTGGTGGGCTGATGCAGAGAGCATGCAGAGTGGTGGTCTGATGCAGGGAGCATGCAGAGTGGTGGGCTAATGCAGAGAGCATGCAGAGTGGTGGTCTGATGCAGACAGCATGCAGAGTGGTGGTCTGATGCAGAGAGCATGCAGAGTGGTGGGCTGATGCAGAGAGCATGCAGAGTGGTGGTCTGATGCAGACAGCATGCAGAGTGGTGGTCTGATGCAGAGAGCATGCAGAGTGGTGGTCTGATGCAGAGAGCATGCAGAGTGGTGGGCTGATGCAGACAGCATGCAGAATGGTGGTCTGATGCAGAGAGCATGCATAGTGGTGGGCTGATGCAGGGAGCATGCAGAGTGGTGATCTGATGCAAGGGAGCATGCAGAGTGGTGGGCTGATGCAGGGAGCATGCAGAGTGGTGGGCTGATGCAGAGAGCATGCAGAGTGGTGGGCTGATGCAG